>MU224033.1:276212-311704 GCA_018584345.1 Thuja plicata
TCTTTATCCCTTTTGGGTCCAATAAGATTATCTTTTCTGTATATTTTCCTTTACCAAGAGTTTGTGTTGAGCTCATACTCTTGCTAAAGTGGGGGCTAAATGTATAGTCAGAAAATGGAAGCACTTCGATTTTAGACTTGTTTAACCTTTCGAGTGAGTGGTTTGGGGTCATGACAAGCACCTTGAATGGGTTCCTGATCTTGACATGGCTTCCCCCCCTGTTCTGTCCTTCTTCTCACTTCTATTTAGCCTAATTTCTGCATTCTGAACTACAAACTGGTGATTTTGGGCTTCAGGGTCAGGGTCAACCTTTAAGGTCTATGTCGACCTCAACCCTGACCTAGGTCAGGGTCAACCTCAACCCTGACCTAGGTCAAGGTCGACCTCGACCTTGACCCAGGGTTCAGATCCCGGGGTCTCACATTAGTTGGATGTCAGACTTTGCAAAAAGTATTTCCTGCTTCCAGATTGGCTGTTTTGGGTTCCGAAGTGTTGATTCCTAAATTATATTTAATATAGGTCCTCTCCTAGGGGTAAAGGATTTAATGGGAATTTAATCCTCCTATGTAGGCCTCCTTAGAAGATTGTTCCCTAATTTCATATAAAAGGGAGCCTTCTCCTCTCATTTTCTCTAAGCATTACGAACGATAACCATCATCAAGCAAACTATCTTCAAGGGTGATTCAAGCAAGCTAAGGAGAAAGATTTCAAAGAAAGCATTCATCCATTCAAGTATCCATTTTCATGAAGGAGATCCATTGGAGGCCATTGAAGGATTCAAGCTACATAGTGCGATTTTGGTGATCTCTCCATCCACCTTCTTCCAAGCATATTCCAAATTCAAGAACCCAATCAAGACTTGGTGTTGGAGATCTAAAAGAAAGAGATTGAAGACATCTTACCTTTCTACATTCTATGTTTTGAAGCATACTTGTGGATTCAAGGATTTGAATCTGGCACAAGGAATTTTTCAAGCAAGGTGAATTTATGCATTTACTTTGTCTATTTCTGCAATTTCAATTACATATATTTGAGGTTAATTCCAAAACCAGAGTTTGACCAAGGCAAACCCCTCCCCCACAACAAACAAACCCCTTTTTCTTCCAGGTACAGGTATAAAATAGAAGATTTGAGACTAGATCTAGATACCCTTTTCGACTTTCTTTCAGACGGCGTGAACAGATTTTCTGTTAGACCTGTACAGGTCAGGGTCGACATTATTGGGTCAGGGTTGACATTTGTGGGTCAAGGTCAACCTTTCTCATAAGACAACATCAAAACGGAAAAATATTTCTGGGTTTTGTTCGTCTCTGTGTTTCGGTTTGGGATTAACTTTCAGTTTTTCCATAAACAGTCTACAAACCTCAGAAAATAGCATTCTTTGATTTGTAACATTTCAAGGTTAGTGCATTTCTCCTATTTCTTCAATTTCTATCACATATCATTTCTATACATATAATTAATAGAATTTAAGATATCCTTCTTATTATTCTCCTTTCCGAATAGTTGATTCATTTGTGCATTAACCCTTCTTTTGGGTTGATCAACTTGGATCTTCCATTTGTGCATTTGGGAATAAAAGAGGAGCGTCTTATCTTCTCCCTAATCACAATTACAATATACAATCAATACAATTCAATTAAACATAAAGTAAGGTTAAGGAAATCAATATACTCTAAGCAAATCAAACAACAATTAACATCAAACCTCCTTATACCAATTTTATATCTTACATTTTGGTAACCACAACACACATACACAATTTCCTCCCATTACAATGAGTAAATGAGTTCCCTCTTTGTATATATATACATTTTCATATCATTTTCTTGCTTGAAACTTGTTGTCCATATACGTGCAGTGCCTCCAAAAAACCTTGTTTTTTAGTTTTTCCCTCATATTAAAGAACTGATTTTTCCCCAAATCTATTGTCTTTCCCTTCTCAAATGCCTTCCACTCATATCCTATACACATACTCTTCCATATCTGCAAAGTTCTAGCTTGAAAGACCATGTTTTTGATTGCTGGTCAAAATGGGTTTTCTTAACATGCTCAACAATTAAGAGAATGAGACCCTCGTGCAGAATGGGCTTGCTCTCTTTCTTCCTATGATCAATTATGCTCTGGCGAAGGGACTGCAGTAGATAAAATGGGAAAGAACCCTAACCTTATGTCTAAAATGACAAAGCAGCACAAAATGGTAGGAGTGAGCCCTTTTATACCTACCATCCAGGGTGTTATACTCCATGATAGTAGTAAGCACCTTTGCCCAGATCTCCTTGATAGTGTCCATGTCATAACAGCCACAAGAGTCCTTCACCAAGATCTTGGCCTCCACCTTGTCCTTAGGGAGGTCTTCATGTCTCTATAAAACTTCATGCCCTTGGTATTCAACCCAAACACCTCCACAATAAGATCTTCGATAATTTTTACAGACATTCTCCCAATAGTCATGGTACCATCCTTCTAGCTCTCAAAAAAAGCCTTTGTGACTTCATCTTTGAACCCATGAAGGCACTCCATGTACATAATGAGCCCACCCTTCATGAGCTTATCCCAGACCTCAGTCTTTTTCTTCCATTTTTTGCAGTTCTTCAACTCCCTGCGGTTAAGCCCTCCACCCATGCTAACCTCACAGAACAGACTCTCAACAGAAATGACAGAAACAACATAGAGATATGACACAATGGAAGAATTCAAATTGATCACAATACAAATATACACATGTCTACACTTAGCCACCTCGGGAAAGACAAGACTTTTTGTAACCCTTTTAACTA
Organism: Thuja plicata; assembly: GCA_018584345.1. Taxonomy (NCBI): domain Eukaryota; kingdom Viridiplantae; phylum Streptophyta; class Pinopsida; order Cupressales; family Cupressaceae; genus Thuja; species Thuja plicata. The sequence goes on from MU224033.1 coordinate 278,993, forward strand.
CTTTAATTAACTTGCCTCTTTTCATCAAAGCTTTTTAAGATATTCCAAATCTGCTCTTTTGCTGTGAGTCATATCAAATGCCAACTTGGCCTTCAAATCGATGGTCAAATCACTTCCACCATGCCAAGTCATGATGTCCTCGGCCTTGACTGTGATTTTTTCCAACGCATCCGCAATACAATTAGCCTCCCTGAAGTTATGATAAATAATGACATTCTTGAAGGAATTAATGATTATCCGAGCCTCTTCAATAATATCCTTAATATACCATGATGGATTAGTCACCCCTGTAATGCAGTTTAAAATGTTTAGAGTCACCTTCAATCCACAAGTTCGAAGGCATGTTCTCTTTTATAATTTTTAAATTTTGAAGGAGAACCATAGCCTCCGCCACGTGATTGGTTTGGATGCCAATGGGGAACACCATAGAAGCAAGACAGTTGGCCATGTCATCCCAAAAAATACCACCACATTCAGCCGGCCCCGGATTACCCTTCACCGCACCATCAAAATTGGCTTTGATCCAGCCAGGAGGGGGGAAAGCCAGATGGCATTCTCCTATTGGGATGAGGATTTAACTTTGGTGCCAGCAGTATTAACTCTACCAAAAAAATCCAGCTTAACTCCATTCATGATATTACAGTTCTCCTTGATGCTTCTCTTAATATCACCACTGGAGGAAGGGCAGTGTCTCTAAACACTATTTCATTGTGTTCTCTCCATAGTTTCCATATAACATGAGGGGAAATGATGTTCCACACCAACCTATCCATAGGAACCTCATCATTTCTCTATTGAGTGAAGAAATCCTCCATATTATCCGGGAAAACCCAACATATCTTCTAGCATTGCAAAGTGAGGCACCAAACTTCCCAGGAGTACCGACAGTCGAAATACATATGGTAAACAAACTCCTCAGCATTCTTACACAGGAAATATATGTTAGGTAGAATCATGCCTCTCTTTTGGAGATTATCAATAGTAAGAATATTATTCTGCAAAACCAACCAATAAAAAATGTTAATTTTAGGAATTAACCGTTTATCCCAAACCTGGGCCCTAAAGGGAGGAGGGTCCGAAAGCTTCAAAAAAATCTCAGAGGTAGAAGCAAAAAAAAAGACTCCATAAGGGATCATCCCCATATCAGATTATCCTCCCTAGTAGAGTCCACTTTCCAAACATTCAGATCTAGCATCAAAGGCTTAAGAAAAAAATCAACAACAGAAAGATCAACCCAAGACTGGCGCCCCAAGTAATATTTAACCCATGGACCAAATCTCTATAAGAAAATATCAATAAAAGTTTGGAGGGAAGCAATAGAATTCATAGGATAACCTTTAATCCAGCAATCTTCTCAGAATTTAATTCTCCTACCAGTACCCAAAAACCACTTAGCACCCTTGAACGTCGTCTCCTTAGCTTGTTGGATACAATTCCAAATAAAAGAGCCCTGCACCTTCACATCAGAGAACATAAAATATGATATATGAGGGAAGGAGAAGAGATATTTTTGTGAATAAATTCATTCCTCTTTTTCCTCGCCAAATATTCTCCAAATTTGCCTAGCCAAGAGAGCTTGATTGGTAACTCTTAAAGGGCGGATCCCCAAGCCTCCCCACTTCTTCAAAGTGCAAACCTTGTCCCAAGAAACTAAAGCCAATATCTTTCTTTCTTCCACCCTTGTCTAAAGAAAATTTCTCTGAATCTTCTCAATTATATCTACAAATTTACCGTGGATTTTAAACATAATAAGGGCATAAATAGGGAGACTTTGCAAAGAAGCCTTCAGGAGTTGAAGTTTTCCCACTTGAATTAACAGTGCTCCCTTCCAGCCAGCTAATTTCCTATTGAATATGTCCAAAATACCAACCCAAAAAGAGTCGGGAGGTTTTAAGCCCAAAGGTAGACCAAGGTAGGTGCTAGGCAAAGCACCAATTTCACACCCAATAATTCTGGCAATTCTATGTTGTCTTTCTTCCGGCGTGTTAATAAAAAATAGAGAGCTCTTATTCCAATTAACAATTTGATCAGTAGCCTAAGAATAAATAGAAAGGGCATGTTTAATCATTCTGGCCTCCTGGATGGTAGAAGACCCCATAATAACAGTTTCATCCACAAATTGCTCATGGGAGCATGGCTTGGAAGCAGGGGACAGAATGATGCCCTTTAAAGAACCATCAATCGCAGGTCTCTGAAAATAGCGACCTTGATGGGGCCCCCTGGAAGGCTCAAGGAATCTTGAAGAAGAGCCATTCACAATAATTGTAGCCATAGAAGTACTAATGAGCTGGAAAAATAGCTACAAGAATTTATCACAGAAACCAAAGGATCGAAGAATCTTGATGAAAAAATCCCAATCCACCAGGTCATAAGCCTGCAAGAGATTGAGTTTCAATAGGAAATCATAGTTGTTAGAGGAGTGGGTAGAATGAATGACCTCATGCACCTTCATAATGGAATCAATAATTTACCTGCCAGAAACAAAACCACTTTGCTGGGGGGAGATGATATTGGGGAGGATAGCCAGCAGTCTAAGAGTGAGAACCTTGGAAAAAAATTTGTACACCAAATTACATAAGCTGATCGGCCTAAAGGAATCCACAGAATCAGCAACAGGTTTTTTGGGAATCAAGGTAATGAAAGGAGCATTAATTTCTTTAAGCATAGTTCTTGACCCAAAGAATTCTTTAACAACATTGTAGATTTCCCGGCCCACGATGTGCCAAAATTTATGAAAAAAGAATAAAGGAAACCCGTCCGGGCCCGGGGACTTACCACCCTCAAAGGAGAAAATAACAAGCTTGATTTCCTCCGAGGAGGGCATAGCAGCTAGCTTCTTATTAGTGACATCATCCAGAATGGAGGGGATAGAATCAAGAAGCAAGGCTTGGTTTCCTAGAGAAAGTGAAAAATCTTTAGATAAGAGGGAAGAAAAAAAGTCAACTATAGCCAAATAAATGTCCTTATCATTACTTACCACACCATAATCCAACCTGAGTTTGGAAATTCTATTAGATTCTCTATGTTTATAAGAAAACATATGGAAGAACCTGGTGTTCTTATCTCTACCTTTCAGCCATAGCAATCTTGACCTTTGTCTCCAGTACACTTCCTCTTTAGATATGATATTATGATTTTTGGCCAAAAGAGTCTCCTCCCTAACCTTAATTTCTTGAGACATGCCTATTTGTTGGATAGCATCCTGAATAACATCAAGCTTGTTTTTTAGATCAAGAGTTGTTTTTAAGATGTCACCGAACACTTCCTTACTCCAAGATTTAATATTTTGTTTTATATGCTGGAGTTTCTAAGACACCCTAAACATTGCAGTGCCTCGAATGTTAACATTCCACCAATCCCTAATTCTCTGCTCAATCTCTAGGTGATCAATCCACATTTTCTCAAATATGAAGGGGAAATTTCCCTTAATCTTCATCGGATCATAAACAAAAGGGATAGGGAAGTGATCAGACCCAACCTTCATGAGAGAGGAGAGCAAGCAGCAAAAGTTGGTGAACCAACTACCAAAGATCAAAGCATGATCAAGATGGACCTGAATAAGGTCCACTCCAACTCTTCTATTAGACCAAGTGTAATTAACACCCTAGATATCAATATCAACAAGAGGCTATCTATTAACAAAATCCATAAGCTCAAGTCTACCCTCCAGTTGACTCTTGTTAGTAATAACTGAGAGGGGGGTGAATCAGTGGTCTTCAAAAACTTATCCTTAAACTAACCACCAATCAAATAAACCTCAAATTATTATGTCCCTAAAAGATGCATGCCATGAAATACTTATAATGATTATCTGTCTGTTAGTTTACCCTTTCTGTCCTTATTCTCCTTGATTACCGATAAGCAGTATAACTATTTACCGAAATACAGTAAATATGCAGTATACCGATAAATCCTAGTGTTAACTATGTCAGATACAGAACAATAAAGAAATGAATCATACACACATAACACATGAATTTTTAACGTGGAAACCCTGTTAAGGGAAAAAACCACTAGGACCGATACCCCAAATTTTCACTCTTCTGAAGTGAGCCATGTTAAGAGCCAACCCTGTTAAAGGTTACAAACACACTGTTAGGTGTGACCTTGTTAGAGGATTTTACACATATAGGTTGTCACTTAGTATCGGGCATCTAATGCTGCCATCCTTGAATCAGCCTCTCTCTTAGACTGTCAATAGGCATCGGGCATATCCAATGCTACTTTCATGAATCAACATTTTTGGCACTCCTTGCGATGTACCTCAATATATAGAAGACTGTTAAGTCCTGCTCTGTTAAGAGACTTGATGCTTCAATGGTTAAACTGAAACAAAATGACCTGTTTCTAATGCAACTTGAACTGCAGATTTTTGGATCTATTTAAGTACATTACCTCTCTGATCAGTGTATCAATTCAATTCTTTTGTGCTCCATACTTTCTTCTCTGTGATGTTGTGTTCATTGTTCGTCAGTGTCTGTAGAATTCCTTAGCTCTACTTCAGCTTGATTGATCAGTACTGCATGATGTTGTTCTTCATCAGTTTCTTTTTAGCATCCTCTTTCTATTCACTCCCCTTCCCCATGCATACAGAAATGAATTAAGCTTGTCTCTTATATAGACATGATATTCACCGTTTCTTGATTCTTGATTCTTGGCGTGAAAAACAATCCAGCCAATTTGATTTAAAGCATAACTCCCCATTTATCTCATAGTTATCGTTATGCCAACTGTACAAATCTTCTTTAAATCAATCACTTAACTCTGGTCGAATAAAACAAAGAAAACAACCAATTAAGTCTATCTTTAGCTCTTGCCAGCTATATATTTTGTCATTTTCTGAACTCTCTGTTACGTCGGTCAACTCTTTAGTTAGTCGTCGGTTACAACTGTCAGTTTCGTCGATGTGACTCCAGTTAGCTTTGGGATCTCCATCCGTCAGGCAACTCTACTTTCAACTCGTCGGGAATCCTGTGGATTTGCTTCATCGGGCAACGTTGTCTTCTACTCATCGGGTATCACTGTGACTTTTCTTCTTTGCCTTTAAGTATGGTGTGCACTCCGTCGGTGTTATCTGTCACTTAGTGAATACTTGACTTTTATACATTGCTGAAAGCATAACCTTTGTTCCATTAATTCTCTAAAGTCTTTGGCATTTTATACATTACTGTATAGATGATATCAAGTTGACATCAATGACAATACAAATCATTAGCTGATTTAATGTCTTGCATTATCTTCAACTTAACATTATCAAACATTTAATCAGTTATATGTCATCAAATCTGGCTATCAACCCCTCCAAACTTCTCATTATCTTTCAAAGGATAGTTGAAAACTCCCATAACCAACTAGGGAGAATCACAAAATAATGGAGCCATTCAAAGAAAGAGATGAACGATGAAACAATGAGAGCGTAGAAACATTTCAAGACCAATTTTCGGTAACTAAAGAATGACAACATAATGGATCCATTCAAAGAAAGAGATGAATGATGAAACAATGAGAGCATAGAAATATTTCAAGACTGATTTCAAGTAGGCAATTGGTTGATGCCATCAATACAAAACAATCAAGGATGCAAATTCACATTTGAGTTTGAGATGCTTTCACCAAACCAGAACACATCAATCATCGGGCATCCTGTAGTAGCATGAGGACCAATAAAGGATGATGTAATAGAAGTCGTGTCTTGTCACACAATTTGAATATTTTCATCGTGTATTTGTAATTTGTATTTGATAGATTGCATTTAATGTATAAACAAGATGTAATTGCATGTGATAGTATCACATGCAAAGTTGTTTCATATAATCATGATGCAAGTGCTTTAAGCATTGTAGCATTGAATAAGTCAAAGTTAGTTATTTAGTTAGTTAGTTAGAGAATAAGTCAAGGTGGTTAAGGGTTTCCCCTTTTCTCTCCACCTTTCTCTCTCCTCTTTTCTTATATAAATTAGGGAGCTCATTATAAATAATCATCTTTTGGTGTGTGCAAGAAATCTATACTAGAATCTCTTGTATTTTGAAAACTTTGAGATTCATTGTGCAAAGTTATTGAATTGAAAAGAAGGAACAAGGATTCACAATCTGTGTTGTCAATCTGGAAATCAATGAGTGTATTATTATATTGCATTTGTTGATCCTTTCTCAAATCAATTGATAGTTATCTTGTGTGTATCATTTGAGCACTTTAATTCAAGTTTTTTGAAGACTTTTTTCTTCACAAATAAGGATTAATATAGATAGAAGTGGATGTGTTAACTTAAAGTTGAAGACTTTGGGCTTCATTGATAAGTGTCTTTGTTAAGAAAGATGATCTTCGGTGAAAGACTTTGTGTTTTTCTGGAAATTCTATTTTTAGAATCATCTTTCGAAGTAAGTACAGGAGAATTTGTGTTCCTATATTTGTTTCAATTTATTATAAGTAAATTGTTGTCTTAAGTGTTATTCTTATGCTAACCCTTAAGCCACCAGTATTATCGAAGCAATAGGAATTGTTTGTATTTCAGCTCAGTTTCTGTTAAAACCACCTACGGTAAGAAGGGAGCCTCACCTATTGCTGAGAGGAAAAATAAATTTCACACCCTATTGTCTAAAGTTCCAATTTTGCCAAGTTGTAGTCTTAGTTACTTGCAAAAAAATTAGCAAACAGATATTTGTTTTTGAGACCTCATAAGATTTTGATTATATGCTTATCCATGGGCAAGTTCATGTGTTTGTGTTTGTGTGTTTGTTTCCATAGATGTATGTATGTATGTATGTATGTGTGTGTGTGTGTGTGTGTCTATATATATAAACATACAAATTTTGGTATATAGATTTTAGATGTGGACATGTTTATATCTAGATTAGATTAATCACATGTTTATTAGATCTTGATCACATGTATATAGATGTTTATGGACCAATCACATGTTTATAAATGTTTATATAGATTAGATCAATCACATATTTATAGATCTTAGATCAATCACAATATAGATGTTTACAGGTTATAGCAATTTAATTTCTTTAATGTAGAGAACTAGATACAATAATCAATATCACATACTTGATTTATGTGCAATGAAAATTTAATAATATACAATAATGATCAATTTAATAATATGCAAATTAGCAATTTAATCTATTTAATGTTAAGAACAAAATACAATAATTGAAATAAATCATATAAGAAATTACAAGTAAAAAAATTAGTAAAACTATACAATATCACATGAGAAATACCATCCCCTTAAGCCATGTCCTAATTACATCATTTTAAACATCAAGATGTATAAATTATCAATTTTATCTATTTAACACTCAAGAACAAGATACAATATTAGCCATATTAGTCGCATCCCCTTAAGTTGTTTTAGTTACATCCCCAATAGCCACCTCAATTAAATACCCTTTATATTCATGTCCTAATTACATCCCCTTAATCCATTTCAATTACATCCCCTTTTCTAATCATTTCCTAAATGCATCCCCTCTCTAGCCATGTCCTAATTACATCCCATTTCTAGCTATGTCCTAATTACATCCCCTTAAGGAGAGAAGGAGATAGAGAAGTTAGGGGACATGAAGGTTGGTAAAACAAGAGGTCGAGATGGAGCTCAAGAGGATACATACATACATACATAGATGTGTGTGTGTGTGTGTGTGTGTGTGTGTGTGTGTGTGTGTGTGTGTGTGTGTGTGTGTGTGTGTGTGTGTGTGTGTGTGTGTCATCTTTCTTCTTTTTTTGATAAAAGTGGCATAAGACACTAAACATAATTTTATTAATAATAAAGAGTTTACATTGGACCTGGTTTAGGGGAGCATAATGATAGGAAAGAACCAAGAACAAAACCTCTAGAATATGTATATGTATGTATGTATGTCATCTTAAGTTACATGAAACATGTAAAATTAAATAGAAAAGTCAAGATGCATACTTACTTTATCTCTATAATATCTTTCCATTCTTGATTCTCAATATCTTTGTTCCATCTCAAGTGAATACTTTCGTGAAGTATTATTTGCCCTTGTCTTTTTATTTCCCATCTCCTTCCTTTGGAAATATGACCCATAAAAATTCCACACCAAAAAAAATCATGTCAAAATGTCTTCTCTAACAAAAAATGTGAATTGTTCTATCCTCTTTTCTTATCATTATTTCATGTATTCTTCAAGGATTCTTATCAAGTGATCTAGCAGTCTGACCTAAAACATTTTTTTTTTAAAAAAGAATTATAAGCCAAAAATGTTATGGCTTCCTTGTTACAAATATAAAAGGAAAATACCTAGTGCTTCTAATAGCTCCCACCCGTTCCCCAAATTTGAATGCAGAATCTCCTGCTCGCTCTATCCAATCAGATGTTGTTGGGTTGGTCGTCGGCGGTGGGAATGGCTCTATGATTTCATCTCATGCTCCAATCCCTTTGGTTTCGGTACCTAAGACCCCGATGCTGGTCATTGCTGTAGGTATTGAGGTTTCTATGGCAGGATCACAGGCCTCTCTGCTTGCTAGGTCTTCAACACGATCTGTTATGGCCTCTTCTAGTGGTGGTCAGTTGCAAGTTGACTCTGGTATCCCCTCCTCCAAGTTGGCCCCTTCTGCGAATCTTAGGGATTCCTATAATGGTTTCCTGGCTGGTGGTGGGTGCAAGGGTTCTTCCCTTGATCCTAAGATTCCCTTAGTAGATAGTAGGAATTTTCTCATTTCTAGATCTATTGTTGTTTCATTCAAGAAGGAGACAGTGGCAGAGATTGATCAAACCGCCTTAGACCTTTCTTCCAATGCGGTGATTTGTAGATTTAGGGGTTTCTAGCCCAGTCTTCTGGAGCTCCATGCTTGGATCTCTAAACATTGGGAACCCATCATCTCTGATATGGTTCAAAGTTTCTCAATGGCCAAGGGATCCTTTATTGCCAAATTTGAAAATGTTGTGGACACAAAGTGTATTATATGTGATCATTTTTTCACCTAGGAGGATCATATCCTGTTGATGGTAAAACTATGGCATCCAGACTTCAACCCTTCATTTGATCATTTCTGCAAGATGCCAATCTGGGTTAGACTCCCCTACCTCCCACTTCATCTTTGGGTGGATTCGTTTCTTGAGGAACTGGTGAGGCACTTGGAAATTTTTTGATGGTGGATGCAGAGTCTTCTAATGTTTTTCACTCCACCTATGCTCTTATTTTGATGGAGATTGATGAATCTAAAGGGTTTCCTCTGGAGATTAGACTTATGTCTCCTAAGGGTAGTTGAATCCAACCTTTGGAATATGAAGGGATTCCCTTCAGGTGTAGAAGGTGCTTCAAAATAGGGCATGTTGCGGCTAAATATGATCAAGAGAAAGTGAAATCAAAGAATCCCTCTTCATGGCATGGAAAGGTGCTTATTTTCATCATTGCACTATATTCAAGAACTCTTACTAGAAGAGTTTCTCCCAAGTGGTCGAGTAGGATATTCCTGTCAACTTGTTGCAGGTTACTAATTTGGTTTCTTCTGATTCTGTTGGCTCTGCTTTAGTTGCCTCAGTGCTGGATTGTGACAGCGTTTCTGTAGGTATGTCTGCTGGTGCTGACCTTTTAGTCGATGTTGGCCCTATAGAAGGTTATGTTGGTTTTTCTCCTGCTGCTTCTATAATGGATTGTGATAGGGTTACTGTCGGTAAGTTTGTTGGTGTTATCCCTTCGGATGTGGATGTCTTTGGGGTTGTGGCTCGCCCTGGCTCTCAGTTGACGGTGTCAATGTAGAGTGTTTCCCCCCTCATAGGTGTTGGGATTTCGGTGATGGATTCAGCAATCTTGTTGGATGAGGCTGCAAAGATGGAAGAAGGTTGGATCACGGTAAATGGTAAACACCCTAAGAGGTCTTCGTCCTCTTTTGATATGACCCATCAGTCTGACAAGAAGGGGGCCAAAGGAAAATCCTAATGTTTAGGTTGGGATTTTGGATCATTTCTCTAGTTTGAGCTTGCATGTAGTTCTTCCCATGCATTGTTTGTTCTAGGTTGAGGGAGCATGTTGTTAAAACCCTTACTTTGGTCTCGATCCATTCCTTGTTGTGGGTCATCTTTGAATATATCTAACGTCCTTTATGTAAAGGGTTTCATGTCCCCTTCAAAACATGTTTTCACTTCATCAAAAACAAAAAAATGTGAATTAATTTACTATATTTTGTTTTTTAAAAAATTTAAAAATCTATTAATTAAAATAAAAAATTAATATTTGGTCTGCAACAAGTTTGTATGAATGTTAGTCATTAATATAAGCCATGTTCGTATGAAGATGTCCATTACATAAATGTTTGTATCAAGTGTGTTTGTTCAAAAATGTGTTTGAACAAAGGGGTGTTAGACTGAACATGCTTCCTATGCATGTCTCCCCCAATCTCTGTAAATTTATGCATATTTTTAGCCTTTAGAGCTCTAGTTGAAGCCTCAAATTGAACAAGCTTGAGAACCCAAAATTCAGGATAGTAGTCCTCAAAGCAAGTTCTTCAACAACAATAATTTTATTATATATTGAGGTTTTATGAATTTTTTTCTTAATTTTACTAAACATAGGTTTTTCACCAAACAACTTCTCTATTCAATGCATATGAAAAAATAGTAAACTATTTTTTGTAAAATTCTAAAAAATATCTACACCTTAAGTATTGATGTCTTCTTTCCAACAAAAAAAAATGAATTTCAATATATACAAAACAAGTTAAGAGTTTAAACATAACTTACGTCTAAATTATCATTATTTCAACTTCAAAACTTAATAAAATAAAAAGAATTCAACATATCACTATGAAACCAATTGAATTCTTTAGATATCAATGTTGCGAACCTATATTCAAAAGGCTCAAATATTTATCCCTTGTAGAAAAATAGTTGTGTTCTAGAATACACATCGTTCTTCAAAAATGTTGTTTACTGATGAAAATTAGTTATCAAAAGAGACGAAAAAATGAAAATGAATTCATTCAAAGAATTTTGAAAAGATAAAAATATTTAGAATCTACAGACAAAACTTCATAAATCACTAGTTTACATCATCTTCAAATTCCTAATAGTTTATCAGTAATAGGTGTCAAAAAGTGAAGGTTATTTTTTTAAAATGTTCATTTTGATGTTAAGTTTGGCCAAAAATAACCCACTATTGTGAGATCACCCACCTTGAGTAATTTTAGCAATAGTGTTTAACCCAACCTGAGTAACTTTGATTTAATTAATTAAGTTATTTATTACTCTAGTTTTCTTAAGCTATCTCTTAGGTGCATTATAATTAATATTTATATTAATTATTAATGTGCAACCTAGCTTTTCTAGTTTTAGGGTTTTCATTCACCTTTATAGGTTGAACTTTGTAGTTTCTTTTTCATTAATTTAGATTATAATTTAGCTCTCACTTCTTGAGCAACTTTTGAGTTCTTCTCTCTCCCTCTTCCTGCTTCTTTCTTGTTATAGATTTCTTGCATGCAGGTGTTCTTCGGGTTCTATGGATTTGTCTCTCAAATCCTACATGGTATCAGAGCCACCCTACTGCTGCTTGATCTGAAGGTTTTGAAGTCGTGATTCAAAGAAGAAAACCACAGCTTCTCTAGGATTTTTTCTTCAATCTAGAGGAGGCGCTTTTGTCTGGAGCATTTTGAGCAAAAACGGACGCTGTTATTGCGCTTAGAGGGCTCGGGAGATCAACTTTTCATATAAAGTTGGCCATATTTGGCCATCGTTGCTTCTGGGAAAAAAATTGCCCCTCAGGCCGTACGGCACACTTCTCGAGGAAAAAATCAAAAAATGCTCATTTTTCTTAGGTTTTTGGGCGTTGTCGGCCGCACCGCCATCGCGCTACCTCGACACCACCCGCGCCCGACCCCCCACCGACACGCTGCCCACCGGCCACCGACAGCCTCCGCCGGTGCTGCTCCACCCGGGAGCCACCAGCCACCACCTCCGCCAGCGACAGACACCCGCCCGCCAGCAGAGGTGATGTCATCGCTGACGTCACTTGCTGGCAAGTTTTTCCAATGGCTTTTAAAAATTTTCGGCCGAATTTGATTTTTTCCAGCGGCCGATATTTTTTCCCAACGGACAGCCTTTTGAAAGCCATACGATCGTCAAAGTTTTTACCGAGTGCTGCGACGGTCGTTTGACCGTCAAATTATTTCCCGTCTTTGGTTTTTTCTAGAGAGCTATTTTTCGGAGGAGCATTTGGTTTTTCGGCCATAACTTGTGCATATGGTGTCCGTTTTTTAAAAATGAAATATCGTCGAAAAGGTGTTTCTGAGCTGGACACGATGGTGCTGGTCTCGTTTGCTGATTCATCCATTTGAGCTCTATTTTTGGCATTGAAGTAGAGGCTTCATTTTCCTCCATCTCTGCATCTAGCATCTAGGTTTTCTTCTCATTTTTTGTGCTTTCTATAGTTGTTTCTTTGTTGTACGAGGAATAGATTTATACATTGTGAGGAGTGCATTTGCTTTCTATACTTTAATTCAGAAAGGACCCTTCTACTACTTCTCTCAATGTCGGACCCCTCTGTGGCCCGGCTAACACCACACAATTATCGCACCTGGAAATCACACATGACTAGTCTACTCATGTCACATGGCTTATGGTCATGTCTGGATGAGAACCAACCTATTCTGCAACGTCCGTTTGAGGTCCTTCAGCACAGAAACAAAATGGATGAAGCCATGAGTTTGATTGCACTGCACATTTCAGACAGCCTCATGTTTCATCTGGATGGTTTGACCACTCCTTGCGCCTATTGGGGAAAGTTTGCAGATCTGTTTGGCACAGTGAATGCATTCCGAGCACTTCAGCTTGATGCAGAGTTGACATCCTTGTCTCCTGGTAGTTTTTCCACCATTGAGGACTTCTTGATGAAGTTCAATGCTCTCCGATCACTTTTACAAGGATATGGGAAGATCAAATCAGATGATGAGTGTATCTTTCTGATACTCTCAAAGCTTCGTGGAGAGTTCCAGATTTTCTCCTCCACTTTATATTCCACTATGGATGCCTTGGGTCCTAGGCACAATATGCCTTCCTTTGCGGCCTTCTGTGATTGATTGACACGAGAGCAGTCAAAGATTCAACAGTTGTATGATGCTTCAAGTTCTATGAGCCAGCCTCAGTTGCTCACCCATCTCCATGGAAACCGGAGCAGAAACAGGTATCATCATCCACAGAATCTTGGAAGGATTCTCCTTCTCAGCATTCCTCTGGCCCACCTCCTTCACCTAAGGGGAAATCGAAGACAGACAAACCCAAGTGTACTTATTGCAATAAGTTCAATCATGATGAGTCTCAGTGCTTTCAGAAGAAGGTAGATGGATATGCCCAATAGATTTTTGAGTTGACAGCTCTTCTTCACAAGAGAAAGATTGACATTCCTCCCTCCTCTTCTCACTGGTCTTGTTCATCATATTCTCAGGCAGATGGGTCAGACAACGAAAAGGGTCATGCCTTATGTGCATCTATTATAGCTCCCTCTTCTAGATGGTTGTTGGATTCCGGTGCTTCACATCATGTCATCTTCTCAGAGTTCCTTCTCATCTTTTACAACCTCTCCTACCCCACACATCTTGATGGGGAATGAAACTGTTATGCCTGTGTGTGGGCAGGGTTCTATTGACATTCATGGTGGTGCATTCCATGATGTACTATGTGTTCCATCCTTGTCATCGAACCTTCTCTCCATTTATCAGATTACTCACAGTGGGACAAAGAAGACTGTTGAGTTCACTGCAGATTCTGTACACATCAGAGATAGTACAACTGGCCACATTGTTGCTACAAGGACAATTGATCATGTCAGCTGCATGTACTCCTTCTCCCATTTTGGTCCACCATCTCCAATGTTGGAGAATATCTCTCCTACTTCACATGTACCTAGTGAGAAGAAGTCGGGTCACCTAAACTTCTATGTTGCTCCTAAGATTAGTGTTGTGGCTTCTCCACCTCCTCCTCCTGTTGTGCCTGCATTTGTTCAGCATGATTCTTCTTCAACAGTCCTTGTTATGGTCTCTCCCTGCATCGAGCCTTCCACTCCAGTTGTTGAGGGCATATCCGAGGACATTCATCTCCTCCCAACTGATAGATTCAGCTCATCTATTGTCCCACCTTCATTGGGGATTCCATTCCAGGAGCCTCATTCTTTCTCCTTTGGGCACCAGTTAGGCCTTCCGGTTTCACCTCTCCTTCTGGGATTTCCTTGTTGTTTCGTGCTTCTGTTTCTTCCACATTGGAGTTCCATTGGTTTGATCATTCCTATAGGGGTTCCATCATTCTAGGGGGGCTTTGGTGTCTCATCCCTCTCTCATGGGGGGTTTGATTGTACTTATGGTTTTGAGAGAGTCTCTTGACCCATTTTTTTTCTCTGCAATCTTTTTCTATCTCTTCTTGGAGTAGGGTTTTTCCCATGTGGTTTTCTCTATTTCTCCGCTTTACAGAGATTTGGTTGTGCTTGGGTACCTAATCAGGCCTTGTTGTCGGGACCCATTTTCCTGCTTTCATAGTTGTGCTAGGTTAGCTTACCTCCTGAGCTTCGCTTAAGGGGGGTGTTAGAGTAATTATCTGCTTACACTTATTAATTAGATCACTTTGATTTAATTGATTAAGTTGTTTATTACTCTATTTTTCTTAAGCTATCTCTTAGGTGCATTATAATTAATATTTATATTAATTATTAATGTGCAACCTAGCTTTTCTAGTTTTAGGGTTTTCGTTCACCTTTATAGGTTGAACTTTGTAGTTTCTTTTTCATTAATTCAGATTACAATTTAGCTCTCACTTCTTGAGCAACTTCTGAGTTCTTCTCTTCCCTCTTCCTACTTCTTTCTTGTTACAGGTTTCTTGCATGCAGGTGTTTTTCGGGTTCTGTGGGTTTGTCTCTCAAATCCTACAATATTGTTAATTATACTTACTTGTACTATGATGGTAATCTTAATATGTATAGATTGGATGACCACTACCTATGGTTTCTTAGTGGTTTTTCTCTAGGTTTCTTTTGATGTTTATCTGTTGTTAGTGTGTTGTTAGTGTTACGCCCTCAAGTTGTGATTTTGTAAGGATCAACACCCTTGTTTTGTTAATGTTGATTAATATAAAAAATATTCATCATTTGAGTAGTAATTCAATTTCAATTTACTCATCATAATGCACATCATCAATAAACTTGCATTTACATGCCCATCATTCTAATCTATCTAACCCAAATATTCTTTACATAACACAAGTTGAGAACTAAATCTTTTCCAATCCTAATCGAATAACACAATTTATACAATTTAAGGCACATATTTATTATATAAGAATCAAATAAAAATTAGTGTAATCAACTCCTAATAAGATCCATGTCATAATACATAGCTAATCAAATTACTTTAACCCAACATCCATTTGATTGGATCAACTAGCAAAAATGAAACCCATCAAAGAAGAAAAGGGTATTAATAGCCATAAGAAGGTTAGGCCTTGTAATTGAAACTTGGAGATAAATTTTTTAAACTACTTAGACAGGATTTAAGCTTAATTCCCAATTATGCATCCTAGATGAGATATCCCAATATTTCTATGCAAGGCCTCTTCAAAGTTCAATTTAGTCTTCCTCTCAAAAGAACCATTAAATGCTTTATGTTGACAATTTCTCACAACCTACTTTCCTAGGATACCTTTGAGCACTTGTTTTAGGACACAACCTAATTAAGCCTATCAAACCTTGCATAATCTAACAAGAATCTATAAACCTGATTTCCTTGTAATTATTGTTATTTCTTGGTCCCTTCTGCATTCATGACATATACCTTTCCTGCATGTTGACTTCGTGTAGTATTATGTGTCAAAGACACGCGTGCACTATGTTACTGTTCGTTAAAATGGAGTTACACGACACTTTTCACAAGTCACACTATGTTCGTTCACTAGTGCAACACAGATCTACTAGATTCTTTCACCAATGTGACCACTAGAATGAAAAGGCCTGACTTTTTTTTTTCTAACATCATGTTGTTCATTCATACTAGCTACTTTATCACTGTGTCAAGTCTCATCTGTTGAAAAAAAGAAAATTTGGGTTAAAACCTTAGTTCCATTTGTTAACATGTAAGAATTACACCACTTTTTGCAATTCATGGTATGTTTAATCACGGGTGCAACATAGAGCTTCTAGATTCTTTCACCAATGTAACCGCTAAGATGAATAGGTGTGACTTTTTTCCATCGAGGATATTGTTCCTACGAGCAATTACTACCAAGCTTATTTTTCTAATCTAATATACCTATTTGCCAAGTACTTATAAAGGGTTTAGTTTCCATGCTACATTCTATTCTATTATCCCATTCATTATTATGAGTACATTTATCAAAAACTTTATACTACTAATGGTTACATTGATGTTGTGACTCTTTCATAGTTCTTGATGATAATTGCTTATTAGTTCAACTATGCTTACAGGGTACAAATCTTGGCATGGTATTGCTTACGGTTCCCCATGATGTGCATTCTATTATTCTCACAAATAGTACAATTCAAATGCTATCACAAGCTCACTGATTATTGAAAATGATAGTTTCAGGCATTGTAGTTCTGTAGGGTGCAATGATGACATTCTCCACTTTCATATTTATTCACCTATGTGCCTTCATTGTTATATCCTTGATTCCTGGGGTCTCATCCTTACAGAGCCTATATGCTTAAAGTTATGTCATATTGGGTATTCTTACAGGTTTATGTTGACAGGTTTACATCTTATTTGTCATTAGACATGTTGATCACGATGCCTACAAGATCTGTTCATAAAAGTTTCTTGCTTGTGTCCCCAACGTTTCACTTTGCAACAGAGGGTGATCTTGTTTCCTTTGCAACAAGAAGGGTTTTTCCAATCATTTGTCAATTGTTCCAATTAAATTATATATTCTGCTTTGTGCTGCAATGCAGGGAAAAGAGCTAAACATTATTATTTTTCCAACATTTTTAAAAATATCACATATTTTGATACAACACAATTGTTGTCTGTTTGTTCCCAGTCGTCAAAAGAGATTCATGTTTACACTAATTTCAGCTTAACCCAGCAATAATTTCTTCTCCCTTTATCATTCTCCCCATTTTACTGGACAATATTTAACATGATAATATTGCGTGTATGTTCATTACAGAAGGTTTTAAGAAACAAAGCAGGGCCATAAATCTTGTCTCGCGTCATTTCCTTTCAGCTGAACAAGAAATAGCAATTCTCTATTCTTTGGGAGAGGATTCAGTATTATTGGCGTCATTCTGCCTAGATGTGCCAGGAATCCAAAATGCCAAAACTGAAGAAGCACTTGCAAACATCACACGTCGAGGAGCCCACTTGAGACATGTTGGAACGCCTGTATGATTTTTCCAGCATGCAACCTACAGTGATGAATACAATTGTTATCATTAATTTATTGACCTATGAAGAATATATTTATATAAAAAAAAATCACAAGTTTATTATTTCCCACACCTCATTTCCATTGTTGACATTCCATGCACGGAGGCTTCCATCTCCAGAACCTGAAGTGCAAATGAAGAATATGGAAGACAAAATCAAGAAATCTATTAAAAAGCAATAAACCCCTATGTTGCATTAACTCTTGGAAAGAGAAGGTAACATGCCTCTATCCTCACACTATTGAACTTGCTAGAGTCATGGCTATATATCTTGCGAGACAATAATACAAATCTTGAATCTCATAGAATACGAGACATTTGAATGCAAAATTGGTCTTTAATTCCAGCGCCAATGCATAACCTATAAATGCAATACTCGCTTGGAAGGCAGTTATCACTCGCCATTGGCATTGTCCATTGGTTAATGCAAATTCATAAGCAAAATAAGCAAAATATCAAACCATGTAAACTATTGAATGCTGTTGTTATTAATTTATTTGCATTCCCTGACTTCGATGTAATTGCAAGAAGTTCCTATTGCCGTCTGGCAATTTGTGATACCAATTGCTTCCATGTAACAGGGAATGAATTACTCAAACATTTGTACTAGTTCTTCACTAAAATGTGTGTGGTATTAAAAGTTGCAACAGCTGAGAACCATTATTACAATAATATATAAAAGTTACTATTTGGAAAAATAATTTAAAAAAAATATTGTAGCATAACACGCAAAAAAAACCCGGATTAATCCCCAGTAATCACACCCCGTGACATTTGCCACTGGTTCTGATATTCTTTTGAACGCAACTACCTTTTTGGAGCTCATGTTTGCATTTAAAGGCTGAAAAATAGATTTTTGTACACGTTAAACTTCAAACAACAATGAGAGTTTTCTTTTAAATCAAACCCTGATAAAAGTTCAGTCAAAATAATGGGGCTTCCCCGAAGGTGGTAGGTCATATTTCAAGATCGGCGTCCTATTATTTTAAGAACTTTGAATTTGGGTATATGTACGTGTTCAAGCTAAAAAATACACAATAAAACATTTTTATCCCCTAGGCTAAAAACTTTATAATTAGACGAAAAAAAATCATACTCCATTGAATTAGTTGTGAAATTCTAATACAAAATGAAAATTTCCAAATTGCAATCAATGGTATCAGTCTCCATATTGCTCTTCATCAAGAGTATCATGATCAAAGTGAACAATTGGTTTGTTTGAACCACAATCAACTGCAATGCCACTCACACTAGCCATGTCGTAGAATCTGGGTCTCCATATTGCTCTTCATCAAGAGTATCATGATCAAAGTCAACAATTGGTTTGTTTGAACCACAATCAACTGCAATGCCACTCACACTAGCCATGTCGTAGAATCTGGGTCATCCAAAGGGAATATGGCAATTTAGGTAATAGAAGTGTCTATGATGACAAACTCAAGGGTTGGATCTCAATTCCTTGATACTCTCAGATTTTTCTCTATTATCATCCTTGAAGGAAGTAACTGAGATCAACATTTATCAGACTTTTTAAGAGGGCATTCACCAAATAGTTGTCTAAGTCAGATCAAATATTAGTTGTCTTTGAAGTAACTGAGATCAACATTTATCAGACTTTTTAAGAGGGCAGTCACCAAATATTTGTCTAAGTCTGAGATCAAATATTAGCGAACTCTATGAAGTAACTGAAATCAAAATTTATCAGACAGCAAACTAGCTACAGTTACGAATTTAGTAAATGTGGGATTTTGAAGTGATCCAAGACTTCTATTGTGATTGAGGTTTGAGGAGTTTTGTAGGGGTAGTTCAATATTTGAGAAAGCTTAGTAGATCATATTCCACAATTACAATGCTTTATATTCCATAATGGCAATTGGAAAGTCCTTTATATGGAGTAGAATTCAGCAAAAGACATTTATTTAGTTGAAGTAAAAGATTAGAAGGCCACTGGTTTTGGCAATACCTATAAGCTTGCAACTACTATTTTAGGTGGAGACAAATGTTAATAAAAAAATTAAATTAATTAATTATAAATTAAAAATCATATCTATATGATATATTAAAAATTAAATACATTATAAAATTTACATTATTTTTTATTTTTTATTTATTATCTAACTATCAATATATATTAATAGTCAATAATAATTTAAATTTTAAAACTACTTAATAATATTAATTATAAACATAGTTGCACGGACACAGGGGTACTTGGGTACTTCAGAGACAGTTACAAGTACGGTTATTTTTTCAAAATAGAAGACAGGGCTAGTTGGAGACGTCAATTTTTTTTTAATACGATTTAATAATTTACAGAAAATCTGAAATTATAATGACATTGAGTTTTCAAAACAAGGGCAGCGATAAAGTTTACTGTCAAACATTAACTTTGAAGATTAAGTACACAAATTGAAATGTCATACAATCCTTGTATCAAAGTTTCAAATTGATAGTGATTACATATTGAAATAAGCTTGATACACAAACAAAAATCAGAAATATTAATCAAGGTCCTTCGCTATGATTGACACTGATTTGTTGATGGGATATACACATTGATGTTCTCCTTGAGATTCCATTTATACGTCATACATTCATTCTCGATATGATATCTTGAGTTAGCATTCGACTATGATACGATGGTCCCTTAAGCTGTTTGATCTCGTGAACGTCAGTAAAATCATTTATTCATTCATTCTATCCTTGATATAGCCAATATCAAATGTGTGCATATGTTAATATACGTTGATTCATTGATGGGTGATCTGAAGTTTTAATGCTATCTCTTTTATAACTTAAATTAGCACCACGAGTAACATGTATATTATTCAGGTCTTCATATTCATTACTAATAACCATTGGAAACTCAAACTCATCCTTACACGTAAGGTCTATGTGATTGCAGCGAGAGGAAGTCCTCTTCTTCTTATCCTTGTCTGATGTACCGATGTTTATTGACTGTATTCACTCTCGTGTTCTGATTGGATGCCTTAAGTAGCGGATTAGATATTATCAGTTTCGTATACAAAGATTCCTATACCGTGAAGGACGGTCCGTATCCACTAGAATATTATCATTTTCATTTCATCGAATATGTTTATGGTTGGTGATGAAGACGATTTTACTCTGAGATACGCTCATACTCTATTTGGCGTATACAAATTGCTCTGGCCCAGATTTATATATCCCATTCTCCCTAACTATATTGGCTCCAATGTACATATTAGGAGACACAACAATGATATGGGTTTGACAGTCAATAGAGGTCGGTTAATGAGTCTAGATTATTCTCTACAATTCTCACCCATATCCATAGCATTCCCAATTCCTATTCACACCAGAGCTATGTTGCTGACGAAGGAGTGTTGCAATGAATACATCCAACATATATGTACCTATTTATTTTATATCAATATATATTGTCAATTCGTGGCTATCGCAAATCCCCAAGAATGTCTGATATATTCTGATCCCCAAGAGTCGTTTCTACTCACCGTTTGAGGATGGTCAAGGCATCGCGACTATTAGTCGCGTGTGCCTTTAGATAGTTTCAATGTATAACATTGACTATATTATAATTATAAATATCTTATTTATTTAATAATTATAATTATTATTCATTTATTCTATTATTATATTCATTTATTAATAATATATTCTTTCATTATTATTATTAATAATTTAGATAATTATATATTATAATGTATTGTTATTTACTTTTCATTATTATATTATATTTATAATATAATTTATTAATTTTAATAATAAATTATATTATTAATTTATTAGTCTATTATTCTATTTTATTATTTATTATTAAATTCTATTCTAGAAAGGGGACATTACAACTTTGAAGTGAACTTTAACAATTTAATATTCAACATTGATTATGTCAAATTCAAAATTAATATTATATTGAAGATTTCATAATGATGATTAAAATGAGTACATGTTCAAAATAATAAAATGGAGTGAAGTGAGGCCTCTAATCATCCCCAAAATCCTCGTCACTAGAACTACTGGAAGTGGACTCCACAAGGTCAACCTCCTCCTAACTAATACCAAAGAGCCTTGCTTTTGTAACCATAGCATCCTCATCAATCTATGTTGGCTTCTCTAGCTCTACATCCCACATGTTGTTCAAGTCCCTTTGTACAAAAGTGTCTTGCAGACAATGAAATGCAATTAACTATGTATAGCCACAAGCTTCTCTACTCTCTCCTAGAGGTAAGCCCATTCCTCTTAAGAGACTCTTAAAAGAGTAGATGAAGCTATTAGTAGACCAATGCCTCTCTATAGTACCTACACCTCAACATCCAATAAGGGTGTGACTCTACTAAGCCTTTACTTGTACAAGAAAGTGTTGAGCTTTTCCCATCTCCAATGAATGATTGGTTGAATGTGTTTGTTGTATAATGCTAATGTGGGGCCCTCCTCTCACATTGCAGCCCTTGTTTAGTCTAGCGTAAAATCAATGCACTCATACACCTCTCCAAGGCTAGGTGCATTAGCATCCTCATATCTAATGATAGGTAGAAAACTAGAGTAATGATGGAGACTACGTATGTTGCATCACCCTCAAAACAAAAAACTCTTCACTATATCCTTCACCCCACCAATTCTAGTTTGTTGTCATAAACATTAGTTGCAATGCCTCTTGCAACTCAAGAATTACCTACAAGAGAATGAAATAGGGTGCATATCTAGTCTTGACAAGTTTCGAGAAGCACCTAAAGAGTGCATGTGTAATGTGGTGGTTGCGGATAAACATCTACAGATTTGTAACATCATTGGCCACTGCTTCAATCCAATGAATCTTTCCCATGTCGTTGAGGGTGTTAATCACGACATGCACACAAAAAGGAGTCCACCAAATGTCTATAAGCTACCTCCGTTAATTCCCCTACATCTTTGCACACATGGGCTGCATCTATCGCTAGTTGGACCACATTCTGGGGCCCAACCTCCTCATAGCATGCTTGACAATCTAAAACTGAAAATCAACATCTTTGGGATGCCCTGAACAATCAACCGCCTTAAGAAAATATGGGCCTTCTAAACATATAACTATAATATTAATGAGTGGATGATGCATGATGTTCATCCACCATCCATGACCATACTACATCCACTTGCCACCCAACATTCCTTCATTTTCTCCATTAAGACATTAATCTTAGAACATTTCTTATCCAAGATTGCAGTCCTCAATTTTGTCCCCCTAGTGGCACACATGATGGTCTTGCCCTTGCTACCATCACCATCACCATCATCATCACCTCCTTATGATAAGGAGATCGAGTCACATGGAATGGAATGCCATTAGCAAAGAAATATAAGAGTCAAAGCAATAGAAAGAGAGTCAAATTTCTACAAGTTAATGGACAGAAATGTAAATTGACATTGTTAAAATCATGTTGGATGTTGCCTCTGTTGGGTGGATATTTGCAACCGACAGTTTGAAGGATCGATTGCAAAATAGTGGTTCCAATCATAGCATGTGAGACACAGTCTCTCCTACTTATAAGGGAAGGCTCCCCCTATCTACTATTACTAACCTAAGATTATGTACACTAAGCTAACTAACAGGGCGTTACATTCACCATACTCTCTTCTTTTAGAGTAGGTGTTCTTGTGTCGTATTCTCTTATTTCAGAATACATGTTTCTATCTTTACAACAATATCTTAGGTACAATTCAGCAAAGTTAAAAATAAGAAGCTCATGAAAGCTCAAAGTCTTTTCATGACTCTTTTTGTGAATTCAAGAACAAGGATGAAACATACATGCAACACAAAGTCTCCAATATATATTTCATCTTACATGCGCAAGCATAGAAAATAAAAGTAGCACAAAGTCTGCAAGTTATCTCCTTGCTTGAACGTTCTACACTAGCTTCAAACTTGATAAGCAGCTCAAAGTCCGCAAAACCAAATCTGAATCCAAACTATAACTCTGAATGCAATAAGTAGCTCAAAGTCTGCAAGATTGAATTCAAATCCCTCTTAAACGAAAGTACAAAACTCACAATCAATCTCTAGAAAATGTCGTCACAATACAACTTGAATCGGCACAAAGTCTGAAAGCAAGTTGCTTATTTTATTGAAAGCTATTTGATTTACATCTGAGCTCAAAGTCTTAGAGTGCACAAACAAGCTGACAGAAATATGTTGCATTGCCAAAAGATAAAATTACAATGAGCACCCTCTCTTATTTATAGGTGAGGGGCTGAGAGCAAAAAGTAGAAGTGCAACTAAGACTTATTCCACAACTAACTAACTACAGTTGACTTATTCAACATTGCAAGGCCTATTGTATTTCGACTTGCAATGTGATTACATGTAATTCAAGTTACAACTTTGCAAGTGATATGATCAATTGCACTTACAATTTCTGACATTACATGTAATTTGTCAAAATGAAATTACAAGTGCATAATTCAAACTAATCTAAGTGTTCGGAGACACAACTCTAGAGTCATCATCTTCTGTCTGGTCTTCATGCTACTACAGGATACTGGCACTTTGAGGAATCCAGGCTTAAAGCATTTTGTCTCGAGACAACAACTTGCATCCTAGATTGTTTTTCATCATAGTGGCCTTTATTGGAAAACCAACCATCTCAGTCTTGAAAACATTCTATTTATCTACTATATGGCAGCAATGTCACAAGTCATGTTGGTTGCCCATAATAAGTCTTCTCCAATCCATGTGAGATCTATTCATTCAAAGGAGCCCAATGAACCATGATTTGTCATAATAGATTTGTATATTGCCATTCCATTGTCCTGACATTACTCATTCCTTGGTCTTCTTCCATTTCTTTTTATCATTCTTCAGCCTTGGAGTCTATTACAAAATAAGGCCCATGCCTTCATTTATTGATTTGGTAGCTCATGTGTGCAAACAGGACTGACATGGGTGGGTTGAATAAGATGCAAAAGCGGGGCTACAAGCGAATTTCAGGTCTTGAGGACTGCATTACAAGTGGAAAAAAACATGGAAATTTTACTTGCAAATGGGAAAAGGGTTATTGTACTTCGTATATTGTAATGTCCCCCTTTTGGGCACATTATCTCATGCCTTATAGTTAGCCTTTTCATCATGGTCCGGTGGACTAACCGAGGTTTGGCAGAGGATCAGAGGGGTGTTTGGCCTAGGTGTTTTCAGTTTCAGGCCAATCGGATCAGTTTCCACAAGGTTTCCAGGATGCTTACTATTTATAGTAAGTAGGAGGAACTCAGTGTTCCTGGCATTTCAGTAGTGGACTCGGAGCGTCTCGCCGAGAGCTTTCCGACAAGCTATCACACATCTCCATCCGAGTTCGTTTGGTCCTCCGTTTTAATGCCAGAAGATTCCTCACTTTATTTTATTGTCACTTTATAACCAATGGTTATATTTATTTAAAAAGTGACTTTAAGTGAGAATATGAAAAGACAGAGAGGGGAAACTGAAGAGTCACAACCATTGCTTTAAAAGGATTGAAGGCTCATTTGGAATATGCTTAGTTTATGATATAATATTTTATCTCTTGGAGATATCAGGAAGCTTCAGCTTTCGAATTCAGCCTTTAGGACGGAAATCCTTTTGGCTCAGAGGAGGATTGGACGTAGCCCCAGTTCGTCTCCGGTGCGGATTCACTGCAGAATTCGCCATTGCATTCACAGGTTCTTTTATGTTGATTGTCATTCTGCTGAATATTGTGGTTCAGATTTTGGATTGTTGAAATCCCATTATTATTGTATTGCTGTTGTTTTAAGCAATAATATTTGCTGAGGTTTTATTGGGATATTTGCTGGATTATTGTTATCGAATCGATGATTTATTGCATGCATTTAAATGTTTAAATATGTATGAGATTTATTGGTAAAAATTGGAAAAATGGCTGGTTAGGGTCATTTCAGTGGTATCAAAGCTAGTTTTCCTGCCAGCTTGTGGAGTTTATCCAGAAACAAATTTTCAGAAAGGTTTATCAGAGGAAAAAGTCCAAACTGTGAGATTTATGAGTAACAGGGATGTGCAGCTTAGTTATCTGGTTGGATATCTTATTGGGAGAAATGATTTATTATTATGTTATTCACATTATTCTGTTACGTGTGAATAGAGGCAGATAGTTCGATGCATTGATAATATTTGATAAAATATTATTACCGTGGGTTTTAAGCAAAGCAGAAAATTGGCCACTATTTTCAAAGTTTTAGCAAATAAGATAAATATTATTGGGTTTGTGAAGATTGTATGCTATGGCGATTTGAGAAAATAAACAAGTCGTGGATGTATTCTGCGGAAACTATTGTGTTGAAAAAATAACTCATTGTGTGACCCGTCTCTTGCCTTGCAAACATCATTATCGGGCTACATAATATTATGGGAGTATTCGGTGGATTAAAGATTTGATTGAGTTCGGCGTATGCTTTGAAAATTAACGGGCCCCAATCTTTTTCAAGGCGACTCATAAGTGATAAATATTTGCATTGGCCAGAAGAAATACATTTATATCTGGCCAGAAGAAATACATTTATATCGGGCCAAATATTTCATCTAAGTTTTGCTGTAATAAATTAAAGACTATTATTGGTGACACTATTCTTAGGACCAAAAGAGAAATACTCTTAACATTTTTGGCGCTATTTTGGCATCACTATGAAAGTCCTCGGGTTCATATATTTGCAGTAATAGAGAGGACGACAGCTAGCGTTTCATCTTCTCTACCAAGCCTTATTCCATTGGCATAAGAAGTAATGAGGTTGGACTCCGATTTCGCTATGTCAACAAATCCTTTTACCGCGACATTGAATTTAGAGGTGTAGCTCTTTGTTGAACCATTGGAGGAACCTAAATTCTATACCTAGCTCACGGAAACGAGGCAAAAGATTGGGTCTTCCAACTATAGAAAGAATTGAATCTTAAGGAAGAAGAATTGCCAAAAAGGATTAATATTATGGTCGCGTATTGAGAAAGTGTTGTTGACAGTATTACTGTAACTAAAGGTTGGCGTTTTAATTAAGAGCCTGGGAAATGTTTTTGATATTTTCATTGGCGGTGACCGTATGTTGGAGGCATTATGTTTATTGTTCAGAGGTAGGGAATGGTATCTTCTACCCGCGTCCAGTCTGAGAATGCTTGCTGAAGATACGGAGATGGTGAGACTGTTTGTTCCGCGCAAAGTATTGGGTCCTCACATTGGAGGTGACATCGCTTATAGTCTGCTTGCACACCTCTCCCATAGCCTTCAGGTAATTGGTCTTACATCACTCCTTATCCACCTTGGTACCTCAGGTCGCGTGGAAGGAGAACAGAATTAACGTGAGTTGGGTGACACGACTGCTGTGTCGTTCTGGGCAGATACAGCGTCTTGAAAACAGACAGCAAGGATACTACAATGGCATTAAAATAATCCAGTATTCCAGCAATTAAGAAGAGTTCAGAATTCATGGCATGGTCCCCTACGCTTGGGAAAGAATATACTGAGTGAAGTCTGGATAGACGTATGTACGGTTACAGTGACAGTGAAGTCTGAATATTACTGAAGATTGCTAACACCATTATACAGTGACAGTAAAGCACTACAAGGTTTGGCATAGTGAATACACTGTCATTACATTACAGGCATATTGCGTTCTCCATTTACAAACAGGTTGATTGGTATCGGGTGGCTCCATCCAGGTCCAGCGGTGGTATCATAGTCGACTCCAGATCACTAACAGTCTATGATAAACGGTGATGACATTTCAGAGACTCGGCTCCAGTATTCAGCGTGTCGACATATGCAATCCAATGACAACGGTATAAGGTGCATAGGTGGTTCGACTCCTTCTGTATTACATCGCATACTTGGTAGTAAGTTTGTACTGATATTAAGTGTCTGCACACGTGCTTGGGAGGGTTTAATTTTAGTGCCTCTTAAATGCTACGGATTGTTTCATACCTTGCTTACTCCCAGCAGAAATATTTAATTAAATTATAAGCTCTCAGTGACTTGGTTCCAGCAATACCTTGTGAGATTTTATCTATAACCTGTCTATGCTCCTATCGGGATTCAAAACAGAGGTTAACACATTTTGAAGGACTCAGAGGAATCAGGTTCGATTGCAAACTGTTTGTCAAACTTTCAGTAGTAAAAAGGATTTATGTGCAAATAAACAATTGGATGCTTCAGAAATTACCATAATAAGCAGAAACATTTCAGGAGTGGTATCAAGGAGTTGAGAAACTTCTAGGAGGTGCTAGCAATTCATTCCCTGAGAGTGGAACATTATCCTTGACAGCTACAAGTTTTTCGCATTCACTTGCAGAGTCTAGTAGTTTTCTAGCTATGGGGAAGACGCGGAGTTGGGAAAAAGTCTTGAAGGATCTTGTTCAGGTTCAGCAACAGTTAGTCCAGTTTTCACAACCTGATGAAAGGACAGAGATACTCGACATGAATGATGAGTATAACACACTTCCTCCACGGGTTCAGAGAGATTTAACCTTCTCTAGTTTCATGGACTTTCATCCGAAGCTTCAACACAAGACTTTAATGGAAAGGCAACGGTGTTAGGATTTGGCTCGAGATCTACTTGCACAAGATAGGTGTAGAAATCTATATGAAAAGTTTCCAGCAATCAGTAATCAACCCATAAGTGAACAAGTAACCAAGTCAGTTATTGAAGAAAAGCTTTATGAGGTTGCCGTGGAAGCCGGGAATTGCAAAACAAGTGTTGAAACAATGCAGGAAGGAGAGGCTAAAGAAAAGGAAGCAAATATACAAGTTACAGAATATGAGGAATCATGTGATTTCTATAGCAGCGCATCACGTATGCATAATGATGAACTGGATGAACAATCTGAGAGTGCATTTCAAAATGATAATAATAAGAAGCATGCCTTGCAGAGTCAGCTGAAAGGCAGTAACGATGCTATTATGGCAGCTCTCATTCACTATGATAGCACTCACCAGATTATTGAAGATCTTTACAGGAAAGCTCAGAAGGAAGAAGGACAAGGTGGTATAATGATTGGACCTTATGTTGCAGATTTACAGGTAGTCAAAACAGCATGTGAGGATTGGAAATAAGAATATCTATGTTTACTTTCAGATCGTGACTACCTGTTACAGGTTGTTGAAAATTATGCTGAGCAGTTGAGGGAAAAAGGTGATGAGGTTAATAAGCTCAACATAGAGCTTAATGTTGCTCAGGAAACATTGGAGCACACACGTCTTGCTCTTCAGGAAGCAAGAAATCAGATTGTTGCCTCTAGTCAGTACAGGGAACAGGACGACAGGGAGAGATCTGAATTCTTTCAGGAGGTGATCCAGGAACTCGATAGCATACAGCAGACGTGTGACTTGGATAGCTGTCCCAAAAGAGCTTTGGATCATCCAGGGTTTCTTTATGAGTTAGATAACCTTCAGTCGATTAACAATTTCTTGTTCGAGGTGGATGCAGATCTGACATTTAAAATTCCACTTTTTGAGCTAGATGAGGAAGATATTTCCTATCCCCATGACGAGGATGAGATTGATTGCAGGATTTGGGACCCAGGTTCAGTTACTTTAGATAAGTCTTGGTCACCAGATGGGAGTAACGAGGTGAGTTCAGTTGTTGAACAGTTGGGTTTCTACATCAGCGGCTCAAGATGGGCTCACACAGCTGGGACTCCACCACATTACCATACCGATTTATCCAGTGCTTATGATAATTCTATCACCACATATTTTGGGCATGATGATGATGATCGGGTAGAGCTTATTCAGTACAGGGTTATCGAGCTTGGTATGATGATCATGCTTGTTGGGGTGAATTTTTCACACCATGGTGTACACTGTATGGCTCCGTGTATTGAGAGACAGTTATGGAATCCTTATGCTGATTCAGGAATTCCAGTAGAGTTGGATAGTGCATCGCATGTTGGCCACATCGTATGGGATGCATTTTGTTTTCCATTCAACCCACCTACGAAGGACTTTCTTTTCCGATTATTGCAGAGATGTGGGGTGAGTGATTGGTTTGGTACACTTCATTGCTTGCAGGTGGAAGCCTTGTCCGGCGGTCTAGGTAGCTTGCCTCTTCAGTACAGTTTCCAGTTTGTGCGACAGATCAGAGGGGCAGTGTTATGGCAGTTGGACATTTCTAGTGATTCACTCAGTAGGGGAATCAGGCCTCAGGATTTTTCAGCCGGCTGGGGAGATGGATGGCCCTTTTGCTTATGGGATCCAGAAGGGACATACTGGCGGTTGGTATTTGTTCAGGGAGTCGATTGGTGTGAGGTTTGGTTTCTCCTTGCATCTGACCGTAGAGGTGCCAGTGATCTCAGTTGGCGTGAGGTTCTCAATTGGGTTGAGGACTTTCTCACAGATGATGGCGACACAGGGCAGTTTGGTATGACTGATCCTGCAGTGATTTGGGATCCTGACATTAGGCTGGTTGTTGTTTTGTTGCTGTGTGAATGGCTTCACAAGTCAGGGCATAATATCTGTTTCAGCTTCACACGACAGGTTGGTGGAACAGTTTCCCTAAGGTTGGTTTGGGATCCAGGTATTATGATCACAGCATGTAGATACTGATTGCTTGAGGGAAAGCAATCTCCGAGAAGGGATGATTTGTAATGTCCCCCTTTTGAGCACATTATCTCATACCTTATAGTTAGCCTTTTCATCATGGTCCGGTGGGCTAACCGAGGTTTGGCAGAGGATCAGAGGGGTGTTTGGCTTAGGTGTTTTCAGTTTCAGGCCAATCGGATCAGTTTCCACAGGGTTTCCAGGATGCTTACTATTTATAGTAAGTAGGAGGAACTCAATGTTCCTGGCATTTCAGTAGTGGACTCGGAGCGTCTCGCCGAGAGCTTTCCGACAAGCTATCACACGTCTCCATCCGAGTTCGTTTGGTCCTCCGTTTTAATGTCAAAAGATTCCTCACTTTATTTTATTATGTCACTTTATAACCAATGGTTATATTTATTTAAAAAGTGACTTTAAGTGAGAATATGAAAAGACAGAGAGGGGAAACTGAAGAGTCACAGCCATTGCTTTAAAAGAAGGATTGAAGTCTCATTTGGAATATGCTTAGTTTATGATGTAATATTTTATCTCTTGGAGATATCAGGAAGCTTCAGCTTTCGAATTCAGCCTTCAGGTCGGAAACCCTTTTGGCTCAGAGGAGGATTGGACGTAGCCCCAGTTCGTCTCCGGTGCGGATTCACTGCAGAGTTCGCCATTGCATTCACGGGTTCTTTTTTGTTGATTGTCATTCTGCTGAATATTGTAGTTCAGATTTTGGATTGTGGAAATCCCATTATTATTGTATTGTTGTTGTTTTACGCAATAATATTTGTCGAGGTTTTATTGGGATATTTGCTGGATTATTGTTATGGAATCGATGATTTATTGCATGCATTTAAATGTTTAAATCTGTATGAGATTTATTGGTAAAAATTGGGAAAATGGCTGGTTAGGGTCATTTCATATATACATGAGAAATGGGTGAACTTGCACTTTTAATCGGGTCTCAGAGACCCAATTTCAAGTGATATTGAGTGCATTTTGGGATACATTCAGGTTTTAGAAGGTCAACTACAAGTTTGGAAAGAACATTTGGTTTTGCAAGTGTAAAATATACCTCATAAGGCTGCATTTCAGGTTTCAGGACTACAATTGCAAGTGAGGTAGGACAATTGTATTTCACAAGTGCAAAATAGGCAAAACAAGGTTAAATTCGGGTTTTGGAAAGCATTTTACAAACGTTGAAGAAACATTTGGCTTTGCATGGTAATGAAAGCTTGAAATGAAGTCCTTCAAACCCAAAATCACTAAAACGATGCACAATTTGGATCTTATAACATTGACTGCAAGTAATGTACTTGCAGTAAACTTATAATGGCGACTTGTAATGTAGTTTGCAAAACCCGATAATGCACTTGAGCATTTTATATGACCTAAATTGGACTTTATAAATACAGTTTGCAAGTAATCATACTTGCGTTTTTCTTTGGTTTTAACACTCGTAGTAAGGCTCAAAACCCGAAATGGCAAGGCTGGGCATTTTACAAATAATGTGATGCACAATGAAACTCTGAAATTGCAGTTGTAGGTGTACACACTTGTGTCTCCATTTAGCTATAAACTTGTAACACATCTTATATGACCCGGAATACCAATGACACATCATGGGAAGGACTCAACGCACAAGACTTGAGGTTTTACAAATGTTTTGCATTTGTAATTGTAGGTTTTGAAGTAATAGTGTATATATATCGCAGATGTATGAAGCTACTAAGAGAAAAATAAACAAACCCTAACCCGTGCCTCAAAAACGACTATCTAAAACGCAGCTACAGCACACAATATGGCATTTGAATGCAAAAACCAATATAAAAAAGAGCCCTAATAAAAACGAAAGAGGCTAAGGAATAAAAATGAAAACCATACTTGGAATACGGGTAAACAGATGCTCAAAACGCGCAGGAGGAAAAACATGTCCACGGGAAGAGTTACAGTTCAAACACAAAATGACTTCATTGCTCAAAATGCACAAGAGGAAAACCGGGTTACCAGTGAACAAATCAAAAGTATTCCAGTAAAACGACTTCAAACTCTTCATTTCAGACTTAGAAATGCATGATGCAAGACTCCTTTTAGGTTTAAACTTTCATTTTGGGTTTCACAGCTTGTGTTTCATGTCCACTTCTTTTTTGTAAAACACAAAGCTAAAGAGTTCGAGTTTGAAGAAACACGATGCACCCATGTTATAAGTTTTCATGAGTATGCAACTTGTATTTTGGGCTATAAAGTCCGATTTACAAGCATTGTTCATATCAGTGTTCCATGACTCGCCGCGAGTCATGCGAATTATGATGACTCGCAGGTCGAGTCATCCCTGGCGGGTTTTCATGACCCGTTACATGACTCAACAAGTCATGGGTCATGACTCGCGAGTCATGCGAGTCATGCCATTACTCGCCGAGTCCATGGTCTATGACCTGGCCGCGGTAGTCATCTTGGATGACTTAAAAACAACAAAATAACACATATTAAGAGAATAATTTGCAAGTTAATTCCAATCTGAAAATAATCTCAAGCCTTTTTTTATCTCTATGAGATCTGACTGTGTAATCAATATCAATCTGTAAAATAACTTAAACAATCTCTCACTATTTATCTGAATAACTTGTCTACAAAGTTACATTTGACTTGAAAGAGAAAACAAAATTCTAAGAGCACTGTTATACCAGATTGCAATTTCTGAGATTTCACAAAAATAGTCACCATATGGACATGTATAGACTCAGATAGTTATCCTGTATCAGAATGACCTGCAAGAAGTCCTTTGTGACCTGCAAGAAGCT
>MU224033.1:339198-353878 GCA_018584345.1 Thuja plicata
TGTTAGCCTTACCTAATTTCAATAAGGTATTTCAAGTTGAATGTGATGCAAGTGGAAGTGCAATAGGAGCTATGTTGACTCAAGAAGGTAAACCTATTGCTTTCTTTAGTGAAAAGTTGAATGATGCAAAAAAGAAATATTTTGTCTATGATCAAGAGTTCTATGCTATTGTTCAAGCTATGAAGAAATTGAGACATTATTTGATGCCGAGTGAATTTGTGTTGTATACTGATCATAAAGCTTTACAATATTTGAGTAGTCAAAATAAGTTGAATCAGAGACATACGAAATGGGTAGGGTATTTGCAGAGTTTCACATTTGTGATAAAGCATAAGAGTGGAGTTTCTAACCGAGTCGTTGATGCATTGAGTAGAAGATCTTTGTTGGCTGAAATGAGAATTGAAGTTCTCGGTTTTGATGATATGAAGCATTTGTATGAAAATGATCCTGATTTTTCTGAGCAGTGGAGAGTGTGCAGAGCACCTATTCCAAATCAATCAAGTAAGTATGAAGACTATTTCATTCAGGAAGATATGTTGTTCAAAGGTATTCAGTTGTGCATACCAAGAGGATCAATGAGGACTAATTTGATAAAGGAGAAACATAGTAGTGGTTTGGCTGGACATTTTGATATTAATAAACATTGAGTTTGCTGAAAGAAAGGTATTTTTGGCCTCAGTTGTATAAAGATGTTCAAAAATTTGTGAAAAGCTGTGGAGTTTGTCAAGTTGCAAAAGGAGTAAGTCAGAATACTGGTTTGTATACATCGATTACTATTCCTGAGAAACCTTGGAGTGATATCAGCATGTATTTTGTTCTTGGCTTACCGAGGATAGCAAGAGGTAATGATTCCATATTTTTTGTTGTGGATAGATTTTCTAAGATGACACATTTCATACCATGTAGAAAACATCAGAACATGTAGCAGATCTTTTCTATAAGGAGATTGTCAGATTGCATGGATTACCAAGGAGTATTATCTCTAACCGAGATAGTAAGTTTGTTAGCTGCTTTTGGAAAACACTTTGGAAGAAGTTGAACACCGAGTTGAAGTATAGTTCTACATTTCATCCACAGACTGATGGACAAACAGAGGTTGTAAACCGAAGTTTGGGTAACTTGTTAAGATGTTTAGTTGGAGACACACCGAATAATTGGGATTTGATGTTGGCACAAGTAGAGTTTGCATACAACAGTTCAATGAATAGAAGTACAAGAAAGACACCTTTTGAGATTGTTCATGGCACACAACCGAGAGGTATATCAGACTTGAGAGACATTGCTAGAGAAGAGAAAAGAAGTGTTGAAGCAGAAAAGTTTGCTGAGTTCATGAAGACATTACATGAGGATGTGAAACAGAAGTTGGAGAAAAGTAATCAGAAATACAAGGATAATGCAGATAGATCAAGGAGACAAAACTTTTGAAGTTGGTGATGCAGTAATGGTTCATTTGAAGAAAGGCAGATGTCCTATTGGAACTTATGAAAAATTGAAGATGAAGAAATTTGGTCCTTGCGAAATATTGAGAAGATTTGACAGTGGAAATGCTTATGAAGTGGAATTACCTGATGACATGGATATATCACCCATATTCAATATTTCAGACTTGTATGAATATCATGAACCTGATGAAGAAGTGATAGTACAGAGTGATTATCCTAAGAAATAGATAGAGGAAGTTGAACAGATTTTAAAACAGAGAGTTGGTAGAAGTACAAGAGGAAAGGAATACATGGAGTACCTAATTAAATGGAAGAACAGACCGATTGAGGACTCGTCTTGGATTTCTCAATCTAAGTTGTATTCATTTCAGGTTGGACCTAACACATGATTCGGGGAATCATTTCTTTTAACCCCAGGTGTCTGATGCAGGAGCATCTTGGGTTCTTGGCAATCCCGATCAACCAAAATATGTTTTCTTTTTTCTTTAGCTTGTTTGGAGGCTTCTTGGTGAAGTGTTCAGTAACTGATGTTGCTCGGTTACTTGTTTTGTCTTGCTTTACCGACGGGTCTCGGTGAATGTTGGCTGCTCGGTGGGTTCTTTCACCGAGTTGTTTCTGATGCTCGGTTACCTCCTTATCGAGTTATTCTTGTTGTTCAGTCGGCTTCTTACTGAGTTGTTTATCCTGATCTGGCCAACTTCTGCATTTAATTTTCGTGGCGTAATTAATGTGGGGTCTCTCATTGGGATATGTGTGGACCTAAATCTGGGTCTTTCTTTGGGATTTGAGTGCCGACCCCTTTGGTGGACTCTTGTATATATTTGGTTTATGTTCTTAGATTAGGAGGAGGTCTTGGTAGCAGTTTTGGAGGTATCAGTTTGGAGATAGAAAATTAAGAGTTAGCATATTTGGGCAGCAGGTCTGTGACCTTGCATGTATGAAGATTACTCTGTAAACATTTGAATGTATAAGGCCGAAACCGGGAAGGCCTTACAGCCCGACGTGTATTGAGTTTGATGAATTAATACAAAGTATCTGTAGTTTCTTCTCTCCTTGTTGTGTTGTTGCTTCCGTGTTGTTCTGCAAGGTGATCTGGATAGCTGGGAGTGCCTTGGGCCCCTGTTCTCCTCGCCCTCCTTGCGTCACATTTAGTGAATATCATGGACTTGATATTCGGCCAATGTTGTTGATATCATGGGTTTGATATCAGTTGAGTCCTTGTGACTCATGGATCTTGGATCCACAGGTTGAGTACATGGTGACATCATGGACTTGATGTCGGGAAGCCATTACTCGGAGCATTTAGTGAATATCATGGACTTGATATTTGGCCAATGTTGTTGATATCATGGATTTGATATCGGTTGAGTCCTTGGGGCTCGGGGATCATAGATCCACAGGAGAGTATATGGTGACATCATGGATTTGATGGACTTCGTATTCGGTAAGCCAATGTTCTTGATATCATGGATTTGATATGATGACATCAAGGACTTGATGTCGACAAGTTATTGATGAATATCATGATTGAGTATGTTAGACTCAAGGTTGAGTATGTGGTAGACATCATAGTCGTAATGACTATAGGTCAATACTCGGAGCACTTGATGAATATCATTGGTACTTGATATTCGGAATATTATCATGGATTGATGAAATACATGTGTGACTTATGTTTTCATCATGTTTGATAAGATGATAGATGTGATATCTATGACACTATTGGATAAGGAATCCATTGTAGTTATGTTTTTTTTTTCTTTTTTTTTCTACTATAGATGAAAGATCTATAGGTTGATCTTTTCAAGTCCAAGAGGGAGTGTTAATGTTTTGGCCTTTACGGCAAAGATCAACGCATTGGACAAAGTGGCAATAATAATAATTGATATATTGGATATATTATTGATATATTTAATTATGATAAAATCGGTTGAATAATAAATAATAAATATAAAAGGTTATATTTATTATTAAGGATTGATTTTAATAATTAAATATGGAGCAAATAATATAAAAGAATATATTATTATTAAGGACCAAGTCGGCCAGTCCTTGAGGGAAAGAGCTATGACTCTTGGAGAGTCATCATTATGTATAAATAAAGAGAATAGATCTGCTCAAGGAACTCACCGAAAACATAATGTGATAAGTACTTGAGCAGAATTACAATTGCATATTCTTAACCATTTTCATCCTCTACTTGAGCGATTTATTTCAGATCACTTAGAAGCAAAATTCAAGGTTCGAATTGGAAGAAGAGCAGATCCATAGAGCGAACTAGAGCAGATATTGAAGTGCGAACTATACCAATCTGGAGCAGACCTTGATAGTGAATTAAAGAGCAGATTGGAGGCTA
The DNA here is from genome assembly GCA_018584345.1 of Thuja plicata. Lineage (NCBI taxonomy): Eukaryota > Viridiplantae > Streptophyta > Pinopsida > Cupressales > Cupressaceae > Thuja > Thuja plicata. The sequence continues at coordinate 342,997 of MU224033.1, forward strand.
CTAAGAGCAAAAAAACTAGGGCAGAATTCAAGGACAATTTAAGCAGCCCTAAAGGTCGAATTAGGGCAGAATTAGAGCACCCTAAAAGGGCGAATTAAGGCAGATCAAGAAGGGCGAACTAGGGCCAATCGGAGCAGCCCTAGAAGAGCAAATTGAAGACCTTCAAGAGCTGATTCATAACAGTCATTGAGGACAACATTGAGGGACTAATTTGAAGAATACAAAGTGCAGATTTGAAGTCAACAAAAGGATAAATTCAGACCTTCAAATCCGGGTATTATCTTTCTTTACTTGAAAATATTTATTATATCATGTGTCTTAGTATTTGAAAGACCTCTATAGATTGTATATTCCTTGTTAGAATCTGAAAACATTAACACCAACATCTTTGGAAGCTCCAACTTTCTTGAAGAGTGCCAACCTTTTCAAAAAGGATTTCAGATGGCGGCTTTGTGTTTCGGAGATCAAGTTAAATATGTTGGTTCTTTCCTTAAACAATTCCAACATTCCGGGTGCTCTCCACACTTCTTAGATAAGTATTCTATTTTTGGAAAGTATAAATTTTCGTTAAGTTGGGTTTTCAATGAGCTTCAAAGTATGTTGGCAAAATCAAGATTCACTTTTGAGCTATTTTTATATTTTACACAACTTTGGACAAATTTGCAAAAAATAATTAAAATATTAAATGATTAATATTGAAGTTGTCAAAGGGTGAATTAAAAGACAGCTTAAATTAATTATTCATAAAAAAGAAATTTAAGTGACTATCGAAAAAGTAAAAATAAAATAAAGTCGCTTTTATGGAGCTAAAAGGATTATTATTAAAAAATTATTTTAAATTATAATATCCCAAAAGTTCTAAAAGTGCTTATAAAAGGGTAATTGGAAGAGAAGAAGCCATTCTGAATATTTCATTCTACTCTATTTTCTCTATGAGGTTGACAATTGTTCATCTCTTCTGTCTTTGACCAAACCCTAAGGTAAGTTTCATTTTGGTGGTGAAAGATTCTTGCAGAGCCAATAGTGTATGACTCATTCAAAGTCATAGTGTACGCAGAAAGGATTCATAGGTGGATTAGCCCAAGATTCGCAGTTGGGCTTAGTGTTTGGAGAGTAAGGAATTGTGCAGACGTAAAAAGTTCATCACAGACCAAATTTTACAGAATTTTTGGCAAGCCGAAAATAAATTTGTTGGAATTGAAGGATTGAAGATTGGTAGATCATGTTTAAGTATTACCCTCTTAGCCACTTTATTTTCGGAAATATTAAGAAAGAACCATTAACCTATCAATCTTCTTGGGCAAACTTTATTTACAAATTTGAACAATGGGTTTAGATTTTTAGTTTATTTGACCTACCTATTTTATGCCAACAAGGTTTGTTATTATGTATTTTTTCCCTAGCTCATAGAGAAAATCATATTTGGGCGAGGTATAAGTACACTATCATGTCTACTAGTGTTCAAAGGTTATTTCCCTTCCAATCATTACAGGTTGAAATATTTTTTAGAGCCTTCTTTATTCTACTTCTCTAAATGAAAAGAAATTTCTACAAGCTAATGGTATTATTGAATATGATAGCAAAAAACTCTCTTCATTATCACTACTGCTATTGGTCTATGTCTCTACTTGCTCAGTAACACCAAGGCAATTCATTCCCAATGCTTATAATTATACTAGTAGTTGTGATGAACCCGTCAAATAATGTTAACAAAATGTCTGGATTTTTGAGAACCTGCTTTAAAAAATACATGAGAAAATCACATATATTTATATAGTACAAAAGGAGACATACAGAAACGATCCCTGGATCATCCCTGCTTTAATTTTTAGATTGTTACGAATATAATGTTTGGCAACCCTTATTCACTCATATTTGTCGGTTCATCTAGAACTTGATTAGTTTGTGTATGGATTCTATGTGGGTACAAATTATTAATCTTAACAGAAGTTTTGGATTTTATCTCATAGTGTCTCATATCCATGAAATTTTGAATTTCTCAATTCAAGCACATTTTGCAGGCATACATTTCACTCAAAAATAAATATCTCTACAGTAGGGCAGAAGGGCAAGAGGAGGAAAAGGGTGAATGGGCAAATGGAGAGGGTAGAACTGAAGGGAGGGATTGAGGGATGAGGGAGGTGCAGGAGAGGCAGAAAAGCAGTCAAGATGGAAAGAAGAAAGGAAAGAAGGCAGGCGTGAAAGAAAGGAGGGAAATGAGAAGGGAGGAAGGAGCTAAGGGAGAAAATATGAGTGGAAAAAATGAAGAAAGGAACATACAGAGGAAGGAAGGAGGAAGGAAGGAAGAAGGGAGAGATGATGTGAAGACAAAACAGAAAGAAGTTAAGAAGGAAAGAAGACAAGGAGGGAGAGTGGGAGGCAGGTGAGAAGGGGGCAAGAAGGAAAGAGCCTAAGACTGGAAGGAGAAAACGAGTGATAGAAGAAATGCAAAAGGGGATAAGAACGGAGGTAGGAGGAAAGGAAAGAAAGAAAGTTACAAGTAACGAAGGGGAGAAGGATAGGCAGGGGAGGAGGGAAGGTGGGAAGGAGAGCGATGATGGGAGTGAGTGAAAGGACAGATGGAAGAATAATCGGAGTGGATGGAGGGATAATCAGAGTAGATGAAAGGACAATCAAATGGGAGGGCAGGCAAATGGAGAGGAAATGGAAGGAGGGAGTGAGGAAAGAAGAGAAATTATATCATCCACAAATGACCAAACTAGTTCAATGGGAATTCAAAGTACACCAAGTTACAGTACCAAGGAATATAAAATGAACATCAAAAATTTTTAAAAAATAAGAAATACTATTCAACAAACAAAAGGGAAAAAAATGTTGCAGAGTTATGAATTCAATGACGTGCAAAAATAGGATGAATATAAAATAATCTGCAAAATCATAGCAATGTTGTACTTGTAATTATTTACTATCTACAGTCATTGCATAAGGAGATGATACATTCCGTTACTGAATTTGCAATTTTGCTCAAGAAACTTTAATTCCAAGTCACTGAAATACTATAAAAACTAACCTGAGAGTACAAACTGGCCATCCGGACTAAAGCATGCCTCAATGTTATCAGGACAAGCTTCCAAGCTAAATCCACAACGCTGTTGATCAAGATCACCAAACATAATGCAAGTTAATTGCATAGATTAAGAAAATAAAGAGCAATTTAACTTGTATGCCAGATAAATGTAAATTATTGAACACTGGATAGAGTCAGATATAAATTTGTTGAAAATGAATAAACGATTTGAGAAAATAATGCAATGAAAGATATACATATGATTCAACTAAAACACCAATTATTGAAAACTAAACTTACCTAACAATTACAAATCACAATGTCCACTTTGTTAAAATCAGTGATATGGAAGACAATCTTTTTCAAGGCATTAGTAGTCTGGATTCTGGCATATAAAAATGTTATAGTTTCAGTTTTTATATCTGATAAGGGCGATTTCCCAAACACTAGATTGATCTCAAAACACATCAAGACATGAGAAACTGCATATTCAAAGAAACAATCATTACCATCAAAGAGATCATATAAGAAACCTTATTCTTATGGTTAACAGCATTTATTGATCACTTTCATATCACTATGAATAGTTCATCTCAGCTCCACATGTTGTCATAACCCCATGACTGCACAATGACAAACTAGAAGTATAGTAGGTTTACCAGCTTATTTAATTAATCTAATGGGCTACATAAGGTGACTTAAGTGAATTATTAAAGGAGAACTATTTTAGTCACTTTAATATTTGGATTTTAATGAATTAAGTGGGAATTCAAGGGAATTCAAAAAGGTTTTCGAGAATATTGTACAGGTTTTGATAAAAGGTAATTTTGGAGCTCATTTCTTCCTGCCTGGTTTTTTTTCTCATTTCTGAATTTGAAGAGCTTCATGAGGAGGTAAAACCCTAAGAGATAGTCAGTTTTGATGGTGAAACTATCTACCCTAGCTGATTAATGGGCAGAGTCACTCAGATTACACAGTTGGTTTCAAAGATTGAAGTTTGAAATTTGTAAGTCTTTGTTGAAGACAAAATTTGAATCTTACTAGAAGGATTGGATAACAAGTTGTGAGCCAAAGATAATTGGGTTGTTGGCATGAGAATGCTTACCCTGCTGGTGTGAGGGTTTCCTGTTAATGAAAAAGATTGAATCTGATGTATTTGTGCAGATTATTTAGGCGTATGAGTTCATGTTCCTTAAGTGCTAAAAAATAACATTGTCAGGCGAATTTCAGGGGTAAGTCAAACCTGCCATTGATTGGATAATTATCAAATAGAGGCATCTGGCTGTTAGGTGTTAATAATGAAGGCTACAGATGTTTGATTGTCATTTTCTGAGCATTTCTGTTTTTTCTTGGATGTTGCAGACCTTTCAGGGGTCAATTCTCATATTTAAGGTGTTGTGAAATGTCCCCTTGTTGAAATAGGATTTATTAATAAATAATAATAAATTGAAACATAAAAGAATAAAAATAACATTTAATATAATTAAAATTTATTTAAGTTTAATGAATAGTCAAAAGACATGAAATGAAAAGTTGTGACTCCCTCAAACATGAGATACGAAAGGGAGAGAAGAGAACTTCATTTGGAAGGGGATACATGGAGGAAGGAAGAAAGAAGGGAGCAAAAGGAATTAAGGAAGCATTAATGGAAGACGAAAAGAATGGGAAAAAGATAAGGAAGTGACTCTTTCAAAGAGGCAGCAAACGTTTGTGACCATTATGAAGAGGTGTGACTCTCCCTCACATTGGAGGATATAAAGGGAGAAGATTTCATTTGAGGAGGAGACCCGTGGGAGATCAGTTTTGGGGAATAATGAAAAGTGGTAGCTCAATCCTTATGAAAAATGGTGACCCTTCCACCAATAAGGAGGATTCATTCCAAGCATTGAAGGGAACTTATCAATTATCACTTGCCCATACCTCAAGGCATCAATCAAGGAAGAACGAACCATTGAGCAACGACCCTCATCTAAGTGTGATGTCCCCATTTTAGCAGGTGTTTGGGACACGCCATTGTTAGCCCATCAATACGACCCAGGCTGGCTAATGGATTGTTTTGGGGGTCTCTGGTTGTAAACTTACTATTTATAGTAAGTCTATTTTTGGCAAGTTTCTAATTGTGGTAGGATGTTCTAGCAGTGACTTGGCAGAGCAAAGCATGTGGTCTTGGGTCAGAAATTCAGTTCATGGAATGATTATAATTAATTAAGTTTATCTTAATTAATTATTAAATGGGAGCTATTATAAAGTAAAGTTATTTATTTAATGACTTTATATCATATGCTTGGGCATTTAATGGAGGGAGTTTTAATTGTTTAATATATTTCAAACTTTTAAAAGTGAATGAAGCTTTGTGCTTTAAGTTATATGAGGAGTGTAGTTGAAGCTACAAGTCGTGGGCTTCATGTTGAAGACTCAATCCCATATATGAGAAAATCGAACCATTTGGGGATTTACCTTCTGATCATTCTGAAACTTATGGAAATTGCGAATTTGTTTGGAAACAAGGGTTTGAGTTGGAGTTGCTGAAGAATAGTAAATTCTTCTTGCATTGGCAATTAGAGCTGGAGGATTCGAACCAGCGATTTGTGTTCTTTTAAATGGACCGATCAGCATCAATTGAGACTGAGATAGCAGCACATGGTTACTGTTGTTAGAAACATGTCGTGGGGTGTTTAGTCCATCCGTTATTGAAATTCATTCAGCGTGGGAGTCTTACTAGAGCAGCCGCCATCACTTCAATTAGCCGCGGCCTGTAGCAATGTGCGTGGAGTAGAGAAGTCGCGGGCCAGAGGAATAATAACCGCAGCAATCAATTACTCAAGTTCAATTACTTTGTTTGAGAATTGATAGATATTAAGGATTATTGTCAATTAAAGCATTCGAAAGATGTTGGATTTAGGAACTGTGGATTTCAATTTCAAATAAATAAACCGCATTTCCTATTTGAATGTTGTAGGGTTTCATTTCTTTCATATTTTGAAAAAACACAAAAAAATCTATATATGTTGAAAATTTCAAAAGAAACAAAAATCCAGGACAAAAGAAATTATTTGAAGTGAATTTGGTGATTGAGCCAGACAGGCTCTTTACAGTGGTATCAGAGCGGTTTCCTATCAACCTGCAGGGAATTGGGTTTATTAATGCAAGGAGACAGATTTATTCCGGGATATCATTATACGCGCGGGGGATGAAATTCTCCACGTGGTGAAAAGGAACAGGGAAATATGGGAGAGAGATTTTCAGCAACTGCAGGGAATGACGAGGACAGAGAGGTTAGAGCGATATTTAGGGATATTGCACATAGTCAGCAGTAGTTGGTAGTTGGCCAACGTCAGATGGCGACTGTCTTGTAGAATTTGTCTGACACTCTTCAGCGTATTTCTTTGCCTAGAGATCATGGCAGGGATAGAGATACTAGGAGTATCTCAGTTAGCTCACACAGCTCTAGAGATGATCTAACAGGCACGCATGACAGGCCTCTACGTCCTACTTTCTTGAGGCCAAAGATAGATGCAAGTAGTACTGAGGAGGAAGTATCATTTACAGATGATGTGTTGGCTTTACATGCTGAGTAGAATGCTTTACCACATGAAGTAAAGCATCATTTGAATTTTGACAGGTTCATGAGCCAGAAGAGGGAGCATTCTAAAGGTAGAACAGATGGAAGGCAGAGGCATGTAAACCATGATTTGAAGCAGGCAACCAGCAAATTAACTTTAACTCATTTTAATAGGAGTGATAAAGTGACAGCTAGAGCTTGGATTCACAAGCTTGATACTTACCTCTCTTTGCGTCCTATGTCTGAAGAGGGCGCTATCCGGTTTGTTGTGTTGCATTTGGATGGCATAGCCCATGATTGGTGGTACCATGGGTTAGTTTATTTACATCATGATCAAATTGTTTCATACCAGGAGTTTGTGGATGGACTGGTAGAGAGGTTTGACAAGAAGGACCCAAAGTCCTATTTCCGTGAGTTGGCACAACTCAAATAGACTGGCTGTGTGGAGGCCTTCATCAATGAGTTTCAACGGATTTCAGTGATGGTGTATGACATTTTAGAGAGGAGGCATGTGATGTTGTTTGTGGAGGGGTTAGTTGATCCTCTCAAGGGTTGGTTAAGTCTTTTGATCCTTCATCTTTGCAGGCAATCATGAAGAAAGCAAGAGACTTGGAATTTTCAGCTCCTCGTAATAGGTTCCCACCTAAACCATCCAATCCCAATTATGACAACAAGGCAGCTCCAAAATGAATAGAAGGATCACATTTTAAGAAACCTATGACAGGGCCTTTAGATCAAGAAACTCTTAATGATCTAAGGAGAAAGAGATTATGTTTTATTGCAGTGGTTCATATGATGAGAAACATGAGTGTCCTTTGAGGCCTAAGGGTAGAAATAGGCTTATGGAGTGGTTTTATGAGGACGAACATAGTTCTGATTTTGAGGGACAGACAACTAATCATGAGGAAGAGAATTATGATGAAGCAATTAAGGATGAAAAGGTTGATCAGGATTCCAACCTTAAGGTAGTATACCTCTCGAGCATGAAGAAAGAGGGATCTTTCAGGATGCAGGGCCTCTTCGCAGGGCAGCGTGTTATTGCATTGTTGGATACAAGTGCCACCCATAATTTTATAGATTGACGATTGGTATCCAGGAGGGCATACAAACTGAAGAATTTGAAGGTATTAGAGTTAAGGTGGTTGATGGTTACACACTTAAGTGTGACAGGATGATTCCTGATCTTCCCATGAGGTTGAATAATTATGAATTTAAGACTGATTTTTATGTTGTTGACATGGGAGGTACTGATTTGGTTTTCGGCATGAGCTGGTTACATTCTATTGAGGCATTTTATCTCAGCCTTAAGGACATGGAAATGAAGTTTGAAATTAATGGAAAGAAACATATTCTTAAGGCAATCAGAGAGGAGAATTTGAGGACGATCTCACTCAAACGTATGCAGCGTCTCATTAGTCATGATGCAGTTGAGTGGGCAGCAGAGTGTAGATTACTACCTACACTAGATGAGACAGGTAAATCAGCTTATCACCCTGACATACAAGAGCTCGGAACTAAACATTCTAAAGTGTTTAGTGATTTACCTCATGGCAGGCCACCGGACAGAGGCATTGAGCACATTATTGAGTTAGAGGAGGGCACTAAGCCCATCATGATTACTCCTTACCAGCACCCTAAGCGCCTGAAAGATGAAATTGAGAAGACAATTCAGGAGCTATTATCTATGGGACATATTAGGCCGAGTAAGTTCCCTTTTGCTTCATCCGTTGTTTTGGTGAAGAAAAAGGATGGTACGCTCAGAATGTGCATTGATTACCGGATGTTGAACAGGAGAACAATTAAAAACCAGTATCATATCCCACGCATAGATGAGCTGATAGATGAGTTGCAAGTGCATCTTTCTTCTCTAAAAATGATTTGAGATCCAGATATCATCAGATCAGGTTTTGGGAGCAGGATATAGAGAAGACAACTTTCAGATGCCATTGTGGACACTTTGAGTTTTTAGTCATGCCTTTTGGGTTGATTAATGCTCCAGCTACTTTTCAGTCCACTATGAACAGGGTCTTCCAAAGCCAATTGAGGAGATTTGTTTTGGTCTTCTTTGATGATATTTTGGTGTATAGTAAGACGTGGGATGATCATCTTTCTCATCTGGATACAATACTGGATATCTTGGATAGGGCTTCCTTGTATGCAAAGGAGTCCAAGTGTGCTTTGGGTATGACAGTGTTGTTGTACCTTGGTCATATTATCAGTGTAGAGGGAGTTCGCATGGATCCTGATAAGGTTCGTGCTATACTTGATTGGCCTACTCCAGGGAACTTGACACAGCTTAGAGGATTTATTGGTCAGTGTGCTTTCTACCTCAGATTTGTTGTTGGGTTCTCTCATCATGCAGCTCCTCTTACTGATTTGACCCATAAGGGTGCTTTTGAGTGGACCTCTCAGGCACAGGAGTGTTTTGAGAAGTTCAAGCAGATTATGACATCATGCTTGGTTCTAGCGATGCCAAATTTCTCTAGACCATTTGATTTGCATTGTGATGCTTCTAGTGAGGGCATTGGTGTTGTTCTTTCCCAGGATTGTCATCCCATTGTTTTTGAGAGCAGGAAGCTTAGGGGTCCTGAAAAAGCTTTTAGTGTTTATGACAAGGAAATGTTAGCCATATTGCATGCTTTGGCTAAGTTCAGGCAGTATCTAGTCGGTAGTAAGTTTTGCACTAAAACTGATCATAACAGCCTAAAGTACTTCCTTGGACAGCGAGATCTTAATGAGAGATAGAAAAAGTGGGTCAAAAAACTTCAGTCTTATGATTTTGACATCTCTTATATTAAGGGTACTCAGAATGTGATTGTTAATGCACTTTCTCAGAGGCCTCATTTATGTGTTATGACTGAGATATCTGAGGATTGGAGACACTTGATCATTGTTGATTATGCCAGAGATCAGTGGGCTTCTAGTATTATTGATGGGACTATACAGGACAGCAGGTGTACTCTTGTAAATGAGCTGGGAGAGGGTATTTTTGGGTTCAGGATCAAGTGTCAAGCAGGTGGTGTTGAGAGCTTTCCATGATTCTCCTTTAGCTAGACAACCTGGGTTCTTCAAAACCTACAGGCAGGTTCGGTAGAGATTCACATGGAAGGGCCTGAAGTCTGATGTGCAGCAGTATGTTAGAGAGTGTTCTGTTTGTCAACAGAACAAGCAAGAGCACACATATCCAGCTAGTTTGTTGCAGCCACTTCCCAATCCTGAGCGGAAGTGGGAATGCATTTCTATGGACTTCATCGTGGGCTTGCCTAAAGCCCAAGGTAGAGATTGCATATATGTGGTAGTTGATTGTCTTACGAAATATGCTCACTTCTTTCCGATCACTACTACATTTTCAGCGACACGGGTTGCATAGTTATTTTTTTGAGAGGTTTTCAGATTGCATGGTTTACCCCGAAGTATTGTGAGTGGCCGAGATAGCCGTTTTATGAGTCACTTCTGACGGGAGTTGTTTAGGTTATGTGGGACAGAGTTGACTCTGAGTACCAATTACCACCCTCAAACTGATGGTCAGACTGAGATTGTTAATAAATGGGTGGAGGGCTATCTTCGAAACTATGTGTCTGCTCAGCAGAGAGCTTGGGTGAAGTGGATATTCTTGTGCGAGTATTGCTATAATTCCACTCACCATATGACTATTCAGATGACTCCTTTCAAAGCTTTGTATGGGTATGATCCTCCGAGTTTCTTGGATTTTCTTTTCAATGATAGCAGAGTTCCCAGTGCAGGTGACTTGTTGCAGGACACTCGGGATATTATGGATACTGTTGATGTGAGTTTTGTACCACTACATAACATATAGGATTAAACACTTGATACAGGATATCAAACACTCAACCCTCTCTTAAAAAGTTATTACTCATGAAGGACATGAGAAAAACTCTAAGGTTCCTTACACCTGTGGATCCTAACTCAGTTATAATGATGTGATTTGTTGGTAATCACGTCGGCGGGCTTACGTTGTTCATTCAAGGACATCGGATTCTTGCTATGATGATGATGGGACTTAGCTTTTCAATGTATATTCAATGGATCTATCTTCTTAATTTATATCACTTCCAACTTCGCTCATCAAACTCTCACTACTAAACTACTTACTGCTTTACTACTACTCCTATGGAATGGAAAGATTAGCAAATGGACGGGGATCCAAACCTAATGAAAGCTTACCAGCGGCGTTACCTCCATAGATGCAATGATTCAAGGGAAAATCGGACTAGATTACCACACAAGGCTTCCTAACAAGCCGCTAAGATGCCAGTGGCCTAGTATTAGAT
>MU224033.1:357708-378807 GCA_018584345.1 Thuja plicata
CGCTAGACCAAGGGGCTTGAAAACTGTCGCCAACAAAGACTACCTAAGACCACTACTCCTACTGCCTACAAAAGAGGGGGTCCCCATTTACAATGGGGCGATGGTGTGAAAACCTCACAACAGATACTCTGCGGGATAATATTCACAGAGCTCAGAATAGGCAAAAGCAGTATGTTGATCAAGTAGAGTTGCTCGCTCTGTCCAGGTTGGAGATATGGTATATTTGATGTTGCAGCCCTACAGGCAGTCATCCATTCAGAAGAGCGGAGCTGAGAAGCTCAAACCTCGGTATTATGGCCCTTTCCGTGTGGTCAGACAGGTAGGCAAGGTAGCTTATGAGCTTGATTTGCCAGAGGACAGTACGGTGCACAATGTATTTCATGTTTCGCACCTCAAGAAGGCATTAGGTAGGCATGTTGTCCCATCTTCAATTTTGCCACCCCTAGATGATGAGGGGAAGTTGGAGTTGATTCCTGAGGCTATATTGGATATTCGAGAGAGGCATTTGCGTAGGCCAGTCATCAGGGAGTTCCTGGTGAAATGGCATGGTTTACCTGTTGAGTATGCCACTTGGGAGTCGAAGGATATTCTTCAGCATCCAAGATTGTGATTGCTTGAGGACAAGCAATCTTGGGGAGGGAGGATTGTGATGTCCCCGTTTTAGCAGATGTTTGGGACACGCCATTGTTAGCCCATCATTGCGACCCTCGTGGGCTCATGGATTGTTTTGGGGGTCTCTAGTTGTGAACTTACTATTTATAGTAATTCTATCTTTGACAAGTTTCTAATTGTGACAAGATGTTCTGGCAATGACTTGGCAGAGCAGAGCATGTGGTCTTGGGTCAGAAATTCAATTCATGGAATGATTATAATTAACTAAGTTTATCTTAATTAATTATTAAATGGGAGCTATTATAAAGTGAAGTTATTTATTTAATGATGACTTTATATCATATGCTTGGGCATTTAATGGAGGGAGTTTTAATTGTTTAATATATTTCACTTTTAAAAGTGAATGAAGCTTTGTGCTTTAAGTTATATGAGGAGTGTAGTTGAAGCTACAAGTCAAGGGCTTCATGTTGAAGACTCAATTCCATATATGAGAAAATTGTACTATTTGGGGATTTACCTTTCTATCATTCTGAAACTTATGGAAATTGCGAATTTGCTTGGAAACAAGGGTTTGAGTTGGAGTTGTTAAAGAATTGTAAATTCTTCTTGCATTGGCACTTAGAGCTGGAGGATTCGAACCAGCGATTTGTGTTCTTTTTAATGGACCGATCAGCATCAATTGAGACTGAGATAGCACGACGTGGTTACTGTTGTTGTTAGAAACATGTCATGGGGTGTTTAGTACATCTGTTATTGAAATTCATTCAACGTGGGAGTCTTACTAGAGCAGTCGCCGTCACTTCAATTAGACGCGACCTGTAGCAATGTGCGTGGAGTAGAGGAGAAGCCGCGGGCAAGAGGAATAATAAACCGCAACAATCAATTACTCAGGTTCAATTACTTTGTTTGAGAATTGATAGATATTAAGGTTATTGTCAATTAAAGCATTCAAAAGATGTTGGATTTAGGAACTGTGGATTTCAATTTCAAATAAACAAACCGCATTTCCTATTTGAATGTTGCATGGTTTCATTTCTTTCATATTTTGAAAAAACACAAAAAAATCTATATATGTTGAAAATTTCAAAAGAAACAAAAATCCAGAACAAAAGAGATTATTTGCAGTGAATTTGGTGATTGAGCCAGACAGGCTCTTTGCACTAAGAGAGCAGCTTTACACTAAGAGGCAGCGATCAACATCCAAAGAGAGAAAGCCAGCAGACTTGATATTTACAATGTGCCTAGGCAAGATTTAGAGCAATCCCAAAAAAGGGACATTACAATTGGTATCAGAGCTTTGATCCTACCAGCCTGCAGGGTAAAGATAAGCTGATGGATAACAAGATTTAGAGGACAGTCATAAGGATGTTTTAAATAGTCATGAGAACCTTGTAAGTGCTCTACAAACTTAAGTTAACAATGGATGATTGAAGCAAATTCTAAGGACATGTAAAGATATTGGAGTGCATATGGAGAAAGGTTTACAAAAGTGAAATGCAAACTAAAACAGTTAGGAAGACAAAAGACTGTGATAGGCAGAGTTGCCGAAAACTCCGCTGCCCCTCCTCAGGTGTGTGTTTCACCGTATCCAATTTGGAAATGTATCCGATACAGCCCAGATACACGTCAAATATTGTACCCATGTGTGCGTAAAAAAACTTGATTTTCCAACCGTGTGGAATACTATGTGATTTGATTTTTTCTAAGATTTGACATAAATCTTCCCAAATTTAATTTTAAAAAACCTCATTAATGCAATTTTTTTTTTAAATGGTATAAACAAAACCTGCAGCAAATGAGAAAGATAGATGAAATGTTTTTATATTTCAGAGACCCATTTTCTTGGGTTATCTTCTAATGAAACTCTACTATTTTTGTATATTGTAAAATGTTAAATAAACTTATAATTATTAATGTAGCATTATGTGTCTATGTTGCTTTTGAAGTAATGAAAATCTCCTCTAATAACTTTGAAAATTGTGTTTAATATATGTATGTGTTTTTTTTTTGTCGTATCCAGCCGTATCCATATTGGGGGTCTTAAAAATGGCCGTATCTGTACCCGATACCACCTCCGTATTTGTTTCCATATCCGTGTCCATGCAACTTTGGTGATAGGTTTAGAAAAGCATTGTGAAGTCCAAGCATGAAGATTTTTTGTTGCATTTGCATATTTAGGGTATCAAGATATTCAAGGTAGAAATCTAAACTAATTGCCTTCATTGTGTGCCATGGTTGGCCTTGCTGCTGTTGTAGTTGTAGTAATGAAGTTGTTGCAAGCTGTCATAACACTTTTTGAACTATATGGATCCTTTTATGTATGTTGAAGTTACAGTTATAATAAAAGCATACATATCCAAGAGTTAAGAGCAGATGTAAAAGAGGAATATGAGGAAATCAAAAGGGACTATATAAGTAGATCATTGAAGGATATAAGAGCAGATATAGAGCAGTCCTAGAGTAGAGAAATAGCAAGAGCATTTCAAATTTGTTTTGAAGCATATTGAAGCAGATCTATGGGAGAAATTGAGCAATAGATCAAAGCATATTGGAGCAAATTTATGACATGTTTATGAGCATATGTGAGCAGAAAGGCAAGGTTAGCCCACTTTTTGGCTCTAAATGGCTTATGAGCAGCAAGATGGGGTTAGGCCTGCATTCTGGCTCTATATGGCTAATGAGCAGCAAGATTGGGTTAGGCCCCCTTTCTAGCTCTAAATGGCTCATGAGCACCAAGATGGGGTTAGGCCCACTTTCTGGCTCTAAATGGCTCATGAGCACCAAGATGGGGTTAGGCCCGCATTCTAAGCATCTAGCTGCTGGGTGTAAATATTGAAGGCTACAAATGGATGATTATCATTTTCTGAGCATTTCTCTTTTTTTCTTAGATGTTGCAGACCTTTCAGGGGTGGATTCTCATATTCAAGGTGTTGTGAAATGTCCCCTTGTTGAAATAGGATTTATTAATAAATACTAATAAATTGAAATATAAAAGAATAAAAATAAAATTTAATATAAATAAAATTTAGTTAAGTTTAATGAATAGTCAAAAGGCATGAAATGAAAAGTTGTGACTCCCTCAAACATAAGATATGAAAGGAAGAGAAGGGAACTTCATTTTGAAGGAGATACGTGGAGGAGGGAAGAAAGAAGGGAGCAAAAGGAATTAAGGAAGCATTAATGGAAGAAGAAAGGAATGGGAAGACGATAAGAAAGTGACTCTTTCAAAGGGGCAGCAAAAGGTTGTGACCATTATGAACAGGTTTAACTCTCCCTTACATTGGAGGATATAAAGGGGAGAAGATTTCATTTGAGGAAGAGATCCAAGGGAGATCAATTTTGGGAATAATATATTATTCTCAAAGGCAACAATGAAAAGTGTTGACTCAATCCTTATGAAAGGTGGTGACCCTTCCACCAATAAAGTATAACGGAGGAGTCATTCCAAGCATTAAAGGGGACTTAATCATCACTCACCCATACCTCAAGGCATCAATCAAGGAAGATCGAACCATTGAGCAATAACACCCATCCAAGAGAGCAGCAATCAGCATCCAAAGAGAGAAAGTCAGCAGATTTGATATTTACAAGGTGCTTGGGCGAGATTTAGGGGAATCCCAAAAAGGGGACATTACACGCTGAGTACATCTGAGCACTTGGGGCTGGCATATGACAGCTTAAGTTAACATTGCAGGCTGTTTTTATCATTTTCCTGAAAGTTGAATTGCTACAGCATGGTGTTAGGACTGTCTCAGACTCACTGCAGACTTCTTAGACTGTCATAGGTGGCTGCAAACTATTTATGAGCTATCTTGAACATTGTAAAGGTCTGATTTGAGGGTCCAGATCTGCAAATAACATCAGAATTGTTCAATATATGTTTGTATTCAGTACTGTGCAATTAATAAAATACTCAGTTTCAATTCCTGTACATGCATATGTTCTTTCCTTTGACTGTTTCGGGGATATTAATGATTTTCTATGCATTAATCTTCAAGCAAACAACACACATTATCATATCAGAAAACTAAAATATTTATCCAGAAAGCAATAAAACTATGTCATAATGTCTATTAACTGAATTGAGAAAAAGTGTGAAAACATTTTGGGTACATACTTGACACGGGACACTACACATATAAAAGATTGAAAATCAACCATTTTTCGAAGGGTTTATAGGATGGTTAAAAGTAATAAAATTATGAAAAATGGTATGTCCTGCCTCCAAGACGATTCTCTAGTTTTGAAAAAAGAATGAAAATAATTTTGTGCCATGTCAGATGGAAGAGCAACTATTCTTCGTTCTTTCAAATTTTTGCAAATTAAATTGTTAGTAATTTAACTACACTTACTACTAGTTTGCTATGCCAACCCCCATCTTAAGTAATGTCTTAAAGCTGTAGCAGCATTTGCAAACTTGTTTGAGATACAAGTGCATGACTACATAGAACTAACAATGTTGGACTGAGGGATACAAGCTCCTTTTTGTTTTTGGTGCCATGGATATCATAATCCCAAATCCACAAATGTATATATATATACACTGTCTCCTTCAGTTAAAATCTGCTGTATACTTGTGAGATAAATGTATACTTGTGTATCCAATCAAATTAGCTTCTATTTGATTAGTTTATTGTGTCTTTAAGGTTTATTTATCAAAGAGTACATGATAAAAGTTTTAAATCCTTCAAAACCTCTATATTTCATGGTTTTCTAAATTTCCCAAGTCTTGGCCCGGTCCAAGTCTGGGTCAAGAAACAGCTTGCCAAGTCTGAGTCATGTAACACTAGTAATAACCATCGAAAATGCTTGATTTTATGTCCCTTGATCAGTAACCATAAAGCTGTCTACTTAGAAGTGTAAGGACTGTTCTTCTGATTGACTGTGCATATGCAGAAGCAATAGTGCAATTTTCAAAGTTCAAACTATCATGACAGGAATTTTAGAGAGGTAGACAAAGTAAGAGCTCATTCTATCTTTGAGGTTCTCAATCCCAGCCAAATAATCTTTCTTGTATTGTTTGTACAAAATACATATTCCATTGTTGATATTCTTGCTGGAGTGCTGAATGTAGGCAGCAACATAAATATCCCTATGGTTGCAGTACTCAATGTTTTTTAGGTCCTGTATTTCCAACGGGATAGACCATTCCAGCTGCTTCCTCAGAAGCAGGCAGTTCTGGCATCCCCTAATTTCTAAGTCAGCCCTTGTTGCAGAACCCATTGTCCAAAAATCTGAGCCCTGGAAAACTGAGGATTAGAATGTAGACTCCAAGCCTCTCAAAATCAAAGCCTGGTCAAATCTTTTCAGATCCTTGATGTTAAATCCCAATTCATTTTTGGTTTTGGTGATGACATTCTAAGCCGATAGGGGATACTCAAAACTTGTGCCAATTCCTTGCCACAAAAGCATCACCTATGAACATAAATATTATGAAAATTCATCTTACCTGATGGACTTCTTTTAGGTGAAAAATATTGGAGAACAGAAACTCCACCAGATAAAGGAACATGTATGTTTTATTTTATAATCTAAAAAAATATTACTAGAGTACTACTTGCCTGCTTTTTTCCTACTTTTAAAAAATTAAACCTACAACTGATTCATTCTCATAAAACTTTCTACAAGAAAAAATATAGAACCAAATCCATAGGAAAGGACTTAGATGGACAGCTGAAGAAGTTTAACCTTTTCCCCTCCATAGGCATCCAGAACATATATGTGGCTATTTGTTGTGGTCAAAAGCATATGTTTTCCATCATTGCTAAATTTGATATCTGATACTTCAGCAGTATCTCCACCAACTAAGAAGGTATCAAAAGGCCCCTGAAAATTCCATAATAGGAACCTAAACAATGAGTTGTTGAGAAATTCTGAGAAGATTAAAAACAAGAGCTCCTTCTCTGTGTATCCCAAACCTTATCATATGAACGAGAATCAAACAATTTTATAGCTCCCCCTTCCATAGCCACAGCAAAAACAAGACCTTGTTGATCATATGCCACAGTTGGCCTACCACGTAGTTGCAGCAATCCCTGCGAAAAAGCTAAATTAGTGTTTTTCCAAAACCCTTATAAGCTGAACTGAAGATGCCATCATAGTGTGTTAATCTGTTTTCATTTCAATGGTTCATTGCATATTTTAAAAAGCTACTATTATCAAGTTCCCTCAAACCTGGCAAGCATTAACACGGAGGTCCCATAATCGCACACTGCGGTCAATTGATCCTGACATAAAGCTATCATTTATGGGGGACATGCACAGTGAAGTAACCCTGCCAGAAAATAATATACTAAATACAAAACATACTGGTTTGAAAATTTGACTAACAGGAGAGAAAAGAGATACGATTTATCAAGAATCACAAGCGGGCATGTAAACCCTAAGAAATTTTATATTCAAGCCTGTAATCAATAGGTACTCCAAGCACAGGATGCACATTTTGACTTTCTACCTGCCATGGTGCCCTTTGAAGTATCGAAGGATTCGATTATCATATAAAGATAGATAATGCAACAATTCTGAAACAAACGTAGAAAATATTTCAGATTACTAAGATCAACACAAACATAACTATAAAATGTATTCTATTAAGAAATTTTCAACAAGGAATATGCTAACCTTCTGAACTGTTTCTTGAGGAGCATATCACACAACTTGGATGGTGTGTGAAGGAAATGAGGTCAATGCCGTGTTTCTTGTCATATACAGTTTTCAAATGTCTGGGCAAGGAATAATGTCAACAATGAAAAGATAAGAAGACTTACATTTTTAATAACTGGATAACTACAAAGACAAAGCATGAAAATCATTTTCTACATTCATCATCATGCAAACTGATCAAAGGAAATAAAGAAAAATTGCAAATATTCTTGTAGCTGAATAAAGCAATGTCAATTAGATTAGAAGCCAGTACCTAGAGCATTTTCTACATAAAAGTAGAAATAATATCAAAGAAAAGATAAGACATACATAAATATAATGTCCGTATACAGATGGACATAAATTGCTCTACATTTTGTTTCTAGCTTCATCAAATGTTAAAGATATTTGAGAGCCTCCCATTACCATTTTAATTTGTCTTTTGCCAGGCAACACAAAACAGAATAGTGTGAGGTAAAACCTCTCTTCATTTGAAGGGAAAACTCCTTAATACCCAAGCTAACCTAAACCTAAACTAAACTAACCCTAGACTAAAGCAGTAGACAAGATATACAAATATCAAATAATGCACACTATACAAGTTTCACGGGGAGGGGTTTTCAATAAAGGAAATGACTACTAGCCTATAGTTTGCCTAAGTTACAAGTCCCAAATTGAGAACTGTCATGTTTTGCAAACAAATTTTTTTGATGTTGAAACAAAGATGCCAATCTGAACACACAAATGACATTTTCTAGCTAGTTTAAACAGAGATCAAATATTCAATACAAAAAAGATTTTGTATCAAATTACTCAAATTTGTAAGAACACATGATCTTAGAAACTAAATCGCTTAGTTACATACAAAGCTACCAACTAAAAAATCAGCACAATACAAAGCATTACAAAGTTACTCAGCTCATCAACAGTTTTTGCAGCTTTCCTCTAGACTTTATGTGCTCAAATCACTTAATGTTACAAATGCCCAATTTTGGAACTTTGAAATAATCTTATTTTAGTCTCAAAAAATAAG
Organism: Thuja plicata; assembly: GCA_018584345.1. NCBI lineage: Eukaryota > Viridiplantae > Streptophyta > Pinopsida > Cupressales > Cupressaceae > Thuja > Thuja plicata. The sequence goes on from MU224033.1 coordinate 365,996, forward strand.
CTTTAATGTGAAATGCTTAAAACTGGCCAAGAAGTTAGAAATAAATAAACTTTAATGCAAATGTAATCCTAAAGAAATAATAAAATAACATGGCCTAAAAATAAGCACTCCACTTATAGCCCAAAGATAGAACATAACCATAAAATCATTCTAAAAGATGTCGAATTTTAACTTGCATATAAAGAAAAAGTCTGTCTTCCCGGATTCCCACCCCCTGCCACTGCATTAATGATGAAATTTTGGATTCAAATTAGTAAGGGATATTACACTATCCATCAATAGATATCAACTTAAGGATTGAAGGTCATTCGATTGTTAATATTAATATTGATCATCATGAATTAACTGCCAAGACAGAAAGTCAACAATGAAATATAAGAGAAGGGAGGAAGGATAATAATGCGATCATGTAAATAGAAAAAAGGAAGTTGGAAGTAAGAGGAGCTAGTATTAACTGCATATGAAGTCGATAGTCAAGCGTATCACTTGATGCGATAGCATCTCACACATCTGACTTGGACAGTGATTATAAATTACTTTGTAGTGACTGTCATAGACTGTCACAACAACGATAGACGCGCTTGAAATTTATGAAAGGATATGATGCTGATTATTATGAAGATCTATGGGTCGATCCAAGGATGGGAAACTAATCAAATGATTAGTAAAACGGTGACTAGAGATTGACTAAGACGGCAACTTGTATAGTTAATCAATATTCCTAAAAGGCAACATCAGGTATGGTCAAGCAGATTGTATCAAACTCGTGGTTTAAAGTCACCGGGAAATATATCTCTTCGACCACATCAAATACAAGAGCCACATAAGCAGCATGAAATGGAAATATTAAATATCAAAAGCCCCAATGTTACATAAGATGAATATCAGATTACGTGGTGCGTTTAGTCTATGAAGAGAGGTGATTATGAAGTGACGTTGGGAGTGTCCATTGGAACGCAACTTATCATCCCAATTTGTAAGATATAAGGAGGCATACGAATTCATTCCAGCCTACACCCAGGGGATTTGGGAATGATCATGAAACGATCAATAAGGAAATTATTATTTATATTTAGTATTCAGAAAGGAATACATAACATATGTGCTCATTAAAAGAAAATACATATTATATTATATGGCTGGCAAGTATTGTATGACAGCATACTGATATGTTGTAACTTATCTATGGATCAATACTGAATTACGGAATATTATATCTAAGTTATATTAGGGATAAAGAATTCTTATATGATCTAATATGTGTATATGCATATGCATATGCATATGTGTATCTGTATCTGTATTTGTATCTGTATCAGTATCAGTATCGGTATCGGTATAAAGGTTCCCTTATTTTCATCCAATTGGCCATACCCTTATGGAGGGAGATATTGTACATACAAGGAGAGCAAGTAGCCAAAGATCCATCTGGGTTAAGCAGCCAGGTAAAAGGACAGATGTGCTTCCGTGCCCCTAAAACCCCAAAGAGTTAAGCAGGAGGCAATATGGCAGTTGTACTTTTGTGCCCCTGAGCTCCAGAGAGTTAATCAAGAGGCAATATGGTAGTTGTACTTCCGTGCCCCTGAACTCCAGAGAGTTAAGTAGGAGGCAGTATGGAGGTTGCACTTATGGGCCCCTGAACTTGTTGGATAGGCTCAAAGGTGCATTTTATGATCTCTCACAGGTGCTCTATAACGAGGAACGGTTTGGATGGAAATTCGAAGGCTCAAGATTAAGATACTAATTCGACAATTCACATTTTCAAACCCTAATTAGGGAAATTTAAGGCAAATAAAAGTTCCCGTAGGGGACATTACACACACACATATCACAAGAGAGAGAGAGAGAGAGAGAGAGAGAGAGAGAGTTTGGTGACCAGCACTCAAGGTATTGACTAAAAAACACCATAAGAGTTCAGGATCAGTTTGAGCCTACAAAACAAAGTTATCGTGTGCTACTAGATAATGAATCAAAAAAAACTTCAATTTATACAATACCCTATGTGTCATGCACACCACTTCAAGCATCTTCCCCTGTCAAAATCTGCACCTATTTTTATTAAAGAAAGTGCCGAGTTGATTCTTTTGCATATTGTAATGCAAGCAATCTCTATTTAGAGTCTAGATTGATATTGCTTATTATATGTGATGTAATGAAAATCCATAATTCATTTTCCACTGAAAAAATAATGCTTTGAAGAAAGGAAAAACTTCTTACACAGCATTAGCTGTATCATAAAGGCGAATTGAGTCATCGTGACTAGCTGTAACCAAGAGATCTTCCTTTCGATGAAAATCAAGGGAGCTGATTCTGCCCTTCTGAAAGCAACAAAAAAAATATTGTAAATAAAATCCAAAATGAGGATCGATTCTTAAGAACTTTGTACTGTATGAAAGAAGCCAAACTACTTTCTACCCATGTACACAATAAATATAGCAGGCTACCAAAAACTGCAAATTATTTTTGACTCGATCATGAATTCGTGAATGACATTTAAAAGGTTTAATGAGGTAATATACAATCAATTAAAAATTTTATTTTATTTTATATGTATTGTTCAATGTCTTGATCTAATCTGAGATGTGAAAGGAAAAACACTATTCATTCACCATATTTCAAGTTCTACTATAACATTACAAATGGAGAAACTGAGGTTACAATAGTGCCAATTACCTATATGCATTGATGAGATAAAAAGACCATTTTCCTCCCCTGTTCAGTTCAAGGAAGAGTGGGGTTTTGCAAATGTATAGTTTTGAATCAGACTTAGATGCATCTCACCACTACCAAACAATCAACACAATGTACACAAGCCCGACCAACAACTACTCACAAGCTCAATCCTACTACCCTCTAGGAAGTAGGAAATTGGCAACTTTAAAGGTTAACTTACATTTTTTTCTATTATAATGCTATGACCAACAGGAACTGGGGGTGCAAATAAATCAAAACCTCTTCCATATACAGATGTGGACTTGATTCATACCAAAATGTAAACACACAAAAAGCTGTAATTTTTTCTTTCAAAATGCCATAATGCATGAATATATCAAAGCTATATGATGGCTTGTTCCATGACTATGAGAGGATATAAGAAAACTATTTCAGCATCTCATGCTACCAGATTAGAGTGCTTACAATGCACGTAAAATTTTAGAAAATAACACAACGTTTAGGTTTAGCTCCCTTCAAAATAACCATTTCATAATATAATTTAATAAGCATGCTATTTAATCTTTTTTCATTGTCATATTAAATGCAAAATCACATTAAAGCATCATCCAGGTTCAACATTTACCCCAATGGGATAAACTGGAAGCACAACAAACTTATTCACGGGTGTGACGGTTAACATACCAGCAGAAAATGAAGAGAAGACCAAAAATATATATTTTTAACAGTAACCAAGATGCCAAGGAAATTATATGTCGGAATGTATCATATATATAAACCAAAATGAAATTAATTGTTTCGTCGCGCTCACAGAAACCAGGAAGGAATGTATGAATGAAGATTCTATCAAGAGAATATTCTATAACACCAATTAAATGTCATCAAGGTCAACTGGTATGAGCTGTGGCAAATGTTCAAGATGATCATCAAGGAACATAGCAGAAATCCTTAAAGGCGTGATAAAGTGTTGAAATTCAGTAAGATACTAAAATACAGCTTCAAACTCATTGGGATACATTCACAAAGAATCAGGCAGGATCAAGTCTTGGTGAATATGACAGAACAGATTTCCCTCTATTATGGCATCTAGGACAAATTTTACCACACATGAGGAGTTTATCAAATCAGAAATTATCATTTGTTAAGTTTTTGAATCCATGATGAGAAAGCTCAACTATTACTAGTAAAAATTAATAAGTGGACAAGGCATGCTATTTTTTGTTACAAATAAAAAGTTGATTCTATTAAGGAATAGACTACTGTTGTTTTTAGGGTGTGCTCGATAATCCATGGGCAATAACTCTTATTGCCCTCCCAACCATAGACTATGTATTTGTCTCCCCCAAGCACTCTAATATATTGAACTACGTATTCTTTATTCAATTGTTATATTATAAATGAGATCACACATCTCATTATAAATATGCAAGAGGCGCCCTTTCGCCAAGGGACGCCACTCTTATTAATATATATTAATATAATTATATATATTAAATAATTATATTAATCTAATATAATATCAATATATTATTACATTATCAATATAGAATAATAATTATTATGTTATCATATAATATAATAATTATACAATATAATTATAATTATATTATATTATCACATAATAATATAATTATATTATCTCACAATAATTATATAAATATAATCACAATCTAGGTGATATCTATTGTGGCTTATGGATTCCAACCACAGCTACAATAAAATCAACACTCCCTCTTAGCTAGGGAGGAATCCTACTCGACATCAGAGTCAACCACCATAGCTACTCCCAGAGGATGGGTCCATCATGGCTACTCCCATGAATAGAAATGCAAACAAACACAAGTGTTCATCACGGAATCACTCACGTGATGTCATCATCTTACGATGATGATCACCATCGCTACTCCCAGAGGGTGACTCAACACAAGTGTTTAGTCATGGACTCACTCACATGACCTCCACCATGGCTACTCCCAGAGCGTGGATCCATCATGGCTACTCCCATGAATGGAAATATAAATGAGCACAAGTGCCCATCACGGAATCACTCAACGTGATGTCGTCATGCGACGTTCACCATAGCTACTCCCAGAGGGTGAATAAGCAAAAGTGTTTAGTCATGGAGTCACTCACATGACCTCCACCATGGCTACTCTCAGAGGGTGGGTCCATCATGGCTACTCCCATGAATGGAAATATAAATGAGCACAAGTGCCCATCACGGAATCACTCAACGTGATGTCATCATACAACGTTCACCATAGCCCAGAGGGTGAATAAGCACAAGTGTTTAGTCATGGAGTCACTCACATGACCTCCACCATGGCTACTCGCAGAGGGTGGGTCCATCATGGCTACTCCCATGAATGGAAATAAAAATGAGCACAAGTGCCCATGACTGAATCACTCAACGTGATGTCGTCATACAACGTTCACCATAGCTACTCCCAGAGGGTGAATAAGCACAAGTGTTTAGTCATGGATTATCTCACATGACATCCACCATGGCTACTCTCAGAGGGTGGAAAGAGGGTTGATACCTCAAACTTCTCTCTCTCAGAGAAGAGTGCTACAAGGGTTGATACCTCAAACTTCTCTCACAGAGAAGAATGCTACAAGGGATTGCACCTCAAACTTCTCTCACAGAAAAGAATTCATTAACAAAGGCTTGATGATAATGTAGGTCTCTCTGAAGCTCAAGATCCTGCACCAACCTCCTGACCTCCTCGTCCAAGGTTTCCTCTAATGGTTTGTCAAAACTCCCTCAGGATGTTAATCCCTCCTCTTCGAGAGATGTCTCAACTCAGTCCCTAACATTCAGCAGTCCCTCACTCAACCTCCTCAACAACAAATGCAGACTGGTCAATAGGGACACGTTCAACCCAAGTAGCAGGGACAGACAAATTCAGTGCAGTTACTAGGAAACTCCTCCTTAAACACCAATGGCGAACTCCAATCTCCAAATCCATGATGAAGAACAGAACGACTCAATTATCATCTTAAAGCACCAATTCTATGATTGTGGAGCAAACTGCAACCGTAATCCATATGGCTTAGATCTACATAGCAGCAACATGTGCAGAAATATTCACAACCAATGCCTTCATATGAACCTCTTTCTCATACAACGAGCAGAACCAATTTTCAAAAGACCACCTAAGGTTCTGACCTGAATATTAGCATAGACAAAAGAACAAAAGAAATAGATCTTGCAGAGATTATGTAGTCCTTAACCAATTATCCCAATAGGATCAATTTTTTTTTAATGTTTGTGGAGCAAACTGCAACCGTAATCCATATGGCTTAGATCTGGATAGCAGCAACATGTGTAGAAATATTCACAACCAATGCCTTCATATGAACCTCTTTCTCGTACGAGTAGAACCAATTTTCAAAAGACCACCTAAGGTTCTGACCAGAATATTAGCATAAACAAAAGAAATAGATCTTGCAGAGATTATGCAGTCCTTAACCAATTATCCCAATAGGATCAATTTTTTTTTAATGTTTACCACCTAGTCCAAACAATGGATTCTAAAGCTATCCTGAAGACCCACGGGCAAGGCTATCTCCACTATAGACTCTGTCGTCGATATGTCTGGCAATAACAATGTTAATATTCGAGTGTTTTCGTCTACAGATAGGTGCAAACACTCCTCCAGGTCATGTTGTGGTCTATGTCAACCTGAGGTGGTTCCATGGTGTGTCAAGTGCCCACACGATGAGTATTCGAGCCTAGCAAACTTTCAATGTGATCGAATGCACTCAACTATAAACCCGATGAAGGTCTGCCTGTGTAACTTCTTCCTCCACGGGTCCCCTAAATGCAGAATGTTACCGTGAAAGATTACTAGTGCAGGTAGCTTTACCCAATGCGAACCTTTTCCAGGCCAATAAACTCTACGCATTAGTCTTCACCAATATGCCAGCCGCTGGAGATTTACGACAATAGCAAAATTAAAATATTTGATTTACCAACCATAGAATAGCAAGTCTTCTATCAAATATTTACGGCAGTCCCAATATTGTTTGAAGACGTTAATACATTTTCTAGCAACCACAAACATTTCAATCTATTTATCTCAGCACATTAAAGCTTTCTGGTGTAAAAAAGTTTTCTGTGAACATAGTTCCTGGTTATTCACCATAGCCCAGAGGGTGAATAAGCACAAGTGTTTAGTCATGGAGTCACTCACATGACCTCCACCATGGCTACTCCCAGAGGGTGGGTCCATCATGGCTACTCCCATGAATGGAAATAAAAATGAGCACAAGTGCCCATGACTAAATCACTCAACGTGATGTCGTCATACAACGTTCACCATAGCTACTCCCAGAGGGTGAATAAGCACAAGTGTTTAGTCATGGATTATCTCACATGACATCCACCATGGCTACTCCCAGAGGGTGGAAAGAGGGTTGATACCTCAAACTTCTCTCTCTCAGAGAAGAGTGCTACAAGGGTTGATACCTCAAACTTCTCTCATAGAGAAGAATGCTACAAGGGATTGCACCTCAAACTTCTCTAACAGAAAAGAATTCATTAACAAAGGCTTGATGATAATGTAGCTCCCTCTGAAGCTCAAGATCCTGCACCAACCTCTTGACCTCCTCGTCCAAGGTTTCCTCTAATGGTTTGTCAAAACTCCCTCAGGATGTTAATCCCTCCCCTTCGAGAGATGTCTCAACTTAGTCCCTAACATTCAGCAGTCCCTCACTCAACCTCCTCAACAACAAATGCAGACTGGTCAATAGGGACACGTTCAATCCAAGTAGCAGGGACAGACAAATTCAGTGCAATTACTAGGAAACTCCTCCTTAAACACCAATGGCGGACTCCAATCTCCATATCCACGATGAAGAACAGAACGACTCAATTATCATCTTAAAGCACCAACTCTATGTTTGTGGAGCAAACTGCAATCGTAATCCATATGGTTTAGATTTGGATAGCAGCAACATGAGCAGAAATATTCACAACCAATGCCTTCATATGAACCTCTTTCCCATACAACGAGCAGAATCAATTTTCAAAAGACCACCTAAGGTTCTGACCTGAATATTAGCATAGACAAAAGAAATAGATCTTCCAGAGATTATGCAGTCCTTAATCAATTATCCCAATTGGATCAATTTTTTTTTAATGTTTACCACCCAGTCCAAACAGTGGCTCCTGAAGCTGTCGTGAAGACCCACAAGCAAGGCTATCTCCACTATAGACTCTGTCATCGATATGTCTGGCATTAATAATGCTAATATTCATGTGTTTTCGTCTACAGGTAGGTGCAGACACTCCTCCAGGTCATGTTGTGGTCTATGTCAACCCCAAGGTGGTTCCATGGTGTGTCAAGTGCCCACACGATGAGTATTCAAGCCCAACAAACTTTCAATGTGATCGAATGCACTCAACTATAAACACGACGAAGGTTTGCTTGTGTAACTTCTTCCTCCACGGGTCCCCTAAATGCAGAATGTTACCGTGAAAGATTACTGGTGTAGGTAGCTTTACCCAATGCGAACCTTTTCCAGGCCAATAAACTCTACGCATTAGTCTTCACCAATATGCCAGCCGCTGGAGATTTACGACAATAGCAAAATTAAAATATTTGATTTACCAACCATAGAATAGCAAGTCTTCTATCAAATATTTAGAGTAGTCCCAATATTGTTTGAAGACGTTAATATATTTTCTGGCAACCCCAAACATTTCAATCTATTTATCTCAGCACATTACAAATGTTTGATACAAATATCTAAATGTTCCGCATACATCAATTGACGACTTCCATTCACTGAGCAAGCTCCAAAATATTTATTGGCACAATATTATAATATCCGTTGGAATAATTTCCAATATATAACCTTAACACCTGACGCCCAATTTAATAAACTATTTCTTTGAATCAATCCCCTTGTAATATCAAGGTTCACGCCAATTATATAATCATCCACAGAAACTATTCTATTCGGAATAAAATAACCTAATTTCCAAATTGGAATTAGATGCAAATATTTTATTTCAGAAATTGATTTTCAACCCTTAATTACGACAGATGTCATTCTTATTTCTCCACGGAAAACATTAGATAGGAATCCTCTGATTAAATATTGAACAGGGCCAATATAATATAATCAAACCATAAGTGAATCAAATGTCTCAAAATATTATTCCACCCGTCAAATATAGTCTTCACGGCGAATGTTGATGGCAAAATACTTACAGCGCCAATATTTTACCAAATAAGAAGGCACCATGAACATTTAATTTGCTTTGTCTAATAACCTACAGAATAGTTTTGAAACCTCTCTTGAAACCTCACAGGTCTCGGAGGACGGCCTACTCTGATACCATGTTGTTTTCAGGGTGTGCTCGATAATCCATGGGCAATAACTCTTATTGCCCTCCCAACCATAGATGATATATTGGTCTCCCCCGAGCACTCTGATATATTAAACTGCATATTCTTTATTTAATTGTTATATTATAAATGAGATCACACATCTCATTATAAATATGCAAGAGGTGCTCTATCACGAAGGGACGCCACTTATTAATATAATTATGTATATTAAATAATTATATTAATATAATATAATATCAATATATTATTATATTATCAATATAGAATAATAATTATTATATTATCATATAATATAGTAATTATACAATATAATTATAATTATATTATATTATCGCATAATAATATAATTATATTATCTCACAATAATAATATAAATATATCACAATCTTTGTGATATCTATTGTAGCTTGTGGATTCCGACCACAGCTACAATAAAATCAACAACTACCACAATGTTGCAATGAATTTACCTACCTTTTAAAGAATCTAGTATGCTCACTAGTCTTAAATATGGAACAAGGATGCCAAAGAGCATTTCTTTGTTGACAAGATATCTGCTGCAAGATATTCATATTTAGGTTGTCATACCAAATCCATAACAACAATAAAATGGATATGAACTGGGTTACAGCATGTTGATTGCTCTGCTGATTTCAACATTTACAACTGGAAGGGTTTCCGAGAATTGGGGCAAATAACGATGTGCATGCAATACAAGAGACAAGAATATGAAAAGTTAAGCAAGTCAATGACCCTATCAACCATCTGATATGATCCTAATCCTACATGGTTTTTGCTGGGAAATAAACAGGTTCAATACCAAATATTGTCAAGATCAATCTCTATTCAATAAACCAACAAGGCTCGGAAACTACAACATGAAAATCTGAAAATAAAGCAGTGTTACCCCGAGTTTTTGGGACGGGGACGGCAGATGACGGGAGGACGGGTTTCTGGGACGGCATTTTTTTTTGCCTAGTTTGGGGACGGCAGGGGACGGCTATACAAATATAGGGAAATTTTAAAAATATAGGAAAATTTGCATATATACATTACATTCATATGAAAGCATGGATAAAGCATGCCATTTAAACATCATACACATAGAACCTTAACATACAACATTTCAATAATCAAACTCAATACTCAATATGCATTCATAATTCGGAATTCATTGTCTATATGCATGTAATATTAAAATAAATACATACAAAAATTGAAATACACCCAAGAACATAATTCGAAGTTCATTGTCAATAGCAACAAGAACAGTAACCCACCTTCCAAATTGAAGCACACTACTATCATTTAAGTTTGATATAAATTATCGGTGTACACATTATAGGCATAGTGTTACAATTGCTTTGGAAGATAATCCTTTGCACATTAGTGTCAGTCCACGAAATAACATTCCTATGAAATACTAACATGAAAAACCTTGGAAACTGTGTTGGAGTTGATTGTTGCAGGTTTGACATCGACTCCACAAAGGGCTGCTATAGATAGTGGATCAAGTATATGTCTCCCAATGCTCTTCTCACTCTAGACCACATTCTCCAATGATCTAAATTGGGGTTACACCGTTACTCCCCTAAAACTACACCTCTAGTTCATTGTAAGTGGACTGATATTTATACGAACAAGTTTTCTATACAGGTCCAATCATGATATAGGTTTATTACAGCAAGATGGCACCTTGATGCAACCTCCACTTTTCACCAAATCTTCTACAAAGGACCCAAACCAGTACAAAACCAACCTAGCACTGATGTATTGCCACAAAATGACATAAAGATGCATGTTCAGATCTTTAATGCACTTTTCATACTTTCCCAAAACCTTGCAGTCTGCTATATGGTTCTGAGTGTGTAGCATGACTGTAACAACATTCTTAATTTAACAATTCTTAATGTAATGTTGCCAAATACTAATCAGAGGACCCCAAATAGGAGGAATTAACTACCAAACAATAAAAACATAATAGGGCAAACTTGGAAGGAGGGGGCCACTTTAAAATAAAAAAGAAAGGGTTTTATAAAAGAAAAATGTGTTTTTTTAAGTGCTGATACAGCCTATCCTATTGGGGACGCCCATCCGTCCCAGGGACTTCCAAAGCGTCCTCAGCCGTCCCCCCCCTCACCCCACCCCACCCNCCCCCCCCCCCCCCCCCCCCCCCCCAAATTTTGGGCAAAGCCCCCGAGTTTCCGGGACATCCCCTGTCATTTTTTGAAAATTGGGGACGGGGTGGGGACATCCCCTAGCCGTCCACCCGTCCCGGAAATGTCCCCGTTCCGGAAATGGGGGGTTTTAGGCCGGGGACGCCTCCCCGGGTAACACTGAAATAAAGTTGTCTTAATGTGGAAAACCAAGATTTGATCTTTCTTCCTTATAATGTCGATAACCAGCAAACATTTATTACACATTCCACAACAGATTCTTTATAGCTAGGGTAGATTTTGAATGTTTATATTGTTCATTTATTTACCCTATATTTATGTAAAAGAAATTTTAACATCCCTTTGATTTTGAAAAGTATTGATTATTTTCTTTCAGCTTGAAATTACAAAAAGCATGATAAATGATTTAATTTACATTGTCTTCACTAAGCACATTAAATTTTCAAATAGAATGACATGCAGACAAACAGCAACATCAAAAAATGAATTTGATGAGCACATATTTAAAATAAAGGATGTGCAGGACAAGATAGAATGGCCATATAATATAACACCTAATGATGAAATTAATTTATACCAATTTGAATCACAAATAAAGTAAGTTCTTATTAGTTTCTACTAAAAGTCTTTGAGTTTCATCGTATACATACTAAGACAAACCATATGATGTAAACCAAAATTTTATGAAGTATAAGAAATGGGCATTTACTACAAAACCAAAGTTAACACTGCTAAAAACTTACATAATCCTTAAATACTGCTCCTATCTGCATGCCAAGTAATATTTCCTCTTTCAGTCCCATATTTAACATTCAAGAAACTGGTAGCTACTTTTGTGAGTCCCAGAAATACCTGTTATAGAAACAAGTTAAACACAGGATCAAATGAAATGCTTAGCATAAAAATTTAAAATTGACATTAGAATGAGAAAGAAGGCCATCTCACTGGAACAGAACTTCAATGGTAAAAATAGCATGTTTTTTAGCTACTTTGTTATTGGCCTATTGCTATACACTCTTTGTTATTTGTCGTGGAGTGGTAACACTAATTTTCTATGGATCTCTAGAGTTATTTTTTACTAGCACTAATTTGAGAAAGATGGAAGATATTAATTTTTTCTCTAGGACAAAAAGTGCAACCAAAGTGAAACATGTAACTAGAGATTTATAATCAGCTTATAAAGATGTTTTGAGCAAACAATTGTAAAATTAACGTTCGAATGGGAAAATAACCAAACAAGGTTCTTGATCCCCTCATAGAAGGACCAAATTATGTACATAGTGGATTGTTTTTCTTTTTGTGTGGCTCAATCACTTCCATAACACATTTTGTCAATACAAGTATGCTTCTCAAACTTGAATAATTACTAATCCAAGTTTTTTTATTAATCTCAATGGGTAACCATTCTACCCAATGAATGTTTATAAGCCAGAAAACACAAGTGAAAATGGCCTCTAAGCTCAAGTTTCAAACAGCAATTTTATAAAGAAATGTGCTTAATTTTATAAACCTTTGGGTCCATGTTTTACAACGGGATATGCCATTGACAAAAGGCTACAAAGTAGGTCACACAACAGGATTCCACTAAAGCTCAAGGCTT
>MU224033.1:378876-393723 GCA_018584345.1 Thuja plicata
TGGGTCCATGTTTTACAACGGGATATGCCATTGACAAAAGGCTACAAAGTAGGTCACACAACAGGATTCCACTAAAGCTCAAGGCTTTTAAGAAAGAAAATCACTCATATCAACAAAGAGATAAGCACTTGATTTGAGCTTGAGCACTCCCTTCTCCAACATTACGTGATCCCTTAAATCAATGGATGCATTGTTCATATTATTAAATAGAATCTAATGTTCATATTATTAAATAGAATCTAACTGAGATTGCATAGATTGTTTCAATTTGTATTCTTCTATGGTCGTAGAAAAAAGTCATTCTCTTAGCAACATTTGTGTTCAATGCTTGCTCAAAATTTCATCAAAGATCCAAGAATATGGATAAGGTTACACTAGGTCCAACAAAGCAAGGGATGTGAAATACTTTTTACACTCCCTATATTCACAATCGAGTGCCTTAAGGGACCAATGGCATATATAGTACTTGCTATGATGACTAATGCAAGGTAGAGAAAAAGGCAAGGCACTTGGCTTCCCATTATTTATTTTTCTCTTAATTTTCTTATGTGAGAAGAAATAGATTTCTCATAGAACCAACTGTGATTGATACTCATCTATCTTGGGCTAACACTAAGTGGCTCCCACAATTTCTAACTATTCCAACAATTCTCTAAATCTAATTTCATTGAATAAAAGAATTGAATTGTCTAGCAATGCTCAACAAGCAAACATGACGGATATCCTCTATATTCAATGCTTCTCATGTGTTGAACAGATTTGCTCAGCTTTTGAGTCATTTTTGGGCTGCCGAATTAGTGAAATAAACCAGCACAAAATCATGATAGAGATCCTACATGTCATACAAGGAGATCTCCCAAACTGGTACAAGAGCAAGAAGTTCAGAGAAGAATTCCCATTTCTTCGGCAAGCAACTCAATTGATCTATGGCAATAGCTATTGTGTTTGAAATAAGACCCATTCAATTAGTGTGAATTCATTGTGAGCCAAAGAAACTGCCAAGATCTGTAGTAGTAGAACGAATTAGATTTACGCCTTTTGGACCTAAGAAGTGGTATTAATTGAGTATGACCTCAACTCTTTTTGAGGATTTGGCATTGAGGACATTTATCCAAGATGGTGTGCATTGATAGCAGCATGTCTAATCAATGAAGGAACATATTTCCTTGGAGAGTAGGCAAGAAAAAATTGAAATTATTCATATGGTTAAGGCAGGATGACGGATCCATTCACCTTCTTTCACTCATTTGTCAAAAAAAAATTTGAGTCCAACTAAAGAAGGGGGAGAAAAATGAATGGGAGAAGGGAGGATATTCAAACTTCAACAATGGGAAATCACAAAACAAAACGTGCATTGAAATAGTCAAGGTAATGAAATTAGAAGAGGACCAGGTGCACCTATTTTATGTATATGTCTCTTCCTACTCTATGTTACTATGAATATCTTCTTCTTGTCTACACTTCACTCGTGTGTAGTTGTGTCTTTGAAGGAAGCTACAAGGAGAAGTGAGAGGAATATGCTCAAATTTTGAAACTGTCACGATGTTCCAAAGCGTGAATGATATTGCATTAAGTTTCCAACTCGCAAGATATTCACCAAAATAAAGGAGATTGACTTGAGAGTGTGGAACTCTTAGGATGTTCTCAAGACAATTGCCTTAAAATTTGGAACTCTTAGGATGTCTTCCAAATTATGATTGCCACAATACATGGGTACTTAGGTATTCCTAGAATGTATGAGATTGTCTCCATGCATAGTATGATGTGGTGGAAGTAAGAAATTGCCTCAATGTACCTAAGGTGCACTTGAGATGTTTTCCTAGAAGATAGCAAGTCAAATTATATTTCCCTATTTCTGTGTATAAACCATTATCGTGTTTTATGGTATACTCTCAGTGTGCATAAATTGTGTATAATCAATATTTGATGTTATTCTTCTTGAGTGTGAAAAAAGAAATTTCTAGAAGAGATGGTAGCATAAGAAAGAAAGGTCAAGGTTGGCCAATATATCAATTGAAAGATAAACGTAGATACCTGATCATGCCCATTGCTCCTCATGGAACTATACACCCCGTATGAGGGTGTTAGGGAGGAAAATAGATGCACTTCTTCTATTTGGTATTTGATCTAAATCCTAGGTTGATCTAGAGGACAACACTCTAGATGAGGATCTAGATTTGTTGTATGCATGCAAAACCAATAAAGAAATGGGGGTATAGAAAAAGAAGAATATTAGAACTAGAACAAGAATTTTATTAGCTTGCATGTATGTACATGGCATACTCTTGAAGAAGACGCATAGTTGTGCATTTTCTCCTATCTATCCTACATCTTTCATCTATATCTGCTTGCTAATTAATGTCACAAATAAATATTTGTAGGTTACAAAGCCAAGAAAGTGAAAGGTTACTTGTGGGAGTTAAACAATGTAGTAGTTGAAAATCCACGTGTCTCTTCACCTTCCAATGGATTGACTCCCAATTACTCATTGTGCTAATAGGTGTTCTATCATGGAACATATCCAAAAGCTGCACTATTCCTTGCACAAATTGAAACATTGTGCAGTGCTTTTAAATGTTGTGCAAGGTATCGCATTAAGTTTTGGACTATGTTCTTATGTGCGCTAGCGTGTGCAAGTATAAATGTTGCACAAAACACAAATAGGGTTGTCTTTGAAATTGTGAAACATGGTCCTTGGCACTACACAAGTGCACATAATACAAAAGGTTATGCATAATGTGTAGGATGTATTTTGAGCTAAATTGTATGATACCTAGTATTGTGTGAGTGATGCATACAACAAGGAGTTGCACATGGTTGTCAATGTTGCATGATGTGGTGGTTGTTGTTGCATGAGTGGCACATGATGCAAGCAATTGTATGTACTCGTAACATGGTTCCTAGCATGGCGTGGGTGGTGCATGGTACAAGGAGCTGTATGAAAGGTTGTACAATATTGTGTGATTGACTTAGGATAGCATGCACGTTTGCATGATAAAGTGTAAATTATTGACCCCTTGTTTGTAATCATCTTGATTACACTAAGAGACATTTGTGCCATAAGGTCAAGAGTTTGTGCAATGTGTCTAGGGCATGAAGTCACTTCAGAAATCCAATATTCAATACCAAACACTAATATGGTGATCCTTCTAGCATTAGCTTCATACAAACCTTGGGGATGATGCTTGTATGGATGCCTAGGCATTATATAACAAGAATCAATTGACGCTGCAATACAAACTAGCTCCTCTAACAAAGGATGAATAGCATATGAAAAGTGGCATTGGAGAGTGATATGTATATCTTTGGTGCTACAAAAATGTATCCATCACAAAATATGAGATTATAGGTGAGGCATGGTTGGCAAACTTAATCGCTTCATGGATGCTCTAGAGATGAGATTCTTGATGTTTCCGCCATTGACCAAGAAGTCTATCAATTACCCTTGCACCCACATTTGTGAAGGAATTGGCCTTATGCTTCTTCATTAAAAGCAATCATTGGTATTGTTGCTTTGAGACAAGCGGATTCAAGGTTTTTCTCTGCCACTTTTAGATTGTGTGAACACTATACTTTTGTGCAAGAAAATAGGTTGTTAGATTTGTGTTTTTCATATAATTTACTTGTCTTGGATGGTTCGTTCTTGTCCAAGGAAGGAGTCTTCTTTGAAGCAAGAGACTTGTCCAATTCGCCCTTTTACTTTTGACTCTTCCAATAATAGTTGCATAGTAATAGGCTTCTCCCATTGTCTTGACCTTGGCCAGCTTCAATCTATGGACATTGGTTGTTGTGGTACTTAAAAGCTTTGAGCTACTCTAACTCAAAAGGCCCAACTTTAACTAGAGGTCATGAAAGACTTCAATGTAGGCAAAAATTGATTAGTCGCATCTTTGCCGCAGTTGTTGCCATAGAAAATATAGCAATCCTCCTTGACATATTTAGCATATTACTCATATTTAAAGGCTTCCAAGAAGTTTTCCCAACTTAGCAAAAATATTCCTTTTTTTGGTCCTCCAACAGACTATGTGCTTGTGTGATAACCGCCTCAAGACACTAGCTCAAGTCCCAATAGACGTTTTGCGATCAACTCAATTCTACTCAATCTGATCACCCAAATCCTAGAATGGGCAAGGTGAGCATACAAATTAAGAATGAGAACAAAGAAAATTTAATTGAAAAGAAATGTTGGAAAGTCAAACAACTTATAATTTAAAGCAATCATAGAATCGCTCTAGCCACATTGTCTAATATTGAATGCAAGCGAAATTGCATCAACACCAAAATGGCAGATTAACTCAGTCAATTCCAATTCATGCCATGCAAAGTAGATAATGAAAAAAGTTTAAAATGCAATATGGCGATATTGACGTCCAAGGACTAAGTTATGGGTTCAGATGCGGGTACGAGAACCCAGTACATGGATGCATGGAAAAAAAATTGGGGGTTTGGATGCGTTTGGGTACGTGTGTATGTATATATATATATACAAAAAAATTAAAGAAATATACAAAATTGTAAAACTAAATCATTTGATAGTATGATACTTCATCATTAATCAATGCCAAATGCAAAGATAAATATGAAATGCCAATTGATAGTTCAAAAATACACCATCTTGTGCAGAAAAATTCCCAACGACCACCAATATGCATCCAAGCACACCAGTGTGTCAATCTGCATTCGATGTGCGTCTACATTCGATGCAGAGGGCCCTAGGACGTAACCAGTATAATATCCCCCTATGATCTTTTCTCCAGATTTTTAACCAAATGATCCATAGAAATTTAACAACAATTTGCATGCAGCTTATTTCAATTAATTCCAACAAATTATACTGATAATCATAAAATATCCAGCTGAAATAGAGATTTCTGAAATGAAATATGAATATTGCATTTAAATCTTCAGTAGAACAACAAAAAGATCCAACCGTAGTCACGGAACTTACAATCAGATTGGGTAACCAGAAATATGAATCTAAAGTACAAGTGAGACACCCGACTCATATCTCCAATAGACAATGATTATTTAATTTACAACTTATGGTGAGCATTAGTATTTATTCATGAGCTAATATTATTGTCCAAACTTTAATAAGACAGTGGCCCGATAGAAATATTTATCAAAGCATTAGATACGGCAAAAACAATATGGTCCTTGGGCCCACAACGATATGAACTAGGATCGCCTTAGAAGACACCTATTATGCAGCTTAGCAGATATAATTTTTGGGCAAAATGTAGCATTCCCTATTCACCATAGCTTCTAATACATTCATCCCTTTAACATATGCCCAAAGCGTAAATATTAAAAGTTTGAAGAGTAGTATAAAAATCGGGGCCCAATAAAATTCGCTTTCACGGCTAGCTAATTCAAAGCTCTACATATATCTTACAGTCACGGCAATAACATAATGTGGCCAAATATTTATTAATATGACATCTTTAATCTGAATGCCTTCTTTGATAACTAGATTACAACATCAATACATAATTTGAGAATTGAGCTTATCTGCAAGTTTATTTGTCACTAAAAATTCATTTCTATTAGAAACTTCACCAATTCTGCACCAGTGTGAACTCATGAAACCTCACAGGCTAGCAGAAAAAACCAACTTTGATACCACTAAAATATCCCTCTAGGATATTTTCTCCAGATTTTTTCAAAATGTATCACAGAAATTCTAACAAACAAATTGCATGCACTGATTTGTAATTATCCCATAGATTATGCTGAAATTCATAGAACCCTGATATTAAATATGAAGATAAAACATTAAAATCTCATTTTCAAATCAGATATGAAATACCTGAAAACACTGCAAGTTTGTCTTCAAAATAAACTTCACAAATAAGCCTAGTTGTGAACTCCATGGCGAATCCACCCTCCAAAAACGAATTGGGTTTCCGTACAATCCCCTGAAAGAATCCCAAGGGTTTCCGTCCTCAGGAAACTAGAACTGACATAAAAAGCTCTCAAAGCTCTGAAAAAAGAAATGAATAAACTAAGCATATCTGAATGCATCCATCATTCTTCTTTTAAAGCCCAAAGCAGTGACTCTTTAGTTTCCCTCCCATGTCTCTTCATTTTCCTTTCTTTTAGCCCTTTTTAATTCCCCTTTTTATCTGATTTGAACTTAGGGAATTATAATAAAATGACTTTATTAATTTTTCCAACTCACCACTAAAGCCATTTTAATCCTTTGATGAATAATTAAATTAAATCGTCATCAAATTTATTATTTTTTGACAACTTAAATTTAATAATTTTTTGATATCCAAATAAAGGGGACATTACATCCGGTAATTAAGCCTCAAACATTTGTATTCAGATCTTTCTGTGAAGTTCGTTAGGACAATAGATCCTAGCAGCATCTCTCGTAGTGGTTTTTCACCTATCCTACGTTTTCCACGTATATCATGTGCCATGACTATTATGTGTGAATGCTCTCTCAATAGTCCAATTTTTCATAGTTTTGTTTATTGATTAGATTGTTTTATATTGTTGAGGAATAGAGATATAGCTCTTCTACTAATTGTCCCCCCCCCCAATAGAAGAATTGTGTTCTACAATTGTTTTCTTTTAAAATTAGTTTTGACTAATGCTAATCTTAACCATTTAAATGTTGCTTTTTCAATGAAGTAGACAAATTTTGGATGTAAATTTTAGGTTGTTCCAAACATATTTCAGACTTAGTCTTCTAATGTAATGTCCCCAAATTGGAATTAAACTATTTGTGCACAAAAACAACAATTCCAATTATAACATACTAAAGTAAGCTTGATTAATCATTAGTAATTTAAGAAATAGTTAGTGAATAAACATTATCAGTAGCTAACTATCTTATAACCAATCTGTACTGTCATAAATTGTAATCACCTTATAGATGAGTACAATTTCATGATTGTTTAGTGCCCACCTTAATGTGTTTTCATTTAACATGCTTAATGGGACTTCATGTGGCACTTAATGAACACCTAAATTCGAATATGAGTCCTGTGTTAATTCAATTTCATCCAAAATCAATGTGAGCCCTTATTTTTTTTCCAATTCAATCATTTATTTCCCAACATGGGCCCTATGTTGCCATTTGTGGCCTTTGTTCTTCTTCCCGACCCACAAATTAGTTGTACTTTGTAATCTAGTATCCCCTCACTATGCGGGATTTGTGGTCCAAATTTCATGCCTAATTGGTGGGAAGAGGACGCCCAAGGTGTCCTCTTCCCCAGGGCGTCCTCTTCCTTGATGTTTGGCCCCAAATTCAAATCAAGGGCCTATCTTGTGGTTTTTGCAGGATTTCTTGATCCATGTCGGCCACCTTCAATTTTTGAGTCCCGAAATGTTGTGAAGTATAAAAGCAACCTATCTCTCCTCATTTGGATCATCAAGTTATAAGGCAAGCAAGATTTCAAGAGCTCTCCTACTATTTCCCATCCAATCATTCTCAAGCAAGATTTCAAGCATTCTAAGGTGTTTTCATGGCAATCTTCTCCATGGATCAACCCTTTTCCCCCCATTGAAGGCCAAGCAAAGGAGTTTACCGTCAAGGAAGAAGATCGTAGTGCAAGCATCCATTCACATTTATTCAAGCCTTCAAGTCCTTCTCAATCAAGCAAGCATTGTGGCAAACTACAACATCCATTACACAATGTTTTGTCTTCCATGATTTCCTTTTGGGTTTTTGTGTGAAGTCAAAGCTATTGCATCAACATACTTGATCACATTCAAAGAAGCATTTGCATTGTCGAGGTATGATATACTTCATTTTTCAGATCTAACCATTGTTATATGACAGCACACTCTCATTTACTTTATATCATTTCAAGATTGATTCCAAATAGGGGTTTGACCAAGGCAAACCCTCTATACAACCCTCTTCCCCGTTTTTTTGTGTAGAATACATGGTGAACGCATTGGGACTTAATCCAAGAAGTATAGGATCTAACAAACAGAGTGCAACTGAATTCAATAAAAAGCATTGGGAACAAGACGGCCAGGGCAACCCCTTCCCTGCAAATCAGCCTCAAATTGAAATCACAGGTTGGTACTGTCATATGGTTGTTGTCTCAAGTACCTAAAGGTCATTGTTTTTTATTTGTTTGTTAGCGTATGCTGAAACTTGTCATTTTGGCTCATTTTGGCTCATTTTGTCTTCTTTCTTGCATCATCCAATCACATTCCTCTAAGTCAACTCATCTAATCAATATAGCGAAGGATCATTGTGTAGACCCTATGGCAAGACATATTGTCAATTAGTGTCAAAACACTTAAGACATTCTGAGTCACCCGAGTGACAGTATGACCCAAGTGACAGTTATGAGGCCGACATAGTATATATTGTTATATATTATTTTGTAATTGGAAGCCGACTTTCAATGTTGTATATTTGCATATGATATATATGTAAGGTAACTTGTTTAATCAAGTGTGTGAATGTTGTAAGTAGCAAGTGGAAAGTTTTGTAAGATGAATATATGTGCAGAAGACATGCGAAAAGCAGATTAACTAAGTGCAGAAGTATTTTGGACAGCAGAGACTCGTCTATCACTATCAGGTGATCAGTTATATTCAAAGGATCATTATCAGCAATTACAGTTGCACAGAGCAGATCAACAACTGATTCATTCTCACAGGTGGATCAGCAAAATCCTTTAACAAGGTGGACCTAACAGTTCTTTCTCTAAATCTCTTAACAAATCCTTTAATAAATCCTACATTTTGTATTGTAATAAATCCTTTAACAAGGTGGACCTAACAAGTCCTTTATATGCTCCTAACAGGGCAGACCATCAGAAGTGGTCGTTGTAAGCTTTAACTAGCTAAATTTATTACTGCAATACTACATCTTGTGGGTATCATCCCCACCCCAGTTTTACTTTCTTTGGAAGGTTTCTGGGTAACCAAATAATGTGTTATGAGTTGTGTTCTTTACTTTCAGTTCTATGCATGTTAATCATTCAAGTTAATTGTGGATTAAGTTTTATTGGTTCTTGATTCACACCCCCCCCCCTCTCAGTCAATGGGCACACTATATATTTCCAACACATTGCACCCGCCTAGATATTAACTNTTCACCCCCCCCCCCCTCTCAGTCAATGGGCACACTATATATTTCCAACACATTGCACCCGCCTAGATATTAACTCCTCCTTGGGCCTAGTGGATCATTTTCCTTCCAATGTGAAATAGGAAATAGGATCAATCCCCCTTGCATCCCACTCTTTATTGTACACAATCATAGCTTAGTTCGGTAAGAAACTTGAAAGGGCACCAATAAACTGCACAACCCAACTAAGCCCAAGAGCATGCAACATCCAAATCATTGCAACTCGCTTCATATCCCACAAGCGGCAAGAACGTCCAACTTTGAGCACTTCCATCCCTTGGGGGATCAACTCGCCTCTCAGCCCACTAGAGGCAAGAACATCCAACTATGACCAGTTCCATCTCTTGGGGTGGTCTACTTAGTTCGGGAGAGCCGGTAAACCGCATCTCCCTAACTTGTTTCCTCCAACTTGCATTTGATTGATTGCTGCTATTTGGTAATCCATATTATTACTTATGTCCATAATATATGTGTTATGTGCCAAATATACATCATCCTATATTAACATGTAAAGATAGCATTACTGCATACATCAGACATACACATTAAATATATATATCCATGCATACTAAGCATACATCCTATACATACCACAGTTGAAGAGGAATGCTATTGCCTGCAATAAAAGTAATTTCTGGTTTGATCCATCTATGTGTCTGATCGCTGATGTCTGATGAGCTGAACTGCTCTAAATTAGCACTGACGCCTTATTAAAGTCCTGTTATGCTTCATGGTTTGAGGTATCATGCCTCAGATATATGATGTTATGATTGCTCATATCTGCTGCCCTAAGGCTGCTCTAATTCTTACTGTCTTGAGAATTTATCTCTGTTTATCTCCGCTAGAATATTTTATTCCCTTTTTTGGTTTTATCATTTCATTTCTATTTACTAATGAATTTCTGCCTTGTTGTTCAGATTTCCTGTTCTGAGTTCCTTCCTCTCCAAAATGAGTTGATCTCCCCTTTATATCTTCAATGGTGGGGGATCATACCTCTTCATAAGACCCATTGCCTTTGAAGAGTTGCACCTCTTGGGCGCTGCCCTTTTGTTTAATTTAAATACTGTTTACCAATTAAACTCAGTCGGCCTCTTAAATAAATCGCGGTCATTTTAATTCTTTTAATTCAAGTCAGCCTCTTAAATAAATTGTTGATATTTTGATTTAGGTCAGCTTCTTTATTTAATCACTTTCCTTTGACCCTGAGTTGGTCCTATCATTCAGTAAATTTTATCGCCCAAGTTTTATTATTTATATAATTGCCTGCGACCAGGTTTGTTTAAGGCTGTGGCTGTTTAGGCAGGGGCATGACATCTATATTCTTTATGACAATAATATATATGATGATTTAAAGCACAGTGAAGACCACAAGGCATTGTCCACTGGCAGTGGAACTCCATTCAAGACTTGGCTGATTATATGGTCTTCCCTCTGATTTGGGGGAGCAGCATTTGCACAAGAAAAGATAGATATAATCATCAGACTTCAATAATTATTTTCTAAACTTCCACTGCAAGCTAATCCCAATATGCTAGCTTTGTTATTTAAGGAGTGAGAAGTTGTTTGTAAAGGAAGGAATCAATAACCATAACAGCAGACAAAATACATATGAAAGCTGCTAAAAATTTCATTATTGACCTAAGTAACAAGGATGTACAACTTTCGAATCTATTGGAATAACAAAATGGATCTGTATGCATACACTCTAATTTCATCAATAGTAATTGCAAACGAGCTTGGAAAACATTTCAGCCCAGCAGAGATATACATAAGATGGTCTATGCAAGTTCAACAATATTTTCCACCTCATTAGATTTGTATCAATTTTAACAGTTTTTTATATTAGGCGTAAAGGTGAGGTTTGATATCAATTTCAATGAGTTCTAGCCCCATTAATCCGTGCATTTTATGGGTTAAAACTACTCCGACAACACATAAAGACAGTGAAACACAGGGATGTGTTCCCTCCCGACCCTACGGAGCCCAGCGTTTCCAAGACAAGGACGTCTCCGAGAGTTGGGGACAGGGACAGAGCGCCCCCCTCCCCCCCCCCCCCCCCCCCNAGCGCCCCCCCCCCCCCCCCCCCTCTCTCCCCCAGGATGTCCGGAGAGAGTTGGGAGTCTCCAGGATGTCTCAGGGACGCCCAGGAGTCCCTTGACCATCTCAGGGACTTCTGGAAGTCTCCTGTCCCCAGACGTCCCAAAAGTGTATTTTTTTTAATTTCTTTTTTTATATATTTGCAAGCAAATCATATATATATATATATATTTGGCTGATTGAAGGACATTTTCAGATCATTTGCAAACCCGATACAGGCAATTTATGATGGTTTGTAGCTGCCATTGCATACATTATTGTTGATTACGCTGGCTACCCTAAATAAAAATCAGAACTGGTGTTTCTATGTTGGTGTTTCCATGTTTATTGCTACTGTCATATTTATGCAAAAATTCATTATCCAATTCAAGTTTCATATATGGTTAATTTCAATGTATAAGGGTTTCATATAATCAGTGGTGAATGACAGTATCACTGTCCATAAAATATCAGTCATTATTAGCAGTCATATTTGACATATTTGACCCGTGCAATTCATATCTTAGTATTTACTATTTGCAAATTTGCTATATTACTAATTTGCCAAAGTTTTATTTGAAATGTGATTCTTATATATCATTTCATAACTAGTTTTTCAAATACTATATGTATATCAGCACCGTCCCCCAAACCCCCTCCATCACCCCCCGCCATCCCCGAACTTAGGCCCTTTGTTCCCCATCCCCGAAACCCATCCCACCATACCCTGTCCCCAATGGGCGGTGGAACACTGCATAAAGAGCTTGACAATGTTAGAGATAAAATAACAGTAAAAGTTGAATAATAATTTACAAACAGCTTGGTAAAATTTTGTACTGTTCCAACTGATTGCAATAACGAGAAGAAGATATTGCAAATATATGTGCAAGTGAGAAAGATGGCAGTTTTAGGGCTGACCTCGTAGCCCACATTTCCATAGCATGCTGCGAACAAAGAAACATGATGCAGGGAGTTGAAAATTCCAGAATTGCACATACAATTGTTAATCCAACTACACCAAAACATAATATGTATGAACACTTGAATGCAAATGCAGTGCCATGCCATGTCACGTCCAGAATGGAGTTGCAAGTAGTAGTAAGTCCGTGTTTACGCGTAAGAGATGCCTTATCTGGAGGTGTAGAGAGGTGTTTCAATAGTTTTGAGGCTCGGCGAGTCAGAGAAAAATAAACCTAGTCCCGACAGGAGAGAGCCCCAGACTCGGGAGAGCGCCCACTCAAAAATAAAGCATCAAAAAGCTAAGGAAAAAAAAACCTAAAAGCTTGTAAACTGCCCCTCTGTCCCTCATTTTATCCTTTGAAGATATGTTTAGCAACT
Organism: Thuja plicata; assembly: GCA_018584345.1. Taxonomy (NCBI): domain Eukaryota; kingdom Viridiplantae; phylum Streptophyta; class Pinopsida; order Cupressales; family Cupressaceae; genus Thuja; species Thuja plicata. The sequence goes on from MU224033.1 coordinate 391,397, forward strand.
CCAACGACAGAACACCAAATTTGAAAAAAAAACAAGATTTGCCATATTGGGGACTGGTTTTTCATGATTTTTGTCAGTTATATGTGATTCTAATAATGTTTTGACAGAACTAACTCGTCAAAATGTTCAGTCCAAGCCCAAAATGGGCTTCCCATGTCCAAGCAGAGTGAGAGTCTCAATACGAAGTATGTTTGTACTATACTTGGTCTAAATCAATACACTACACAATCCAAGTTGGATTGCACCAGAGTGAGATCGGTGCACAACCATAAACTTGGCTTCTAAAATACAAACTAGCAAACATGTTCACCTGCGGAAAACCAATAACATTATAGCTCACTCCATATCAATTAACAACAATATGTTCCCCCGAGTGAACATTCCCTCTGGATAATTCGGATTAACGCCAAGGCAGAGAATTTGTGCGGTGATGAGCATTGCATGGGGAAACTTAAGTAACAAAAAAGTTTTTTATCCATCTAACCTTCAATTTGTGTTCAATTAAAGTAGGTGCAATTACTGTAATTGTCTAAACTTTTTATTCACTGTAAATATGTATAAAGCATTGAACTGCAAACATGACGACAGTAGCGGCTACACTGCTTTTGTGAAACAAAAAAGAGTGACCAACCCTTTGAATTTCAGGGGGATGGCTGAAAGGCCATTCGTATTCGTGATGGAGGCAGCACCTCATGCGCTTAAAGTTCAATAAAGAACGATGGCTTCAATCTGACCTTTCTAAACAAATGTTGGAGGGTCAGCACCGAATGTTCGAACGAGGGCTTCGATCTGACCTTTCTAAACAAAGAATGGAGTCTTCTTGGGGATTAAGCTTCTATTATTATTTTATTTTATTTTTATTATTATTATTATTAAAAGGAAGAGGAGGTGTATGTAGAAAAAATAAATTTGTTTTTAGGGAATAGAAGGTCTATGAGATTGTTTTTCTTTTTTTTCACAAATTGTCTCACCAATTTAAGAGTGTTTTTGTCACATGTCAATCATCTCAACTTTACTTTCTACAAATAAATAAATCCCTCTAAAAATTCTAGAGGGAAATTGAAGTTAAAAATTATAGAAGAAAAATGAAAAAAATTTACTCATTTTTAAGTTGATTTTCACTAAGAAATTCATGAGACCACCTTCCTTAATTTTAGGAGCTTAATTTTTTTAAGTTGAAATGCACTACAAAATATGTAGCTCTAAAAAGTAGTATATGTCATTTATCAAATATCTAAGTTTTGATTTTAGTTAAAAACAATTTTGGAGGGAAAATGATATTTTTTACATATTAGTATTTGTCTTAGGCTACATACTATTGCAATTAGTTATCAAAATAATTATTATATTATAATTAAAATAATATATTATTATTTCATTAGTGTACATTATACAAATTTTATATTATTAAATTATTATCTTCTAATAAAATATATTATACTTTATTAAGTTATATTGAATATTATAACTATAATTAATTATTAGGCAAATACTTAGCAACTAGGTGGCACTTGTTTTTATCATGCATAAAATATAGGAGACAAAGGTAGTATATTCATGTTTTGGAGCTTAAATCTTTAATTTGAACTAGACTACAAAATTTATGAGACCAACTTTAAAATATTCCTAACAAATCTCAAGCAGCGCTCTTTTTTTTAGGAAGCCCCCTTCCATGGGACCAAGCCTAAGCAACCATTCTCAAAATTTTGAATACTAATTTAGAGATATTTTTGGAATCTAACCGAGTTTTTTTACCAAACATTTTTAGGGTGGAGTCTTATGGATGGGGGTTTACTAAAAATTTAGCTAGGTGCTAATGAGATTTTTTTAAATTATTGTAGGGCACGTTTGTTTCGCGGAATTTGTGCATGCTGGAATTGTCAATTCTGGAATTGAATCCATTCTAGAATTCTGCTATTCTCAAAATGAATTCTAGAATATGGGCTTGTCATGTTTGGTCCACCTGGAAGATGACTGAGAAGATGCAAATTCTGTGTTTGGTTCCACACAACTAGAATTGGAATTGGAATTTTGTTTTTGCACACATACACATATATACACACACACATACACATGTGTGTGTATATACACACATGTGTGTATATACACACATATACATATATATACACACACATGTGTGTATATACCACATATGTATATATACACATGTGTATATATACATACACATATGTGTATATATACACACATACACATATATATATACACATACATATATGTATGTATATACACATGTATACACATATACACACATTATATATACACACATTTGTGTATATATATACACATGCACACATATACACACATGT
>MU224033.1:393833-414056 GCA_018584345.1 Thuja plicata
TATATATATATATATATATATATATATTGAAGGCATTATATTTTGCCATTAGTATACACAAGGAAAAACATGATCTGCACCATCGGTTGTCACTACACCGCCGACAGACAAGGCACAACACTACCCGACAAACACTGTTCAGTGTTATCCGATGACAAAAAGGTAAATGGAACCCAATGAGTAACAACAGTGCAACCCAACGGAATAGCAAAGAGAGGAACCCGACAATCAGTTCGACAAAGGAATATCGACATACTTCAAGTTCAACCCGACGACCAAGAACCGACAGTCAATTACATCCCGCAAAAAGTGGATCTAACTTTCCACGTCAGATAAATCACTGAAGTTGTATTTATAGCTTCTTGATTTACTTTTTAATCCATTATGTGCGGAGGAAGCAATGTATTTAATATTGTTTTAATTAGTTTTACTGATTTAAAACATGCAAACTAAAGATCAAGGTCAAGTTGTAAACCTTGGATCTAAGAGTTAACATTGTAATGCGTGACTCTAGAATAGGTCAATGAATTGTATAAATAGATGCTCAGTCTATTGTAAACAATTGTTGTTCAATAAAAGATTGTAGCCATGGAGAGCATCTAGAGACCAAACAAGAGAATTCATGCAGAAGGACATAAAAAAATCAAATCAGTTTCAAGAACAAGAACACAAGCTATCGATGAACAGAGAAAAGGTATTCATCAATCACTTAAGGTGATATTTGTATTTTGAGAGCTTTAATGGATCTATAAATCAGCAATTGTAGATTGCATATAGTCAGGTCAACATTTGTACTCATTCTAACAAGTGTAGTACGCATAAGAAATCCTTTCAAGAAAGGTGGACTTAACAGTCTTATTATAAATCTCATAACTGAGTGCACACTTAAATCAGTGTTGCTAAAGCTCTTAAGAAGGTAGATCTTAACAGGTCTCCACATTAATACTCCTAACAGGGTAGATCATCAAAAGTGATCAATTGTAAGCCTTTACCGGCTCCCTTCCATTCTGCAGATAGTGAAGTTTTGTGGGTGCCATCCCCACCGCGGTTTTTACTTCCTAACAGGAGTTTTCTGCGATATCATATCTTGTGTTATGTATTTATTACTTTCATGAATGTTTCTATGAATTTTGCAAGCTATTCAAGATTATGAATGAACAATACATGCATAAGAAAGAACAACAGTAATGGTCGGTAATGTAGTAATGAATGATTACTAATGATGAATTGTGAAAGGTGTTAAAAAGTTTTAGAGGTACTGATTCACCCCTCCCTCTCAATACTACTTCCCATTAATTCTAACAATTGGTATCAGAGCTAAGTCTCTTCTTGGAAAGCTTAAAGGTTTAAGAGCAAAGATCATACAATGGAGAAGTACAAACTTGATAAGAATATTGAGAATAAAAAGCTTGAGATACAGATGTTCTATGATCAGTATAAAGAAGCTAGAATAAAGATGAGAGAGTTGTTGGATGAAAGAAAAGGTATGGCAACCCAGAGCAATGAAAAAAATTATCAAGAAGAAGAGATTCCAGATTTCTTTGAATCTTCAAGATCAAATGCAAGTAATACATCAGATACATCAGAAGAGAACATCATAAATCTAAAGAAGATCAATCAACATCCAACATAGCAAATAAAGATGTTGCAAATCGGTCAAGAGAGCCAGATGGTAAGAATGATTGATGTGATGAGTTCTGCTAGACAAGCTGAAACAAAAAGAACACTTGCTATTGATGACAGAAGGAAGATCACAGAAAAGCTACAAGAGAAGGAGTTAGAAATTCAAAGACATGTTGAGCGTCACCATGAGATCACAAATGAGATTATTCTTATGAGTAAAGAAGCAAACATAATGAATATAGAACTCATTGAAAGAGTGCAGGCTATCGGTGAACTAAGAGAAGAAAATGAAAAACTAAAGCATGAGGTTAAAATTCAGCAACAACATAATGAAGTTATCAGAAAGGTTGAGGAAAGCAATAAAAGAATGGATGATTTTCTTGAAGGACAATGAAGAGTCAACAACAACAACGGTTTAGGCTTTACCGAAAATGGAGAATCATCGAATCAAACCAATCCAAAGAATGTCTATGAAAATCCAAGACCAAGAAAGCTAACATGCAAGCACTGTGGAAAGCACGGGCACACATCAAATGTATGTCGAGGTAAAATGAGAGGTATTCCTAAATCTACATCTGCATTCATAGGATTCAGTTATAAATGTAACAAGAAAGGACATAAGGCTTATGAATGCAAGACTAAGATAGAACAGCCAAAGAAGGAAACCTACATGGACAAATATTATCCTACATGCAAGATGAATGGGCACACATCTGAAGAATGCTGGAAAAAGAAAAGGCAAGCATGGAAGCCTAAAGGTCAAGAAACTCCCTATCAACCTAAGAGAATCGGTAATCAATATGTATGGGATTATAATACTTGGACAAACTGTACAGTATGTGGTAGATATGGTCACATTGCTGCAAACTGCATGAGAGCATGGACCAAAAGGTCTAGAGGCTGGTCAAACCTCAGAATGGCATGCTTACACTGTCACAAAGTTGGTCATCTCAAGAAAGATTGCAAAGACTGAATGACAGAGACAAGCACATATCCCAATGGAAACACCATTGAAGATATTCGGAGGACTAGAGACAAAATATGGAGAAAAGCTTCAAACAATGATGAAGCTAGACCAAGCAATGCAAATGGTGACACCCCATCCAATGGATCTGGTGACATCACCACCCCCACTTGAGCTAAACAAGTAAGTATGGAACTGGTGCATGGCACCTCCCTATTTGATGTTTTAGTGTTGTTTAAGGTCATTTTAGGTGTTTGTGTGTGTGTTAGAATAATACCCAAGGGGTTGGATGCAATGATATTTTAGCTTCATGCTTGTAAGAGCCTTAGTGCTCATTAGGTGTTTTGGGTCTTTTTGGCTTCAAATAGTGTAAAGTTGCCATTTTAGTGCAATATGGGTTAGAGGTGTGTTTTAGGACCCTACATATCCTATTTAGGGTCTTAGAAGTCAACATTAATCATCAAGTTGACAAACAAGGTCAAAATGCTCAAAACACAAAATGTTGCTAGCAACTTTTGCAAGAATTTGCAAAATGTAGTTAGAACTGTTGTAACTACCTCATGCTCGGTATATGAGCATGTATTCGATGTTTTAGAATGGTTCATGAGATTTTGGATTGAAACATTTACTTCTAACACTCCTGTACAGATGACTGTATCTACATTTCAGTAATTTGCATTGTATCTTTGCTATTGTACGACTGTATACGGATTGACATAGGTGATCGGGCTCCATGGAAGTGTAGTATTTATTTTCAGCTTTCATGTTCAGTAGATAGTTTGATTTCAAGTGTTTGTAGTGTAAAGTTAGAGGATTTTATAGGTCACTGATCTAACAGAGACAATACAGTGCTAACTAGCTAGAAATGGCTCTAACCTAAGAACCCTCCAGTGGAATTGACTGAAACCATGGGGGAAAGTAGGGTTAGATTCTGTAGATAGTATTTTGGTTTCCTTTCTTGTTGTTTCAATTAATTTCCTAGGCCAAAAGTGAAACCCTATGGCTGACTGGTGAATCCAGGTGAGCCAGGACAGGGAGAAGAAAGAATTTGAGTAAGCACTCATAACCTTTTGGGAAAGACTTAATGACATTTTCAGATGCCCTAGTTGGTCTCCTAAGAGGATTCAAAGGTGGAAGGAGGTGAATCAAATATTTGGGATCATTTTGTGAATTATTTATGTTAACTGGTCGAGAGGCCTAATTAATAGGCTGAAATCTAGGTCCTGCAAGTAACTAGTGTTATGAGTGCTTACGGAGGTCAGGGTTTTGGATTCTGACAGTGTTGGGTGATGTCTTGAAGATTTTAAAGTTTTTTTGTGGATTCATTTGGATATTTTGGGATTATTTGGCCAAAATCAGTGGAAATAGACCTACTAGGAATTGAGCAATTAGGCCTCCTAGTGAAATAATGACCAATTGGATTGGTAAAGAGTCTTGGAGTATTGGAATGAGTGTAGAATGACCAAGAATGGGTCAAGAAGTGTTTTAAGAGTCTTTGTGAATGTGTGGGAAGATCCTAGGCAGAGGATTGGCATTCTATGTGGAGTTCTAGTAGAGGAAACTAGACTTTTGGTTAACTAGTTAGATTAGTTAAGCTTAGAAACCTTGGAGTCTTCTAAATACCAACTATACCTTGGAGGAGAAGTTGGTAGAGAGGGTCTTGGAGATCCTAATTGAAGGAAGATCCAACAAAGAACAACCATTGGATGGTTGGGTTAGTCAAATAAGCACCTTGGAGTGAGGAAAAGCTCTAGATTGTCAAATCATCTGCATCAGAGTGGTATCAGAGCCATATTAATTTGAAGGTCATGTATTTCTGAAGTGGATGAGAGTCAAGAGGTAGACAACATGCCTCCTAAGGAAATGAGTAGGGATGCCATAGTGGAATTGGTTCAGGGCCTCTTGGAGAAGGCTAGTGTGTCTGAGACAAAGGGCAAAAAGAAGATCACAGAATGGGGAGATGAGAGTGATGGAGATGATGAAAGTTAGACAGAAGAGACATCAAACAAAGGGAAAAAACTTGAGATGGACAAAGAACAAAAGGTATTCTTCGATGCCTTCAAGTCTTCAAACAAGGATAGTATGGAACACATACCATATTACTGTGGTAGTCTGAATGGAGAAGAGTTGTTGGATTGGCTTGAAGCCATTGACAACCAATTTGATTACAAAGAAGTCTCAAAGGAGAAGAGAGTCAGCTATGCTAAGGCTAGAATCAAGGGATCTGCATTGGTATGGTGGAATATGATGCAGGATGATAGGGTAAGCAGTGGAAAGAAAAAGATTGTTTCTTGGGAGAGGATGAAAATTAGATTGAGGGCACAATTCTTGCCTACTGATTATGAAATCCAAATGTACCGAAAGTTGTAAAACTTAAGACAAAAGGAGATGACAGTGAGTGCTTATACCGAGGACTTCCACAAGTTGAGCCTAAGATCTAGAAGACAAGAGGAAGAAATGGAGAAAGTGGCCAGGTATCTCAATGGGTTAAGGCAAGGGATACAAGATGAGATCAGCATGATGGCTCTTGACAATATGCACAAATGTTTCCAATTGGCCTTAAGAGCAGAGGATAAGGCTAGAAGGAGGAATGATTTCCATCAAAGGGGAAGAGGTGGCAACAATAATAGAGGGTTCCAAAGAGTAAGAAGTAACTTTGGTAGGGGACAAAGCCCTAATAGGCAAGAAGATAATCAATCTATGGATAATAGTGGGGGAAATCAATTTAGGGGATCCTTTCAGAGAGGGGGATACAGAGGAAGAGGGCCTCCTAGGGGAAGATTTCAATCCCAAGGAAGATCCAATTCAGTCTTCACTGGCAGATGCTATAACTGCAACCAAGTGGGTCACACAATGGGCAGGTGTCCTAAAAAGACTTCCTCATCTTCAATGGGGGATAGAAGGAATCAATTGGTACAAGAGGATGACACGCAAAGTGTTACTTCTCCCATTTCCAAGGCAGGGCCAATATTGGATGGAGAGAACTTGATGTTAAGGAGAACTTTGTTGAAAGTACCTAGCACTATAGAGCCACCCCAAAGGAAAAACTTGTTTGAAACAACTTGTAGGTCTCATGGGAAGATTTGCAAAGTGATAGTGGACTCTGGATCCATTGAGAATATAGTATCCACAGAGATGGTGGACAAATTGAAACTAAGGAGGATACCTCATACCACACCCTATAAGGTTTCATGGTTGAATAAGGGTCAACAAATAGTGGTGGATGAACAAACTTTAGTGGAGTTTGAGATTGGAGAGTATAAGGACAAATTCCTATGTGACATACTACCTATGGATGCATGCCATCTGCTTCTAGGATGTCCATGGCAGTATGATGTCAAAGCAATGCATGATGGGGAAAGGAATAGTTATGTGATCACCAAGTTGGGGAAGAAGTTTCAGATGGATCCTTTACCAGAACCTAATGAGGAGAAGCATGTGGGGACAAGTGTGATGTTATTGAGTGGGAAAGAGTTTCTAAAGGCCATGAAGAAGGAGAAAGGAGTCTATTGTGCAGTAATGGTGAAACCAAAGGAGGAAACTAAGGAGAAAGTCAGTTTTCCACCAAAGATACAAGCCTTGTTAGAAAGATATCATGACATAGTAGACAATGGGTTGCCAAGTGCATTACCACCTATGAGGGATGTGAGTCATCAGATTGACCTCATTCATGGAGCAAATTTTCCAAACAAAGCAGCATATAAGATGACACCAAGTTAGAATGCAGAAATAACAAAATAGATTCAAGATTTGTTGGATAAGGGGTTGATAAGGAAGAATTTAATCCCATGGGTTGTGCCAATAGTACTTGCACTTAAGAAGGATGGAAAATGGAGGATGTGTACGGACTCCAGAGCTATAAACAAGATCACAATCAGATATAGGTTCCCAATGCCACGGATAGAAGATTTGATGGAAAATTTAGGAGGATCTTGCTACTTCTCAAGGTGGATTTGAAATCAGGATATCATCAGATAAGAGTGAGGCCTGGTGATGAGTGGAAGACAGCCTTCAAGACCAATGAAGGGTTGTATGAGTGGGTAGCAATGCCCTTTGGCCTAAGTAATACACCTAGCACATTCATGAGGCTCATGAATGAAGTGCTAGCAGAGTTCATTGGTAAGTTTGTAATAGTTTACCTTAATGATATTTTGATCTCCAAGGAGGATCACGTGAAGCATTTGGAGATGGTCTTAAGGAAGCTACATCAAGAGAAGTTAATGATAAATCAAGAAAAGTGTGAGTTTCTCAAAACTGAACTAGTTTACCTTGGTTTTGTGGTTACTAATGGATGTATGAAGATGGACCCTGATAAAGTTAAGTCCATTTTGGAATGGCCTACACCCAGGTCCATAGGGGATGTTAGGAGTTTCCATGGATTGGCCTCCTACTATAGGAAATTTGTGAGAAATTTCAGTCATGTGTGTGCCCCTATACTTAACACCATAGAAGGTGGAATCAAATGTAAGTTTGAATGGACTGTGGCAGCAAACCAAGGGTTTGAAATGTTAAAGAAAAGGATTGTAGATCTACGTACTCTTAGGTTTCCTAACTTCAATCAAATCTTTTTGGTAGAGTTTGATGCTAGTAAGTTGGCTATTGGAGTAGTGCTAAGCCAAGAAGGACATCCTGTGGCTTTCTTCTCTGAAAAGTTGAATGAGGCTAAACAAAAGTACTCCACCTATGATTTGGAGTTATATGCTATGGTTCAAGCGCTTAAGAAGTGGAGACACTACCTATTACCTAGGGAGTTTGTGGTCTACACTGATAACCATGCTCTAAGTTTCTTTAATGGGGCAAGAAAAATTGAATCAGAGGCACTTGAAGTGGGTAGAATCATTGTAGGCTTATACATTTGTCATAAAGAACAAGAAGGGGGTTAGCAACAAGGTTGCAAATGATCTTAGTAGAAGAGTACTCACAATACAGGAAATACAATTGCAAAGTGTAAGAATGGATGATTTGAAGGACCTCTACAAGGAGGACAAGGATTTAAGAGAAGCCTATGAAACATGTGTGAAGTTTTAGCAGGGTTTCAAAGTGGATTTCAATGAGTTTGTGTTGTAGGAAGGCCTATTGTTTAAAGGTCACCTTATGTGTATTCCTCAATGCTCACTGAGGGAAAACATTGTGAAGGAGAAACACCAAGGCAACTTGGGGGGTCACTTTTGAGTGGATAAGACTTTGGAGCAAGTGAATAGGCACTTCTATTGGCCTAAGTTACAATCAGATGTGAGGAGATTTGTAGAACAATGTCATATTTGCAAGAGGGCAAAAGGACAGAGCAGAAATAGTGGGTTATACCAACTCCTATCCATACCCCAAAGGCCTTGGGAGTGTCTTAGTATGGACTTTGTTTTGGGGTTACCAAAGACACCTAGGAGTCATGATAGTGTATTTGTGGTGGTGGACCATTTTAGCAAAATGGCCCACTTCATTCCATGCAAGCAAACAAATGATGCTTCTCAAATTGCAGGTCTTCTTTAGGGACATTGTGAGAATCCATGGATTGCCACTGAATATTGTAAGTGATAGAGATAGTAAGTTTGTGGGTCACTTTTGGAGGACCCTATGGAAGATGCTTGGAACAAACTTGTCTTTCTCTTCAGCCTACCATCCTCAATTAGATGGACAAACGGAGGTAGTCAACAGGTCACTTGGGAATTTGCTAAGGTGTTTGACTAAACAACATGGACAGTCATGGGATCATATCATAGGGCAAGCAGAGTTTGCCTACAATGACTCCATTAATAGGAGTACAAGTAAGAGCCACTTTGATATAGTGTGTGGGGTTAACCCTAGAGGGATCTTAGAGTTGAGAGATCTCAGTTTGAAGGACAAGAGAAGTGCACAAGGAGAGTCATTTGCAGAACAGATGAAGGAACTTCATGATCAAGTCAACAAGACTTTACAAAAGCAAGTGGAGAAGTAAAAATCCAAAGCTGATCAGACCAGGAGAGACTTACAGTTCAAGGTTGGGGATCTAGTACTTGCCTATCTCAGGAAGGAGAGGCTACACAAAGGTCAGCCAACCAAACTACTCATGAAAAAGATAGGGCCATTGAAGATTTTGCATAAGTATGGCAAGAATGCCTATGAAGACCTCCTAATTTGGGGATTTCACCCATCTTCAATGTTTGTGACTTGTACCCTTATAAGGGATCATCACTAGACACAAATCAGTCTACACTTACAGATTTTGAGGATGATGATTGGGTGAAAGATCTACCTACCTCAAAGCCCCTGCAATTGAAAAGTGTCCTGGATTCTAAAGTGGTAAAGAAGACAAGGAAAGGTAACTACAAAGAGTACCTCATCAAATGGCAGGGTCTACCTGAAGCTGAGGCCACTTGGATGACATAGCTGGACATTCTGAAACATGGGGTTGCCATTGAAGACCTCCTAACTCAAGGGACTGGAGTTATTTTGTCCAGGGGAGCATGGTGCAGGGCACCTCCCTATTTGATGTTTTAGTGTTGTTTAAGTTTGTTTTAGGTGTTTGTGTGTGTGTTAGAATAATACCCAAGGGGTTGGATGCAATGATAGTTTAGCTTCATGCTTGTAAGAGCCTTAGTGCTCATTAGGTGTTTTGGATCTTTTTGGCTTCAAATAGTGTAAAGTTGCCATTTTAGTGCAATATGGGTTAGAGGTGTGTTTTAGGACCCTACATATCCTATTTAGGGTCTTAGAAGTCAACATCAATCATCGAGTTGACAAACAAGGTCAAAATGCTCAAAACACAAAATGTTGCTAGCAACTTTGAAAGTTGCTCGAGCAACTTTTGCAAGAATTTGCAAAATGTGGTTAGAACTGTTGTAACCACCCCATGCTCGGTATATGAGCATAGATTCAATGTTTTGGAATGGTTAATGAGATTTTGGATTGAAACATTTACTTCTGACACCCCTGTATGGATGACTGTATCTGCATTTCAGTAATTTGCACTGTATCTTTGCTGTTGTACGGCTGTGTATGGATTGGCATAGGTGATCGGAGTGTAGTGTTTCTTTTCAGATTTTATGTTCAGTAGATATTTTTATTTCAAGTGTTTGTAGTGTAAAGTTAGATGATTTTATAGGTCACTGATCTGACAGAGACAATACAGTGCTACCTAGCTAGAAATGGCTCTAACCTAAGAACCCTCCAGTGGAATTGACTGAAACCATGGGGGAAGTAGGGTTAGATTTTGTTGATAGGATTTTGGTTTCCTTTCTTGTTGTTTCAATTTATTTCCTAGGCCAAAAGTGAAACCCTATGGCTGACTGGTGAATCCAGGTGAGCCAAGACAAGGAGAAGAAAGAATTTGAGTAAGCACTCATAACCTTTTGGGAAAGACTTAATGACATTTTCAGATGCCCTAGTTGGTCTCCTAAGAGGATTCAAAGGTGGAAGGAGGTGAATCAAATATTGGGGATCATTTTGTGAATTATTTATGTTGACTGGCCCAGAGGCCTAATTAATAGGCTAAAATCTAGGGCCTACAAGTAACTAGTGTTATGAGTGCTTTCAAAGGTCAAGGTTTTGGATTCTGAAAGTGTTGGGTGATGTCTTGAAGATTTTAAAGTTTTTTTGTGGAGTCATTTGGATATTTTGGGAGTATTTGGCCAAAATTGGTGGAAATAGACCTACTAGGAATTGAGCAATTAGGCCTCCTAGTGAAATAATGACCAATTGGATTGGTAAAGAGTCTTGGGGTATTGGAATGAGTGAAGAATGACCAAGAATGAGTCAAGAAGTGTGTTAAGAGTCTTGGTGAATGTGTGGGAAGATCCTAGGTAGAGGATTGGCATTCTAGGTGGAGTTCTAGTGGAGGAAACTAGGCTTTTGGTTAACTAGTTGGACTACTTAAGCTTAGAAACCTTGGAGTCTTCTAAAAACCAACTATACCTTGGAGGAGAAGTTGGTAGAGAGGGTCTTGGAGATCCTAATTGAAGGAAGATCCAATAAAGAACAACCATTAGATGGTTGGGTTAGTCAAATAAGCACCTTGGAGTGAGGAAAAGCTCTAGATTGTCAAACCATCTGCATCAGAAATTGCACTATACTAAGTCATATTTTGCATCAGTTCCATTATACAAATTGATAGATAGTCAAAATTTGCATATTATGTTAATTGTTACAATTCTGAGGAAATAACCCCGTCGGTATACACATACCGAAAATCATTGGTGAACATAATGGATAAGTTGTCTACACTTACCGGAAATTTTTGGTCAACACATAAAATGGTTAAGTTACCAATGGGACCCGTCGGTAAGAAAGAAAAGTCACAATGTTGTAATGACAGAATACCAATATGCGTCAGTAAAAGAAATATTGGTAACAGCTATCCCGAGCATCCTCAACATCACTGATGATGATTGTGAAAGTGTTCCTGACAGACTCCGTCTTTATGACCCGACGAGTCATTGAAGCATTTATTGCTGACTTAGGGCAAAAGCCTATAAATAGTTGATGAAAGCACTTCATTTTGCACCCACGATTTGAATAGAAAGTAGAGCGAAAAATAGAGCAATTGAAGAGTAGAAAGAAGAAGCGTCCTTGACTCGATTCAACACACAGTAACCAGGTCAATAACCATTATCATGGATCAAAGTAAGTACCAAGGGCACCAAAAGCACTTTATCATTATTTTCAAGAAAGCCCTAAAACTTGAAATACAATGGCAACCACCTCAAGAACTGCTAAGATCAAGAACGATAAACGGAATGTGGTTATGTTGATTAAGAATAGCACTTGTATAGAGCCCAAATACAACATATGCCCGAAGATCGCATTGAAACCCGATGAAACTGGAGCATTTTCAAAAATTCCACCTAGGGTTTTGCTCATCGAAGATGTTAAGTCTTATATTCACTGCAAAATCACTGAGTTAGGAGATCTTGAGATGGATGAAGCTTATAAGAAGCTCTGTGATGCTGAAGGAAACCTAAAGGAAGAACAAAAACACTTGGAAGTCAAAGGTTTAACTAATGCCCTACATTTCCTGAGGGACTTCAAGGCCGACTGGATCAGATTGGTACTTAGCAGATTGCACGACCAGAAGTTGTGGTTGGATTAACCCAAGAAAATCACCAAGGATGTCCTTCATGCTGTCACTATTTATCCAATAACCGACAAGCCTAGGGCACACAAGCATCCCTCCAGGAAAGAAGTTGAAAAACTCACAAAAGTTGAATGGGACAATAAAGGTCTAAAAGTAAACACCAGCACCGATGAAGAACTGAAATTCGGTGCATGTGTAATTGGGTATAAGAGTTTTCAAGCAAGAAGATTGAACAACATATCTGCAACATCAGTAAGCACAACTTACAAGATAGTGATCAAAGGAATTCAGATGGATCTGTATGAGATCCTGTTAAAACAACTTGATGAGAACATGATCACAATCAGGTCTACAAAGACCAACACATGTAAGTTCGGCTCACTTATCATGTGTATCTTTTTCTATTTTCCAGAATACTTTCCTTCAGTAGGAAAAGTAAAATGGGACACTACCAAACCGGTAACACAACAGATTAGTGAACTGATTAAGTCACTAGGGGACAATTTTGAATCTATTATGTCTGCATACTTCCTTGAGTTTAAGGAAAAGATGATGGAAAGGACTAGGATTCCTGAACAACTTGTTGAAAAACATAAGGATGAAATATGCTTTATGGTGGATACTGATTTCACTCATATCAAACCAGTTATACCAAGAATAGCTTGGTTAGCACCACTAGATTATGAAACCAATATAGATCAGGCTACAAGTGTGAATTATGCATTAATAAATGAGCCTATTGACAACAAGAAACCAAGGTTTGGAACCTATGAAGAGGCCAGATCAAAGATAAAATGAGGCCTAGAAATCAAGAAAATTTTCAATAAGAAAGATAAGATGGTTAAGAATCTCAAGAAGATTTTATCGGTCACTGAGGAGGAAAAAGAACAACCAGAGGAAAAAAAAAGAATAGGGCACCATCGGTGAGGGACAAGAAGAACAGAAATCAAATTCTAAGGAGACTGAATCTGATACACCTCCACCTCCAACAAAGAAGCAGAGGACAAGAATTCAAACTACTAAAACTGACACTATCCCTCTTAAGAAAGGTCAAGGACCTATAAGAGGAAGCAGCCAGCAAAGAAAACCAAGCAACAAACTATGAAAACAACACCTCAAAAGAAAAGGAAAAGGTTGGTTAGGACAAAGGTTGACATAGAGGATACTAAAGATGATGAGCCTGATGTAGTAAAGAAGAGTTACAGGAATCAAACTGTTGATGAAGCTGCTGAACATATTGCTACATCTGGCATAATGCATGACAAAAGAATCAGACAATGGGATACACTGAAACCAGAGGACCAAAACAAAATACAAGATTCAATCATAAGGTCAATGATCAAGCACAAATATGTACCAGCTAAATTTGTAAATCAAATACCCAAGGATCTTGGTAACAAAGTATCCCAACAATGGTCATATGCTCTACAGACTGAGAGAGAAGCAAGGGAGAGGGTACTTGTAAAACTAATGCCTCCCGAATCTAAAATTGAAGAAATCAAAGAAATATTGAAGAAGCATTCAGGTAAATTTGTAGCCAAGATAAGGGCATACAAAGTAATAGAAGACAAGTTCATAGAGCTGGACACAATGACTGAAACAAAATGGAGACAACTCCTAGATCTACGGGCAGAGTCAAAAAGTGGTGAGAATCAATTACTTCTCACCAACACACCTCATAAAGAGGAGGAGAAAGACAATGCAAGTCCTCGACACATTGCTCTGGACAATACTAAAAGTGATAATGAGCCCATAAAATTAGACAAAGTCATGGATGATCTTGACATCCAAGATATCACAAACTATGACTCTGATAAAGATCCACAGAAAAAAGATGAAGTAATTTTCATTACACTTAAGGATCAGGGATAGCAACAAGAATTGAAGACATCAAATGATAAAGATATGAATGTTGCTGATGAAACATGGCAGGACACATCGGTCATGGACTTAACAGAAGCAAACCTTGTAGAGGAGATACAAAAGGATGAGGATGTCACTACTCAAAAAGATCAAATCGACGAGCAGGACACCACTCAAGATATAGCCCAAGCTACCACTCAGAGCAACATGCCTATATTAATGAAGGCAATCAATATATTGGAGGGTAATACTACAGAGGACACAAGCACACCCAAGGACAAGGGTGATGGAGAAGCAAAAGACACCACAGATAATACAAAGGATACAACTGAAGAGAAGGTTACAACCGATGATCAGATAGATAAGTCTGCTGATCAAAATAAAGAGGAAACAATAAAGAAAGAAGGGGACACACAGACAAAAAAAGGTGAAGAAGCAAAGCAAGATGAGAAGGAGAAGAAATCATAATAAAAATCTGTAGAGACACCCAAGGTTGATGAAGAGACGTCTTCACAAAACTGATAGGTGCAACTAGAGCAGAAAACACAAGAAGCATCTTCCACAAAGCCTTCACCAAGCACTTTAGAGAGAACAAATGAACTAGCTATGGTAGTTCATACATCTGCATCCCCAAAAGTCTCAAAGAAGAAGAAGAGAAAGCATAAGAATCCAGTAACACTGGATGAAAACATTGAGATTCCAGTTTGTGATCCAAGGACATTGGATCCAACCGAATTGACCAAATATGCAAGACTCTGTGAGAGAAAGGCAATTCAAGACAAACTAAAGAAAAAAAAGAGGCCAAGGTACTGGAAGTAGAAAGAGGAATACTTCAACAAATAGTACCTGATGTAGAAATTGATCAGACCACCCCAATGCTCGATCAATTAGTGGTACTCATAGATACAATAACATCTCAAAACATAGATGCTAAGAAGGTCATGGAAGAGAGACTTGAACAAAAGTATGAGTTCAAGCTAGCCGAGAAGATAAGCCAGGAAGTGGCATTGAAAAAGGTAAAGCTTTCTGAATTGGTAAGCACACTTGATCCAATCATCTCAGAAGCTATTACTTTGATACAAAAATTGTGCACGCTTGACCAACTCACAAAGGAGTACACTAAAAAAATAGCACAAATTGATGTTGATCTTAAGTCTAGTGCACAAAGTCTCACAAATAATGAAGAAGCAATAAAATTGCACAATGAGAAAATCAAACAGGCTCAGAAACTAAGACAAGACATACAAGTTGCAGAGACGAAGTACAAAGATGAGGTAAATGAGCTCCAAGCTCAACTCTTACCAACACTTTCACTCCTGCAACAACATGTGACAGAGGCAAATACATTAATTTTCACCCCTGAAATGTCTGTCCTAGACAACATTTATGATATGCATGCAAGGCTAGAGCTAAAACACATGGCACTAGAACAACTGAAAGAAAAATTGGAGAAAATGCTCAAAGATATCAAGACAACCAATTCCCATATACTTGACACATTGTAAGTTGCACATTTTTGTCACAATTTTGGCATATTATAAGTTGTACATTTTTGTCATAAGTATCAAAGAAAGGGGGAAATTGATATGTTCACTCACCTCAGTTAAAAGGGGGAAATAATATGTATAGTAAAAGAAAGGGGAAATAAAAGGAGGAAATAATAAGTACATACAGAACAAAGAATGTATAGTATACATGTACATATACTTATACTATATCGATGCATATAGTTAGGGGGAGTCATATGATGACAAGGAAATAGACATGGTGTACATACTAAACACTTTAGTATTATGCACATATCAGTTTTTGATACTAATGTCAAAGGGGGAGATTGAAGGCATTATATTTTTCCATTAGTATACACAAGGAAAAACATGATTTGCAACATCGGTTGTCACTACACCGACACACAGGGCATATCACTACCCGACGCTAAGGTTACCTGAAAAATATTGTTCAGTGTTATCCGATGACAAAAAGGTAAATGGATCCCGACGAATAACAACAGTGCAACCTGACAGAACAGAAAAGAGAGGAACCCAGCAAATAAAGGGAACTCAACGATCAGTTTGACAAAGGAACACCGATAGACTTCAAGTTCAACCCGATGACCAAGAACCGACAGTCAGTTACATCCCACAAAAAGTGGATCTGACTTTGCACGTCAGATAAATCACTGAAGTTGTATTTATAGCTTCTTGATTTACTTTTAAATCCATTATGTGTGGAGGAAGCAATGTATTTAATATTGTTTTAATTAGTTTTACTGATTTAAAACATGCAAACTAAAGATCAAGGTCAAGTTGTAAACCTTGGATCTAAGAGTTAACATTGTAATACGTGATTCTAGAATAGGTCAAAGAATTGTATAAATAGATGCTCAATCTATTGTAAACAATTGTTGTTCAATAAAAGATTATAGCCACAGAGAGCATCTAGAGACCAGACAAGAGAATTCATGTAGAAGGACAGAAAAGAATCAAATCAGTTTCAAGAACAAGAACACAGGCTACTGATGAGCAGAGAAAAGGTATTCATCAAACACTTAAGGTGATATTTGTATTTTGAGAGCTTTAATGGATCTATAAATCAGCAATTGTAGATTGCATACAGTCAGGTCAACATTTGTACTCATTCTAACAAGTGTAGTACGCATAAGAAATCCTTTCAAGAAAGGTGGACTTAACAATCTTATTGTAAATCTCATAACTGAGTGCACACTTAAATCAGTGTTGCTAAAGCTCTTAATAGAGTATATCTTAACAGGTCTCCACCTTAATACTCCTATCAAGGTATATCATCAGAAGTGATCAATTGTAAGCCTTTACCGGCTCCCTTCCATTCTGCAGATAGTGAATTTTTGTGGGTGTCATCCCCACCGCAGTTTTTACTTCCTAACAGGAGTTTTTTGCGATATCATATCTTGTGTTATGTGTTTATTACTTTCATGAATGTTTCTATGAATGTTGCAAACTATTCAAGATTATGTGAATGTTGCAAACTATTCAAGATTATGAATGAACAATACATGCATAAGAAAGAACAACAGTAATGGTCGGTAATGCAGTAATGAATGATTACTAATGATGAATTGTGAAAGGTGTTGAAAAGTTTTAGAGGTACCGAGTCACCCCTCCTCTCTCAGTACTACTTCCCATTAATTCCAACAATACACACACACACACACACATGTATGTATATACATATACACTCATGTGCATATATACACACATGTATATATATACATCGTTATAGCAATACAATATTGACACAAAAATGGGAATGGATTTTCCTTCCCAAAATAATACTCTCAATGCCAATTCCACTTTTCAATGCCAATTACAGGTCTGAGATGGAATTGTAGAATGCTCAAAATGGCTTGTCTGACTTTCCTAATGTGAGATTTTTGTGTTCATCAGTTTTTCTAGTTGTCTTAGGTCTTAGGATAGGTCCCAAAACTCTTTAGCTTATTTTAGTAAGCAATCATTGCTCAACTTTTTAAGAAGCAATATGTGGAGCTAGTGACTCCATGGATATTTATTTTTTCTCCTTATTTAAATAAGTCATCTTAAATTCTATTTTTAAAATAAATTTAGAAATAATAGTCTTCCAAATAAAAAAAGGCAGATAAAAATGAGGGAAAGAAAATGCACTTAAGCAATTGCATTCATGAGGTTATAGGTTGTTTAGCCTCTAAGAAAGTATTTAATAGGTTGTTTGGCCTCTTAGAAATTATTTAAAAATATTCATTCATTTCCTCATTATTTCATGATCGCAAACTGAATGTTATGTATATTAATAAGCAACAAAACAAGAGTGTTGTCCCTTTAGAACAACCAACCCAAAATGTGTAAAACTATCAACAACAAAGCATCAATGACACTTTAAAAACAAACCAACATCAAAAAACATACCAATTTAGCAACATACTATAAGTAGCTAAAGTTTTAACTCTAGACCAGAGTTCAATAAACTATCTAAACCATAAACAGTCTTAGCATAAGGCCACCTAGGGCCATAAATAGTACTAAAAGTAAAAACCAAAATCAAAATAACCATGATGGGAAGTCTTGATTTTATAGTCGGCCTAATGGAACACATATGTCTGATCCTTGGTCAAGAACTTAAAAATGTCCTTATAGATCCCTTTGTTCTCCTCATATTTCTCCTGGAGCTTACTTTGCATCAAGCTGAGGGAGGTGGAGAGTTGTGCATTACATGCAAGCTAAACTGTGAAACACTCCCCAACTTCTTCTCTATATCAATGACTTTGGTTTTGAGCATTTCAAACCCCTTGGTAGTGGCTTTTCATTTTTTATAGGTCCCTTGAGTACTGGTTTTATAGGTCCCTCTTGCACTAGTTTTGTTCATCTCCTCTTCCTCGGGTATGACATCATAAGTTAGGTCTATTAGATCCATTTTTATGCTTTCAAAAATGTGGGTGGAGCTATATTTTGTTGAATTATATAAGTTTTCTATCTCTTCCTCATTTCCCACATATTTATTAGCCTCTTTCCTCTTCCCTTCTTCCTCTTTAGTGTTTTCACTTTCCTGCTCATCCTCCTCTTTAGTATCACAATCAACGAGATTTTTTATTTTTTCTTTCTCTACCGAATGAGTGATGAATCTATGGAAACATCTCAGGTTACTTTCATTTTTTTTGGTCTCTTCCCCTACTTCCTCCTCTTCTTTTCTAAGAATATCATGAATGTTTAACTTGGTTTTTGGCTAAGGAGGAAGGTTTTTTACCCTTTTTCTTACTAGTAGTGTTGGGAATTGGGGCTTTGCGCTTCCAATTATAGAGCTCATTAGCAACCACAAAGGGTGTGTGGGTTTCAAGGATCCCATGGTGGGAAGTGATTTTTCCAACCCCAGGGTAATGGATGCATTTATTTTTGCTAGGGACAAGGGTGCTAATAATATCAGTGTGTGGAGGTGTGACCAACTTAGGGGCTTTCTAAGCAGTAATTTGCTTGGGGAGGCACAATGCTAAATAAAAGTGCTATAAATGGTAAATTAGGCCTTGGTGCAAAGGGATAGGTTTTTACCCTTGGTTTTTAGCATTATCCATCACTTCTTGATTTGATGGGGGTGGTAATTGTTCCCTATAAAAACCACCATGTAGCTTGACTAAGCCCTCATTCCCCCTTAAAAACTAGTTAAGAGTATTATTATCAGTCACACAAGTCATATTTTTCCATTTTCAGTCAGTGGTTGGCAACCCAGTTTCTTGGGTGATGACTTCTTCATTGATTTCAAATAAAATTCCACCAATAGTAACCCTTCTATGCACCCAAGAAGTTGTGAATTGCATAAGCAGACCCTTGTTGTACCCATTAATGCTCTAATGAACTAAGAAACTCTCCCCTCATATTAAATATGCCAAACAATGGCATCATTTTTAAACTCATCAAATTTTCTTCGTTCAATACAAACCATGTCCCCATCCATTCCATCTGTAGACACCCGAAAATGGACAGGCTTGCAACTTTACATAAAAAACACTAATTTTCGTCTATTAATTAATAGTTTTTTAATCGTTAATTAATCATCTATTTTCCTCCAAATTCATTCCCCAAATCATCAAATCAAATTTCTAAAATTAATTAAATAATTAATTTTATTTAATTAATTAACCTTAATTGATTAATTACCAATAATTAATTAATTCAATTCAATTTCCTATAGTTTAAATTCAAATATTTAAACTTACTAATTAAATTCTTCTAATTAAATTAATTTAATTTCATCAAATAAAGCAATTCTAAATCAAAAAGAATTCAATTACCTCACATGTTGAAAACTTTAATTAAATAAATGAATTAAATATTCAGTTATCTTCAAAGAGATAACTCCAATCAAATCACATGGGTTACTCCACCCATCTCTCCAGTCCACATGGGTAACTCCACCCACCTCTTCAGTTCAAAAAGGTAACTCACAATTAGCTCTTCAGTCAACCAAACTCTATCTCCTCTTTACCAGTTGAAGAGGTGGAGTTTACTGAGGGCTTCTCCAGTTCTTTTTAATCTCAACCGTTCATCTCCCTATCTCTAGGATTGATCTCAACCGTTTATATCATCCCCAATTCCTATATAATAAACCCTTCATAACCATTTGAAGGATCCAAGATTTCAAGTTCTCGTGCGCCACTACTATGTCAGTTTGGTTCTAGCATTCAAGCCATCTTGCGATCACACACCCATTTCAAGTATCAAATTCTCGACGCTTCTCAAGTCATAGACGCTACCCACACCAATACTAAGCATCAAAAAATAACGTTTCAGAAGGAGAAGAGAGAGACAATAGAAGCTTATGTCTATGCTGGGAACCTACTTATTGGGAGCACGCTCAGACATGCAAACGTTAGAGATATAAATCATTTAAACTACACTAACATGTCTAAAAAGTATACTAAAACAACAATGACTTCCACCATACCTCCGATGAGCTGAACAAGGGCACCCAAGGCCTTGTTGATTTGCTCTTAGAGATGTTATGTGGGTGTGCTCTCCCAACACAATATTACAATCCTACTATTGATAAAAATGCAACTAAGAGAGTGAAGGACTCAAGAGCAAGTATGAGGAACTTGTATCAAGTCATCACAATGATCATATGGATGCAAAACTAAACTAGATTGATGTGCAAGATGAACAAAAACTATCTAAGATTCATTCCATTATGGACCTAATATGTGATATCTAGATTCAAGATGAAACAA
>MU224033.1:433268-471016 GCA_018584345.1 Thuja plicata
TCTCTCCCTCCTCTAGCACCTCAGAAAGGTTTTCACTAGAGGAATCATCCTTTATTTTATCTTTTTCTTCATCCTTAGGTGCCTGCGAGAGGTTTTCACCAGAGGATGTATTTTCATTTTTTTTTTTAAATTTTCTTTTCCATTTTTGTGACTGAGAGAGTTGACTTGGCTACCAAAGTAGGCTTGTTCACTATAGTGTATATGATGTTCATTTTCTCGGAGATTCTTAAGTCCAAAGAGGGCTAAAACTACCTCATCCGAATCGCATATATCCAAAGCTGGTGGTGAGTCTTGCTGATCCCAGTCAATTAATTTAGGGTTTGTGAGGGGTAAATGAGGGGATGAAAGGTCAGCTTGGGTAATAGTGAGGACATGGTGATTTTCAATTAGGTCATCTTCAATGTATTGGAAAGGAATTTTGAAGAACTCTTCCTCAATGTCTGATTCTGAGGTAGCTAAACAATAAGCCTTAGCGAAGTTAGTCTTAGTTTCTACAGAACCCAATCCATGTCCTTTAGGATAACCATTAGCTGTTATGATCTTCTTCTTTCCTATTTCATTAGCTCCAAGACCAGTACCATGGTATCCCATATTTTCAACAATGGGAGTAACTTTAGGATACTTTCCTTTGGGGAAAGTTACAGGTCGTTTTTCTTCATCATTATAGAGCCAATCAAGGACACTATATTCCATGTGTTCATCTGATAAGGACCCCCAATGTTCAAAAATAGTTAACTTGCAGTGCATAAGTGCTTTATCCTTGGAAAGGGGTAATGGTGATGGTCTCCCATAAGACTTTGGAGACAAGGGGAGTTGTCCAATACATAAGGCACTTTCAAATTTATACTCTCCCATGCCTTGATCTGTAAATGTTGCCTTTGCTTCAGATGACGAGGGTTTGTCTTCAGTAGCTTTGTCCTTAGTGACTTTTTCCTTTCCTTTGGGTTCCTCAGTTGACGTTTATGATATCTTTTTTGAACTAGGGGTTTCTTGATTGGAGTGTCGGCCAAAGTCATTCAACAGACAGTAATAGCTTGTTTGCCTTCCAATCTTTTGCAATATTGAAAGGGATCAGGATCTCCAGGAATTGTGATTTCTCTACCGTGATGTGGGAACTTCAGACACTGATGATAGGTAGAGGGTACACCTTTGATAGCGTGTATCCAGGGATGTCCTAGCAAGATGTTATAAGGTAGATCTAGATCTAGTACATGGCAAATAGTTTCAATCAGGGCCAGGCCCACTTGCAAGGGTAATGTGATCAAACCCTTGCTTTCTCATTCTCTATCATCATAAGCTTTTATTGTAATTCTCTTGTCTTTATCAATGAGATCCTCAGAAAGACCAATGTTATGAATCATTTTCAATGTGCACAAATTTAGGCCAGAGCCACCATCTATAAGGACTCTTTTGACTCTTGTGGAGTGGATTTTGCCTTCTATATGGAGGGATTTATTATGATGAGGATCAGGACCACTAAAATCCTTATCAATGAAAACTAGATGTTCTTGTGCGGATAAGTTCCCTATCATGGCTTTGAATTGTGTAGCATTAATGTTCTCAGGAACACATGATTCATTTAGAGCTTTATCAAGGACTTCTCTATGGATTGGTGATGTTTTCAAGAGCTCTAGAATGGATATCTGTGTAGGTGTCTTTCGTAATTGGGCCAACAAGTCAAAATGTGAGCAAGTCGAGCGGCAATAGATGGTGCAGCTGGTGGATTTGTAGATGTAGAAGGTTTATCAATCGCTTGAACAGTGACTCTAGGTCTTCGTGTAGTAGCATTACAATCAGTAGCTTTGAGTTTTATAGTATTAACATGCATGTCAACTTCTTCAATGTGCCCACAAAGAGAATCAAACCCAAAGATATCATTTTCGTCTAGACTCCCACATGTTCAATCATGGCCTGTAATGGCATTGGTAGAATAGTCATAGAGGATTGCATTTGATGCATTATTTTGATTATGAAGTGGGAAAGGTTGATTATAGACTTTGAGTTTCGCATTAGATGAGGATGCATTTTGACCTTCAACCTCAATTTTCCCATCTTCAATGAGGTCTTGCACAAATTGTCTAAGCTTCATGCATTTCTTGGTATCATGTCCCTTGGTGCGATGATAATCACAATACTCATTATCTTTATACCAAATAGGTTTAGGTTGATTCTCATCAAAAGGTCGAGTATTTAGGTAAACTATCATTCCTTGATCCGCGAGTTGTTTGAAGATCACATCTAAAGGTTCTGCTAAAGCTGTGAATTATCGCCGCTGTCGATTATCGTTGTTGTTGTTGTTGTTGTTGTTGTTTTTATAGTTGTTGCCAAGGAACAAGAATGATTGATTACGCGGTTGTTGATTATTGTGATTGTTTTGATTCTGATTCTAATTGTTTTGATTCTAGTTTTGATTTTGGTTGTTGTTGCGGTACAGATTTTGACTCTGATTGTTATTGCGATTGTTTTGATTGGTATTGTTGGATGCTTGAACATTTTGAACATGCTTGGCATCAGTCACTCCATCATTGACAACTCCTTTGTTCTTACTCCAAAATTTTGATTTATCATTATTGGAAGGAGTATAATGTTTGATGCTACCTCTTTGCAAAAGGCCATCTTCAATGTCCTTTCCCTTCTTGACAAGGGCTTCAAAAGTATCAGGTGAAGCCATCTTCATTTGGAAGGACATCTCAGAGATTAAATTCTTTGTGAAGATATCAATTAAGTGATTATCAGGTATTTTTCATGGCATGCGATTTGCAATATGTCTCCATCATTGTAAGAAACTAGAAAAGGTTTCTCCATTCTTTGGTTTAATATTGCATAAATCGTTGAGTGTTGCTTGATGCTCAATGTTATACAAATATTGTCCAACAAACTTCTCCGTAAGGTCAGAGAAGGTAGAGATTGACCCATAAGGAAAGGCCATGAACCATTATAAGGCTGCGCCTCCAAGACTCCTAGTGAAAAGTCTTTTTAAATAATTTTCATTATAAGTAACCTCTTGACATGCGATGTAAAATTCTTTGAGATGTTGGAGAGGATATGTCTCTCCCTTGTATTTTTCAAATTTAGGCATCTCAAAGTTTGGTGGGAATGGTTGCATCGTGATAGACTTGTCAAATGGGTAGGGACAAATCTCTTCGAAATAAAACTCCTTCTTGCCCCCACTTTGTAAACCTTGTACAATACTTTTGAGCTCATTGAATTGTTGGGTGAAATCTGGAGTACTTTGTGTGAGAAATGGGGGTACATAACCTCCACCTCCTCTGAATTGTGCAGCTGAAAAGCCTGTGGAGGTCATACCAATCGTAGGAGGAGGTATATATTGATAGGCTCGTGATTTATTGTTTGTGGATGTTTTTGCCCCCATTATTTGAAACAAGGAAGACAAGGGCATAGAAACTTGCCCTATGTTGTTGACATTAGCACTTGCTCCTTGAGTTGTTGTCATTTGAGTGCTATTGTTTGTAGTATTGTTTGGTAAAGCACTTATAATTTGTTGGATTTGTTCAGGTGTCAATTGGGGTATTGATACAGTTGTTGATATAGGTGCTGATATTGGTGTTGATATAGGAGGTTCGCTAGCAGGTCATTTACCAGTGTCACGTGATGATGTAGCATTTGAAGTAGAAGCCATGGCTGTTGTAGTGGAAGCATGGGATTTGGTGACATTTCTGGTAAGGAGTGTTTCATCAAAGTCATTAGGAACTGTGACACCATTATGAATAAGATTCAGGAATATCTCATCACTGTTATGCAAGATGGCCTTCTCAACCATTTCCAAATTGTAGGGGTCTCTAAGGAAGTCAATCACTTAGTTGGGTCTTTCGTCTTGGTCCACTAATTCTATTTCTTCAACTACTTCCTCAGCTCGTACCCCACTTCCATGAAAGTATTATGTGGAAAATGGGTTCTCTTCACGATTAGTGTTGGATGTTGTTCGCCTCATATTTCTAGCTTGGGATCGAGTGACAAGCATACAATGGTAGAAGAATGAAAGACAAGGAAATGTAGGAGATAAATTGGAGCAAAGATCTTTGATTTGATTTGATTAGATTTGATTGATTGATGATTGATTGGATTGGAGATTGATGATTGATTTGATTTGATTGAAGATTGATTTGATTGGATCATTGATTTAAAGGTTTTTGAGACAAAACCTAAGCATGCTAAACCTTATGATGATACAAACACAAAGGATTTAAAGAAATATCTATTCTACCTGAAGATGGACTTGTGATCTCAAACAAAATGGGACATCACTAAGGGATTTAAATTACTTGAGACGGACTGATGGTCTATAAGTAATATTGTGTTTGTTTGAGGATGAAGGTTTTACAATACTCTGATTAAGGTCTTTCAACCTAAAGATTTGATTTGATTTTGATCTAATGCTCCAAAGGAAGGATGATGATGGAAGAAATGGAAGAATGGTCCAGAAGCCAGGTGTTACCTAATCGTATTGTTCAAGCGTGACAAAAGATCGGTTGAGTGAAAACTTGGCCATGCATTTGCAAACATTATTGTTGTAGATGATCTTGTCAAGTTTCTCACGATGTTCAATACGTTGTTTGATGGATGTGGCAATGTGTTAGAATTCCTTAGATTTATGGGTGGTTTCCTTTTGCTCTCTAAGGATTGGAGATGTAGGAAGTTTGATCTTCTTGTGCTTCTTAAAAATGGTCATGTCATGGAAAAATTAATTTTGGCCAAGTGCATGAACGATTTAGGACAAGTGGTTCTAGGGTCTTAGAGATGGTCAAATTTTGATTATCTTGGCCAATTTTTGAAGTTCACTATTTTAAAGCGGAGATGGCAATCTTAGACGTAAACGATGATCTTCACAGACGGTGATCTACGCAGACGGTGATCTATGCAGACAGTGGATCCAGAGCGGAGACGGCCGACTGAGACTAAGGCAGTGTGTTAAAATTCTGGGCAGATTTTTGATGTTCAGTCTGATTTTGGGTAAATTGTTCGATGGCAAGAACTGATTTTAAGAACAAGCAAACCAAAAAATAACAGACACATGTCTCAAAACAATCCAATAAGGGACAAATAAACCTTGAGGGATACCATCAAATATGACATTAAGGGATCTTGTTCTATCTTTGTAACATTCTGATTATGTATGTTCAAGTGATTCTTTCAAACCACTTATGTTTTTACTGGGTCTAGCACATCAAAAGACAGTTCAAACAGTAGCTACCTTAGGAATTTGGCTTCGCATAAAATATTATAGGCCCATTGCTTGGTAGTCCTTCAGCTCACACAACATGTCACCCCCGGAAGGGCGCCTGTGTTTTTGCCTTTTGCTAGGTATTGTTGCTGTGCTACGAAGATCTCTTTCACAACATAATACCCTGGGACACGTATGATGGGAATCTTGGGGGGAGGTTCTTCCCTCCCCTTGCACTATAATAAATCACCGTTCAGAGGTGAATCAGGTAGGCTACTACTTTATGGTTGCTAGTGAGGTTTTGTGGCGTCCCTACAATCAGTTTGTACGGTGTGAGACACTTAAGTCTCTAGTTCAACCATGCCAGTATGCTGAGGATATTCACTCAGTATAGACTACCATTGAACATGACCCACCTGAGCTTGAAGGGATAAAACAGACCTTTGGGTCACACCTTATTTCTATACCGGCCGAAGGGATTACCAGTTTGAGGTCGTCCTCTAAAGGGGAAGCCCTCCCTCTAGACAGGCCTCTATAGAGGCTTGATTAAGTTAAGCTTTCTCTTCACCCAAGATCCATGAAGGTGAGGGGAGAGGATACGACTATAATTTAATCAAAGCATCACTTAAATTAAAGGGTTTTAATTAATGACAAAAATCTTGAAAGAAGTGTTGAGAAACACTTCTTCAAACACACCAAGAAGAGTTCATTCCAAATTGAACCTATTTAAGAGCAACTAAGTGTTTTCTACCTAAGAAAAAGACACAATAGTATGGTTAATCATTCATGTTCAATTTATTTCCCACACAACAAAAATAAAGCTTTGAAAGTGTGTTCATTTGCCTTATGTCATTCAAGATTTGTGAGATTCATTCCCTTTACATTCAAGATTGAGTGAGATTCATTTTTAAACTACATACATTCCAAGAAAGGTGATTAAACATACAAGTTCATTTAAATAATATCCTTCAGAAAATTGATCATAGAACCTGCATGCACTGGTTAGTAGTTTTGAATCTCAAATGTGTTAAAAAAATACAAAACTCGGAAAACAGGTGCAGACGGCAGATTATCGCAGACGGTGATCTATGCAGACGGTGATCTGCACAAACGGCGATTTGCAGAAATGATGGAATACCTGCACAGATGACAGAAAATAGACAGTTAGATTTTTGTAAAAAAATAAACAGACCTATTAAAACTGAGAAATGATGTTTTTATCAAATTTGTCAGCATTTAAACCTTAAAATTTTTATCTCTGTCAGAAACCAGAGAGTTAAAAATACTAAAAATTAATAAAAAAAAGTTTTAAACCACAGTTTAATAAATTATTTTCAAACAGGCGGAGACGACGAAGATGCTGCGTAGACGACCGAGTTTCGCAGACGACCGAGTTACGGAGATGGCGATCTATGGAGACGGCGACTCCAAAGTGGAGACGGGTCTGCGTTAGAGTTCTCCAGACTGCAAATTTTTTTGCAAAAATGTTAGAAAATAAGGGACGTGGGTCCCACCGGCGTGCCAAAATGTCTATGCTGGAAACCTACCTGTTGGGAGCACACTCATACATGCAAACGTTAGAGATATAAATCATTTAAACTACACTAACATGTCTAAAAAATATACTAAAACAATAATGACTTCCACCATAACCTCTGATGAGATGAACAAGGGCACCCAAGGCCTTATTGATTTGCTCTTATAGATGTTATGTGGGTGTGCTCTCCCAACACAATATTACAATCCCACTATTGATAAAAATGCAACTAAGAGAGTGAAGGACTCAAAAGCAAGTATGAGGAACTTGTCTCAAGTCATCACAATGATCATATGGATGCAAAACTAAACTAGATTGATATGCAAGATGAACAAAAACTATCTAAGATTCATTTCATTATGGACCTAATATGTGATATCTAGATTCAAGATGAAACAAACATGAACTAAGAATTAGTATTACTTATGAAAAATGCTAAATTACTCTAGAATGAAACTAGCATGATAACAATGCAAAAATAAGAGATGATTTACTCTTGACAAAGGCCTCTATTTATAGAGTTTTTGGAGGAGAGAGAGGGCTTGGATGAAGTGGAGCTCATGTGGCATCCACATAGGTGCCACATGAGGGACACATAAGCCATGCAAGAGGCCCACTTTGCTCACACATGTGTGAGCAACTTTGGATGTGATGGGTCAAAGTGTACTTAAAGTACACATGTGAAGAATCTTGTAAGAAGGTTTAAGAGGGTGTAAGAGTTTTAGGCCAATGAAATACTTTTAGAAAGTGTAAGAAGGTGTCATCATAGGTGTAAGAAACCTTGTTGGCACCAAATAAGAATTATTTGGAAAAGTCAATTTTTGGAAATTTGCTCACACATTTGTGAGCAAATAATTAGGACTAATTGTTGTAGAAATCAAGAAATTAGCTTAATTAACCTTAGTTAATTAATAAATAGGTTTATTTGGTGAGAGTGATGTGCGGTAGGGTAGGATCTAGGTTCAAATTAGCTTAATCCAAATTAATTTAGATTAATTGTGGTTTAGTAGAATTTAAGTCATGTGAAGGAATAAATAAATTAAAAATTTATTTAAAGGGGATTAATGAGGGATAATGTATTAAATAAGATTTAATACATTAAAAGGGATAGTATTTAAATTAAATTTAAATACTAAGGAGAATGAATCATATTTGATTAAATAAATTTAATTAAATAGATAGAAGAATATAACAAATATAATTAATTAAAATTAACTATAATGTTATAGGAATATTAATTAAATTAATATAAGGATGATTTTGGACGTCTTCAGCTTCAAGCACTTTGGGGTTTGAATTCATTTGTTTTCCTTTCATGGCTTGTAAATTTTATTGGTTACGTTTCAAGTTATTCATTTTAGTAGTTCTTGTGTACTTGATTTCTATCATTGTAAAACCTTTGCTACTAACCCTTGCCTTTGGAAAGCTTGGGAATCACGAAAGAGAGAGGCATACATTCTGGTGAACCCGACGTGAATCAAACAGTCCGATTATCTCTTGTAGATGACAAACATAATTGATCAACCACGGTCGTACGATCATAAATCTAAAAAATTAGATTTTTTTTTTATATCTGTGTTATTTCGCAATTGCTGGTATTTTGCCACACTCGACAAAATTATGCCGCAAAGGACTGGTTTAATACCGCAATCGATTGTAGGTTTCCACATTTCTTTTCTGTCATCTTCTGGGTCTCTGTCTTTTCTACAATTTGCCGCAATTGATCCACTTGTACTACAATCAGAAGAATTGTACCGCAATTGACAGATCCAGACCCTAATTGACCAATCCTGACAGCAATTGATTGTGCATTATCACAAGTGAATTTTTTTTGCCGCAATTGATATTTTTAGGCCGCAATTGCCTGTTATTTATCCCAATTGCCTGTGCATTGCCACAATCGCCTACAAAATTGCTTATCAGGGCCAAAATTATTTATCTTGCAATCTAAAAATCTGATACTTTCTCTATTTTTCTGTAGGACGATGAGTTCCCACAAACAGGAAGGGTAAGCTATTGGTGAGTATCATTTATTGTTTCAAAGTTACATATACTCTCATTTTTGCAAAAAATCCTTTTGATACTAACTTGTTTAAACAAAGCAAATTAAAAAGAATTCACTTGTCAATTTGGGTTTAAAAAGAATAGTGTTTTCCAAATATCTCACATCTCACATTTTAGATTTGGGCTTAAAATTGACATGGGGACTAAAATTGAATAAGGCAAAAAATCTCTCAAATTGGTGCATTAAAATTGAACAAGCAATCAACACCTAATTTAGGGCTTAAAATTGAACACTTGTGCTTGTATGGTGGTGTAGCTTAGTTCACATTTCAAACTTTTGGAGCTTTATCGATTTACCTTGTGTCTTGAGTTTTGGGTGCACCTGCACAATCTGTTAGATTAGAAACCTTTATACTTTTTAGAAAGGCATGTCTAGGGAATGCGCTTCTTCCTCAAAGAATGAACTTAAATCAGTAATCCTTCCGATCGGTATATAAATAAGGCGTGAACTAAAGTTCTGTCTTATCTAGCCAAGCTCGAGCGAGGTGTGTTGATGATAGTCTGGATCGGGTGAATATCCCTAAGGAGCCAGCGTGGTCAACTAGGCTCTTAAGTGAGTCACACACGTACAAACCAATTGGATAGATGCCACGGACCCTTAATACAACCTTGTTAATTGGAGGCCAACCCGATTTACCTCTGAACAGTTACCTTATTATAGTGCAAGGGGTTGTAGAATTTCCCCCCAAGATTTCCAACATATGTGTCCCATGCTATTTGTGTAGTTAAAGAGATCTTCACTCCACGACAAAAATACCTAGAAATGACAAAAACACGGGCACCTACATTGTGGACCTTCGTGTCCTAGTAGTGTGACAATTATTGTGTGAGCTAACGGATATTCAAGCATTGGGCCTATAACATTGTATTATGAAGCCATTGACCTAGATTAATCTGACTGTTCATTATTGAGACCTCGTGATAACCTTGCAACTTGAAAAAGTTGTAGAACATACACATTATCAGTCTTCATTCTTCAAAACTCAGTGTCTTTGGTACTTGTCCTTTGATCAATTTCTAAAAATGCAAAACAAACATCCAACTATCAAAATGAGTCAAACATGTTAAAGTCTAGGGTTGTCAATATCAACTCTATTTCAAATCAGAAGCATTGTTCCAAAAATATCAAAATTGTCAAGCAGTGATACCCATATTTTAGTCTTTTTTGAGACTGTTTCTCATTTACTGCAATTGCCCGCATTGTGCCACAATTGATGGAAGTCTGCCGCAGTTAATTTATTTATTGTGGCAATCATCTTGTTTATTACCGCAATCGGTGATAATGTACCACAATTGACCATACACTTTGCCATAATCGGTGGAGTTTTGCTGCAGTTGACCAGAGATATTTTATTCCTATTTTGACCTAAAAACCTTGAAAGAACTCTTCATTTGGTGTCCAAAACTAGTGTCTATCCTAGGAAAATGCAAAGAACATTGTGTGAATCTCTAAACATTAAAGATCATCCCTTCTTTGAAAAGCACAATTATTGTCAAAAACATTGTTAGTTCGAAAGCTCAGACTCGAAATACCTTGATCTCATCATATCAAACATCATCATCTTTATCAAAGTGACTTTTTCCAAGGCAAAGGTCGACAAATCTTATCTTTTTACATCATCACCACTTTGAGATCAAGATATATCAAAATCTATCCTTAGAATTACCCTTGTCCAAAACATAACTCATACTTCCTTAGAAAGGATTTTTCTTCCTTGTTTTCTTTATATCACTTGTTTTGGTTACAAAATCTTGACCACACTATGTCTCAAACACCGCTTGGGAGATAGAGCAAGAGAACGATCCTTTCATAAATACCAGTTCTACTATGTTCCTTGAACAACCCCGTGGGGCAGCTCTTTTCCAAAATGTCATAGAAGAGGAACTAGAGGATATAGAGCAAGATGCTTATTCCAAACAAGTAGTAGACACTATTGTAGAGAGGAATCCTGAACACTTCTTAGCCATGTTGATAAAGAAGGGAGTCAAACTTACTACTGAATTCAGTGTATCAACCATATGGCCTGAAAACCCTCTCGCAGGTCAAAACACTACTCCACCTCCTTAGATACTTCCCGTTGTCTCTCAAATCTTCCCACCATTGGTATTACCGACATTAACATAGATGATACCCAGTCAAACCAATGACACAAACCAAGCCAACACATCTTCCACTCAAAGCATGACAGGATCACAACTAAGTGCACTTGTGGTTACTAGTATGCTCCCACCTTTGGTCACATGGTCGGGGCAATCAAGCTCTCAAGCTACACCAAACACCAACTATTCTAAAACTATGTCGCTGCTGCAGTCAACTCATACTAGTCTTGGGATCAACACCTCATGCCCATAAGGATCCATCTCTATAGGTATGACTTACACTCAATGCCCGCCCAAGGCTACACCTTTGCCCATTCTAACATCAATCCAACCTCCGCAACAACAACCCCAACTTCAGTTTCCTCAAAACCAACCTCTACAACAACAACCCCAGCTTCTGTTGCCTCAAAACTAACCTCTGTAATAGCAACCCCAGCTTTAGTTTCCTCAAATACAACCCCAGTAACAACAAACCCAGTTTCAAATGCCTCAAAACCAACCCTCACAACAACAACCCCAACTTCAGTTGCCTCAATTCCAACCTCAACAACAACAACCCCAGCTTCAACGCCAACCTTAGCAGCAACAATATCAACCCCAGTAGTATCAACCCTAGTTCCAATCACAACAACAAATGCATCAAAACCCACCATGGGCTGCTCATGTGCCCCCATTTCAAAATCACTCGGTGGGAAATCAATATCAAGTCCCCGGGATGAAATCCTATGTTCCTACTCAAGGGACATAGAGGCACAGCCTCATACCCACTACAGCGTAGAGCAACGTCCTTACACACCAACCTTAATATCAAATAGACATGTTAATGCAACAAATGCAAACCCTTCAAACCCAAATGATGGATATGCAAAATCAGGGGAAAACTAAATCCTACACCGCAGAGGATTTATACCCATACCCCTTTGACCATTCTCTCCACATGTCTCTATTCCCAAATCACTTCTGGATACCAAAATTTGACAAATATAGGGGCAATACCAACCCTATTAAGCATATCCAAGAGTTTTTTGCTAGTTGCATCGAAGTCTCCCATGATGAAACATATTTAATGCGACTATTCCCACAAAGCTTGGCCAAACCAGCAATGGAATGGTTCTCTCATTTACCTCATGGAATTTAGTCTTGGGGTGAACTGGTTGAAAATTTCATAGCTCACTTCCATCATAACATCGAGTGCAAGGTCAACATCAAGGACCTGTGCAATATCAAGCAGAAGGATGGAGAGTCTTTTGTGAAGTTCCTATAAAGATGGAGGAATATGACAAACCGCATAACATATGATGTGCCTGAACAAGACCTAATAGTCATGTTCATTGAGAATCTAATCCTAGACATGTCATTCACAATAGAATTATAGTTAGCTTCAAACTTCACACAACTCATCGAACGAGGATTTCATTGTGAGAAGAACTTAGTCAAACGAGGAATCCTTGCAGATCCAACAAAAATGCAATAAACAAAGCTAAGTGGTGGAACAAAAACAAAAATGTCACTAGCGATGGTGTCATTGATGTGAAGACAGTCAACTATGCACAACTCAAGGTGTCACTGCAAGTCGCACCTGTGGTCAACCAACAACCCACAGGGCCCACTCAACAAACATACACTCAAAACCAATCTCCCCCTATCCAAGTAGCCATTGTGTCAAACAGTCAACAACAGACTCAACACAAACTACGGTTTCAATTCCAGCAACGAGATTTCATACCATTAGGAGAGCCGATAGAATCAACTTTGCGAAAACTGATAATATCCAATGCTATCACTCTCTCAAAAATCAGGGAATTTGACCAAGGTGCAAACAAACCAAGGTGGTATAATGACAATGACTTCTACAAGTTTCATTGGGTGAAAGGACACAAAACATCTAACTGTTACCGATTGAAACACACTATCCAAGACCTAATTGATATAGGGGCCATTGATGTGACAAATACCCAAACCAAAGGCACAACTGATCACTCTATCTTCAACGATACCTTTCATGATCACAATAAGGGAAAAGCATCTGGGTCTGGTGGACAGAAAAAATAAGTTAACTATACATATGCCAACAGTGATAATGTTATCAATTGCCTCAATCCTTCAGATAGCCATGTGGCTACGATCACTATCAAAGACCAAGGTAACAAATGTGTTGTAACAACATGTCATGCCAGAGTCATCTTGCAAGGAGTACCATCCTCATCTACTGTATGTGCTAATCCTAATGCAAACTCAGATCCACAACCACGCATAGTGGATCAACTAAAGCGCACACCTACCTAGATCTCCATGTTTGACCTATTGCGCATATCTAAATAGCATAAACTGGCACGTGACCAAGCCCTTCATAATGTAACATTCCCAAGGGACATAACACCCAAGAGATTGCAAATGAGGGTTAACCATATAGCTGCTAAAAAACATGCCATATTCATAGACTGTGATGTGCCACCGCATAAACCCCTACATAATGATCCTTTGCACTTACTGGTCTAGGTCCACAAAAGTGCTATCCATAGGGTCCTTGTTGATGATGGAGCTGGGTTAAACATTTATACTCTAAATTTAATCAAGCAACTATGCTATTCAGAATCAAGCATTGATGTCACAAGGAGGATAAATATCAGAGCTTATGATGAAGAGGAAAGGTCCTCTAAAGGTATTATCATTCTACCTGTCCATATCGGTCTAGTGGTAAAAAACACTCCCTTCCAGATCCTAGACCTTGAGTTGGGATACAACATGCTACTAGGGAGACCTTTTATACATTAAATGCAAGTTATAACTTCGACGTACCATCAATGCATCAAGTTCCCACACCAGGGAGAGGAAATCATCATAGAGGGAGATCCTAATCCTTTCCAATACTGTAATGTTGTCCAAATCAGCACTGATAACAAGGTCCCCTCAAACCAAGATGCAAGCATCCCATCCTCTTCAGATTCAAATCCTAAGGATGTCACACGAACAATAGGAAAGATAGACATTAACCAAGACACAAGTATTCCCTCTTCTTTAGATTCAAATCCTAAGGACGTCGCATGGAAAGCGGGCAAATTATCCATCACCTACAAAGGCTATGGTGAGTACATATATGAAGAGACTTTCACCATCATGCACATGCCTTAGAGCCCAAGAACTTATGGCATGCCACAACTTGTTATTACAACAGAAACTTCATAGCCTATTCTATTCAGATTTCTGCCCACAACCTTTGTTCGATGGGGAGACATAGCAGAAGAAAAGTCATTTGAACAAGATATCAATACATGGTTATACCAAGATGCACAAGAGATAATTCGACAAACCCTACCCCTGTCAAACTATGGTAATGGTTATACAATGTTACAAAGATTTGGGTATGATGGTACAACTGGGCTGGGGGCAAGACAACAAGGCATAATGGAATTGTCTCTCCCACCAACCCAGAGAAATAAGAGAGGGTTGGGCTATGGACAACAAAGAACTGGTTCAGTGATCCAAGACATCCAAGTCAATCAGGAACAAATAGCAGAGATGCACAAGGGGCACAACATAGAACATGTCTTGATAAGCAACATATTAGCATAGTTGTTGCCCACCGAAGAGGGAACCACCCAAACCTGAATAGACCTCCACATAGAAATCGATGATAATGAAGGAAGTGAGACATCTGATGAGCGTTCTATTGAGATTGACTCCCTAGAGTATGAGTGGAGATCCCTTCACGACTCTGAATCATTGATCCCAGATTATTCCCTTTGGTCAGACACTATCATAAACCTAGAAGACTTATTTGACCAACTGTCCATTGCTGAACAACCCTGCATAGATAAGCATGTCATTTATCAAACCTCAAGTGGTGCATCCACATCATAGTCTAGTTTTGTAGGAACCATATCTGTAGTCCCTTTTAGTCAACTAGAGTCAGACAACCATGAAAGTATCTGCCTTGTACACCCGGAGCTAATAGAGTGGGATCAACAAGGACCCCCTGATTTAGATGCCTTCGAGAATGATGAGGTTATTGCTGATTTCATGGGACTTAGGGAAGGCATTCCATCAGGAGACCACAAGGTAGGCTTCTCCATTGACCTCGACAAAGTGACATATTTTGGGGAGGTGGCTCCTCTTTCGAGTCCACAAAATAAAAAAGAACAAAAGAATGATAAAAAGCTAAAACAAGACATATCTTCTAGCGAAAACCTCACTGAGGTGCTAGAAGATGGAAAGAAGGAACTCCTCCCCTTGACAGAGGAGAAATTGACATTGCTAGCAGAAGAAATAGAGGAAGACAATTTGGGAGATGACAAGAACCTAAAGAACATGTACTTGGAAAAATCACTCACCCCTAAGGAGAGAGAACAATTTATCAGCTTCTTTAAAGTAAGGATGATCAACTTTGCATGGTCATACTCAGATATGCCAGGATTAGATCCAGAACTCGTGCTACATCATCTCCCGTTGCTACCCAATGCCAAACCTATCAAGAAGAAGCTAAGGAAGATGCATCCCCATGTTGCGTTGTTAGTGAAGGCAAAATTGAAGAAGCTCCTGGATGCTAAGTTCATAAGACCTATACCATACGCAGACTGGATATCTAACTTGGTACCAGTTACAAAGCATAGTGGTCAGATATGGATTTGCACAGACTTCAAAGATCTCAATATAACTTGTCCCAAGGATTATTTTCCTTTACCTAACATTGACATGATAGTGGATCTAACTATTGGACATCAAATGCTATGACTCATGGATGGCTTTTCAGGGTATAATCAGATAAGGATTGTGCCAGAAGACCAACATAAAACAACTTTCACATGTCCTTGGGGCACTTACTATTGGAACGTCATGCCATTTGGTCTCAAAAATGTGGGCGCAACATATCAAAGGGCTATGACAATAATATTTCATGATCTCATCCATAAAACAATGGAAGACTATGTTGACGACATATTAGCCAAGTCAATGATTCACAAAGATCATCTACAAGTATTGGGACCAATCTTTGATAGAATGCAGGAATACAAAGTCCATTTAAACCCAAAGAAATGTGCATTCGATGTCACAACAGGAAAGCTACTAGGGTTCATAGTGTCACATAGAGGCATCAAAGTAGACCCAGAGAAAGTCAAAGCAATATTGGACATGCCTCCACCATCGAACCTGAGGCAAATAAGAGGGTTACAAGGAAGGCTCCAATCAATTAGATGCTTCATAGCTTAGCTAGTAGACAAGTGCCACCCATTCCAACATCTATTGCACAAAGACATCAAATTCATATGGACAAAGCAATGTGAACAAGCATTCCAAATATTCAAAAAATACCTCTGCAAGTCTCTGATATTGGTGCCACCAGTCCAAGGCAGACCATTGCTTATGTATATCTCAGTAACGGAATCAACATTAGGTGTACTCCTGGCACAACATGATGATGTAGGTAAAGAAAGGGCCATCTACTATCTAAGCAGAACATTGGTAGGATATGAACTCAACTATATGCCAATTGAAAAGTCATGCCTTACAGTTGTTTTTGCTTCCCAAAAGCTGAGACATTATATGTTGAGTTACCAAACAAAGTTGATTGCACATGTTGATCCTTTAAAATACCTCCTAAGCAAAGTCAGTAATGATCTTAAGAGAGTTTGGCATTGAGTACATAGACAGATAGGCCATCAAAGGGCAAGTGATCATGGATCAACTAGTAGAGGGACCCATTTAGGACCATCAACCTATTATTTTTGACTTTCTGGATGAATCTATTATGACACTACAACTAGCGATCGAGGTATGACAACTATACTTTTATGGGTCGTGCACAAACCATGGTGCGGGGGCAGAGATAGTGCTTATCCCTCCAGATCATGATGCAATTCCAAAGTATTTCAGACTCAACTTCCCCTACACAAACACCATAGCAGAATATGAAGCACTGGTCATCAGTTTAAAGATAACAATTCAATGGAGAATCAAGAACCTTAAGCTCTTTGGAGATTCACAGTTGGTCATTAGCCAAGTCAACAATGATTATATGACCAAAGATGAGAAGTTAATACCATACAGAGCATAGATGGAAACATTACGTACCAAGTTCCATTACATCTTCTTCGAGAAAGTCCCACAAGCATATAACAAAGCTGTAGACACGATGGATACCATAGCATCATTGATTGATATGCCAGGTAACGAAACAAGGTTCTAGTTTCTAGTAGAGCAACTCTTGGTGCCATCACATCAAGCATCCATCACAAAATCAACATGCATCCTTGTTGGTCTTGAATCCCCATGGTACCAAGATGTATACAACTACCTCCAAAATAGTGTCTTAACTCCCAACTTATCCAGAAACTAGAGAAAGTCCCTCATCTTCCAAGCCTCTAGGTATACCATCCTCTCAACTACTCTATATAGATGAATTCTAAATGGAATGCTACTACGATGTCTGACTTCCATGGAATCCCAGAGAGCTTTGTATGAGGTAAATGAAGGAATTGTTGGAACCCATGGAGGTGGCAACAACTTAGCTAAGAATATCATTCACATGGGATACTATTGGCCCGCAATAGAGACATATGCACACAAACATTTACAAAGGTGTCAATAGTGTCAGATTCATGGAGACCTCATCCATGCACCAACCCAAGAATTAAATCCTATCACATCACCATTGCCATTTTCCATGTGGGGATTTGACCTAGTGGGCAAAATTACACCTTCTTCAGCAAATGGACACAAATACATCATAGCAGCAATAGAGTACTTCACCAAGTGGGTGGAAGCAATTCCCCTCACTTGAATAACTGGAAAGCAAATAGTAATGTTCATACTTAACCACATTATCTATCAATACGAGATCCCTCAAACTATCCTGATAGATCATGGTAGAC
The DNA here is from genome assembly GCA_018584345.1 of Thuja plicata. Classification (NCBI taxonomy): domain Eukaryota; kingdom Viridiplantae; phylum Streptophyta; class Pinopsida; order Cupressales; family Cupressaceae; genus Thuja; species Thuja plicata. The sequence goes on from MU224033.1 coordinate 451,021, forward strand.
CTTTCCAGGACAAGGATGTTGAAGAGATATGCGAACAAGTCCATATCAAACAAGGGTTCTCCTTATTTTATTATCCTCAAGGGAATGGACAAGCTGAAGCTACAAACAAAACAATCTTGAAGAAAACAGTGAACGAATCAGGATGAGACTGGCATTTACAACTTAGTCTCGCATTATGGGCATACATAACTAGTGTGAGAACAACTACAGGAGCCAATCCTTTCTCCCTAGTCTATGGATCAGAGGTGGTATTACCCCTCGAAGTGGAAATCCCATCCCTAAGGATATCTTTGAAGAACCTGATTATAGATGAAGACTACAGAGTAGCAAGGCTCAGTGAACTGGAGTTACTAGATGAAAGAAGACAACATGCTTTCAACCACTTACAAGGCTATTAGAATTGCCTTAAAAGGAACTATCATAAGAAAGTGAGGTCACAAACATTTGAGGTAGGAGACCTTGTCCTCATGGAAAATCAAAAGAACCAAGCAAAGCGAGTCAAACTAGGAAAGTTTGAGCCTAACTGGCTAGGACCATTTGTCATTGTCAGCTCTACTTAGAGTGGGGAATTCATACTGGAGACACCAGAAGGAGATCAACTCCCCAGATACATCAACAATATTCACCTCAAGAGGTTCTATGCTTGAGGTCTCTATGGTTAAGGCACCTATCTATATATCTAGAAAATACCAAAAAAATTAGAAAATACAAAATATTACCTTGGTGAAAACTTGGCAAACAGGAGCCTTGGTGACAACAAAAAAATAAAAAAAGGAAAAAAAGTAAAGAGAAAAAAAAGTGCTCTCTCAGTGAAAACCTGGTAAACAGGCGCCAAGTGTTCAAATCCAGCTTCACCATCAATGAACTCCAAGATCAAAAGCTTGAGCATACTTCAAATGCAAGACTAACTACCCAAGCTATATCCAAGAGCACAAACCCCTTTGAGCACCAAACACTTATCCATGGTCAGTACTAGTCCACTAGAATAGGGGGCGATTCTAAATGTCCTAAAAAAATCCCAAAAAATTGGAAAACTCATCAAAAAGCCTAAAAGATCAAAATGTTCTGAGAAAATCAATCTTCATCAAAAAAAATAAAAAATTGCAAAATCCCAAGCAATAAAACCAACTCAGTTATCAAGAGAGCAAAGGGTGATCATGCCCAGTCAATCAATGTCACAATCATAAGCTTTGTGAATCAGCATTGGGCTCATCTGACATAGCTTTATCAATCTATCAAATCTATCAACAAGCAACTAGTGACCAAGCCAAGCTATCAACTGTCACAATCATGATCTTTGAGAATCATTATTGGGCCCATCTGACACAGCTTGATCAGCTACCAACACGATCAAAATAAATCAAAAAAATCACATCAATCATCTTACACAATGATGGATACGCTCAAACCAGACAGGTCAGTCTTATATGAGTAATCTATTATTGAAACCAGACACACTCAAGCAATCAAGCCAATCAAGCCTATCCAAAGAGTTGAGCCAATCAAGAGAATCCAACTGCATCGAGGAACCATCCAAAAATGTTGACTAGGTCAGTCAAGTCAGTCAGATGTTAGTCTATATTTCATGGTTATGTTATTACGCTACTCGAGGATTAACCATGTGAGGAGAGTAGCTATGATAGATCATGACTTATTTTCTTTGATTGTTGTTTGTTGAATGTTCACTTTGATTTTAGGGCCATGATGATTTAGGATAAATGCGGCAGGTGCTATCACTTATCTGGCAGTTGCGCAATTCCACGATCTGAGCTTAACCTTGGAAAAGAATTGGACATTCCTTCTCTTTTATTTGCTTGTTTGGTTTATAGAATCAAGAGCTCGCAACGCTATTCAAATAGACTTTGAGTGTGTTGGAGTTCTATCTTGATTTCTATGGTCTTTCCCTTTATGTTGCAATCAAGAGCTCACAATGCTACCTAGATGGACTCTAGGGGTGTAGGAGTTCCATCTTGTTTGCTTTGGCTTTCCCTTTCAGAATCAAGAGCTCACGGTGTTATCTAGATGGACTCTGGGTGCATAGGGGTTCTATCTTGATATCCTTGTTGCAAGTTTCTTCAGAGGACAAAGCGGTATCCAGATGGTCAATATCTGGGTGCTTTTGGTTCTCTTTCTTTTCAAACAAGGAACATGGTTGAACCCAGATGGTTAATATTTGGGTGCACTAGGTTCTCTTTCTATTAAATCTCTCTACTCCTTCTGCTATCAAGAGGTTGTGGCGGTATCCAGGTGGTATGTGATCTAGATACATTGGACTCTCTTCAAAATTTCAGAAAATACAAAAAAAAAGATGCAATTATGACAAAAATTTGAAATAGGGGCAGCAACTTGGGACACTCATCATTTCTATCAATTGATATCTATCAGAAAAGCAAAACAATCCTTCCTGTCATTCCATTCTATTAGATCAATCTCAGAGAACATCTATCCAAACTGACTTCTTTCTAATTAACACATGCATTAATCAGATATTTTGCGCATAATAGATTGCATTCATTCCATTTAAGTGCATCAGAAAAGAAAAAACATAGTAGTTCCATACATGATAAATCATAAAATCACATGCATCCATAAGCATCTCATAAAAACATGCATTTCATTTCCACCATCCTGCATAAACATGTTAGTATCATAGGAAAAGTAAATCATCCATCTATGAATCTGCATAGTAGAATCATGTTGCATATACATATCATAGTCTTAAAACCAAAATCATGTAGATCATACATATAGAAAGTAAACCATTGCACATCATATCAAAAACACTAGTTGCATCTCATATAAATCAAAATATCTGAGCACAATGAATGGTCCCAAGTCTGAATGAAAGAAGATAACCAACATGTATATCAATAAATATCATGTGTGTCGGGATACAAAAATGGATACTACTAAGAGTATATCAAATGAACATCACTACAAAAATGGTACATAATACAAAATATGGAAATCATAAGAATCAACATGTGCTACCCCCACCCTCGTCAGGAGGTGGATGAGGGGGTGACATATCAGTAGCTAGTCTTTGTGATGAACCAGGAGCTCTAACACCACTAATCTATGATCTTTGTGCCCTGCTAGATCTCTGAGAGGCTATGTAACTGGGCACTCTCTGCTCTGTAGGAATTGCACCCTCATAATGGCGCTTCCAGTACTCGATCTCCTTTTGCGCATCACACCCAGATCTATAGTATCAGTCAAGAACATATCGGTGAGAGGCTTCCTATAAACTGTCAATGAATGATCAAACCTATGATCGAGCCTATCGTTCTCTAGCCTCGACCGCTGTAACCTGAGCCTCCAATGCTATAGCATGGACATCAACAGAAGCAAGCCTGGCCTGAAGATCCTGCACCTGCTGACTGAGTCGCTCCAACTCTGAGGGATCAACCTCCATACCTCCCATGGCCACATCCATGTCTCCCTCCTCAGCCCTGTCCCCCAATCCATCACCATCACTCTCTAAAATCTCCCCTGTACTGCTGCTAGTACTGCCACTACTAATTGAGGAACTCATACCTACACTCTGCTCATCTAAAGCCTCCACATCTATATCTCCTATCTCAACATCTACGTCCTCTATCACCACCCTATCCTCCTCTCTAGGAGCCAAAACAACACCAGTCTGTCGATGAACTCTACGCACTAACTGAGGTGCCTCCTCCTCCATTGCCTCCTCATCCTCCAAAACATCACTCAACCCTACTCTCGGAGTACTAGTCTGACCGCCACTATGGCTACCTCTAGTCCTCACTCCACCACCAGCACCCCTAGGACCAGGATCATCTCCCCCATCATCTCCCCTCCCCTATCCTCCATCTCTCCCCCCATCCCTACCTCCATCATGACCCCCAAATATACCTCCATCTCAACCACCATCCCTCCCTACATCTTGACCTCCCCTACCTCATCGTACTCGGTGGGCCCTCCTCATAATATTCCTAGCAACAGGACAAGAGACATCTGTCAGTGCAACTGGCTGGGCCTACACCCAATGAGCACCATATTGAGGTGTGGTGCCTGCAAAAGATCAAATTCAAATATTAGTACCACAATAGAGGAAGAAAAGGGTGTAACAAAGCATATAAGAACAAAGTCACAGAAAGAGGTCAGGGAATTACATAAAAAATTAGAAAACATGACAAACCTGCATCTACAATAGCCGATCGCCATGTCCATGCAACATGAAGAAGAGCTGCAAACTCAGTATGAGCAGCATCAAGTGATACAACACCACCCCAGACAGTAGAGTCGCTCAACCTATGAGAAAAATATGCGTATGAATCAGACACATCCTGTCGCTCACCAAACTGATGCAACACCCTGTCGGTGTTGTGAAATTCAATCATATGAACATGATCTGTCACACGACCAATCATGTATCTCCACTGATGACAAAAAGGAAGATGGATGTCCTCTCCATCCCACATAGGGCAATCTATATATGACCTCCAAATGAAATAGGGCATCATGCCTAACTGCTAACGCCAGTACATCAAATGCCCCATGTGAGTCTAAACAATAGCTCCATCATACATGTAAACATATGGCCTGTCTACAGGAAGAGCGTGAATACCAATAGGACAGCATACAACAATATGCTCCCACACCCATATCTACAAGAGGGTAGCGCCACAGCCAAGTGACTTACCATTAAGGTAAGCTACATAGAACATATGAAAGTGCATGTGTGCCAACATGCATGGCCCCCATACATGCACAGTCTAATCTCGAACCATACTCTGCAAAACGGAACCAAAGCTGATAGAAAATTCACGTTGGCAACGATCAGGGCATAAGATGCCACATATCAAAATACCTAGCAATGTACTCAACCTATCAAGGCCCAAACCAAATAGGGACCATGGAATATCATATGCACTGGACAAACCAAGCTAATCTTGAGGCAATCCAGACATCTAATTCAAAGCAACGATGCTAGGTCGGGTAGCATACTCTACAAGTGCACCCTAGATCAACAACTAAAGGATGCGATACACATCCTCCAAGGTAACAATACACTCTCCAGTGGGTAACTAGAAAGTGCATGTCTTAGAATGCCATCGCTCTACAAGAGCTAAGATCAAACCCCTGTTGGTCGTGATCTCTGGCATGTAACAAATCCAGTACAAACCTAATGCCTTAAGTACTGACCTCTCATCCTTTGACACCTGGAACCTGTATACCAGACCCGCCGGTCTTGACTCCCGACAGTGCAAAATCCTCCTGGTGAACTGCACACAGTAATAAGTCAGAAATATATCAGTATTAGACATACAAGGAAGTGTCAGAAACAAATATAGGCAGATATGAGACAAAGAAATCAGGTAAACAGTTACAAAAATGCAATTGCGGTAATAAAACCTAGAAATGTGGTACACTTATGTGATTGCAAAACAAAACATTCAAATGTGGCACACAAAGAGCAATTATAGAATTAAAACAAGGTGACTACGACACTTTTATCATTTGCGGTACTAAACCAGCAATTGCGGCAAAATCGCAGACGATTGCGGTACCTAAGTCACAAATTCAAAAAACTACAAATTTTCAATGCAATAAATGAAGGCATTAATGACACAAAAAACAAGAGCACTCACTGGACGTCCTGTACCAGCTGGTCTCTGATACGTTCAAACCCGGTCGAAGATATGTGTGACTCCTAGTAAGCCAACCATCGCAAGAAAATAGGAGAAAAAAAAGCAAGAAAACTAAAGCAAAACTCACCAAGAAATCAAGAGCTCCAATAAGGCAATGTGACAAATGAATGGCTCTCTTGGCTATTTATAGGGGTTCCCACAAACCCTAATTTCACAAGGAGGTCTGATTTATCTTCCCGGTCCCCAGAAACTTCCACAGGCAATATCAGAGGCAATATCAGGCATTTTTCAAATCAGTCAGCTACCCAGATTTAGATATTACAGTTTCAACAAATTAACGCTCATGTCGAGACTTTTCGCTCAAATTTGTTGAGGGGGCATAAATACACTTACTATCGCTGGGGCAAGCTGGGGCAAGATCAAAATCAAATAATCTTTGACACATTGCGACAAGTCACATCGCATCAAAGAGGGGCAAATGTAGACACCCGAAAATGGACAAGCTTGCGACTTTGCATTAAAAACACTAATTTTCATCTATTAATTAATGGTTTTTTAATCGTTAATTAATTCATTCCCCAAATCATCAAATCAAATTTCCAAAATTAATTAAATAATTTATTTTATTTAATTAATTAACCTTAATTGATTAATTACCAATAATTAATTAATTAAATTCAATTTCCTATAGTTTAAATTTAAATATTTAAACTTACTAATTAAACTCTTGTAAATTAATTTAATTTCATCAAATAAAGCAATTCTAAATAAAAAAGAATTCAATTATCTCACATGTCGAAAAATTTAATTAAATAAATGAATTAAATATTCATTTATGTTCAAAGAGATAACTCCAATCAGATCACATGGGTTTCTTCACCCATCTCTCAAGTCCACATGGGTAACTCCACCCACCTCTTCAGTTCAAAAAGGTAACTCACAATTATCTCTTCAGTGAACCAAACTCTATCTCCTCTTTACCAGCTGAAGAGGTGGAGTTTACTGATGGCTTCTCCAATTCCTTTTAATCTTAATCGTTCATCTCCCTATCTCTGGGATTGATCTCAACCATTCATATCATCCCTAATTCCTATATAATAAACCCTTCATAACCATTTGAAGGATCCATGATTTCAAGCTCTCGTGCACCATTACTATGTCAGTTTGGTTCTAGCATTCAAGCCATCTTGCGATCACACACCCATTTCAAGTATCAAATTCTCGATGCTTCTCAAGTCATAGACGCTGCCCACACCAATACTGAGCATCAAAAAACAATGTTTCAGAAGGAGTAGAGAGAGACAATAGAAGCTTCAAGCACTTTGGGGTTTGCATTCATTTGTTTTCCTATCATTGCTTGTAAATTTTATTGGTTACGTTTCAAGTTATTCATTTTTGTAGTTCTTGTGTACTTGATTTCTATCATTGTAAAACCTTTGCTACTAACCCTTGCCTTTGGAAAGCTTTGGAATCATGAATCACAAAAGAGAGAGGCGTACACCATCAATAGAAACAATTGTTGTAGAGAGCCCCCACCCAAATTTTTGCTTTACCACTTTTCGCACTGATAAAGAAAATTGGTGTAAAAATACAAAAATAAAAGTAGAGATGGGTAATTTGTGTGTCAGCTCCATCATAATTATTTCTTGTCCTCCTTATAATAGACTTCCCATGTGGATAATACCTTACTTTGCACAAAATAATTTTGGGCTAGATTACCATATCACATGCGCAATCTTTCCTTATTTAACAATTAAAATATATCCTTTAGTTGTCATTACATCATGACACTATTGCATCATAAAAGAGTCTTTCTTGATGTCAAAAGGGGCCAATTGTGAAACCTTTCCCCATTTAACAATTCAAAGATATCATTTAGTTGTCATTACACCACAACGCCATCATGTCATTAAAGAGTCTTGATATTGAATGTTGAAAGGGGTCATTTTTTTTTGTTGATCTATGAGTTTGAATGTGTAATTTTCTTGTTCACTTTTGCAAGTGCAAAGGTGATATATGCAAGTTCAAATATTGATATATGTGTAGAACTAAATCTATAACTCATGGATTTAATCCATCTAGATTTTAAGAATAACCCAATTCAAATTGTGTCATTTTACTTCCAAAGCATCTAGAAGTTACAGTTGTCAGTTAAGGTTAAAAAGTTATTATCAAAATAATGGATAGTTATTCATTGACCATTGAAATTATTTAAATAATTATATTTATTTTAATTAATTAATTTATTTTATACAATTTGTCACATCTCTAAATTAATTTAATTTAATTTTATTAGTTGTAAAATGGTAAGAAATAGGGATCACTAGTCTAAACATGCAAACTAGGGATCTATTCCACTCTCATCACCCCTTCCATTAATGATAAATTAATCAACCCAATTCTAAACCAGTTAAGGTAGGTAAGAGTTGGACACAAACTAATGAATAATTTAATTATCCCTTTTGATTGATTAATTGATGCAATTTCGAATGCAACAAGAACTAGGCGGAATGATGTGAAATTGCACAATAATCACATAAACAACAAGCCACAAGTCTAATATGTCAACTTTGAATACAAATCTAGAAAAAAAGAATTAGAGAGGAACTTGTCACTAAAATTTGAGCTCAAAATAGGTGGACTTAATAGATGAAATAGTCCCAGTGATGTCTAAATCTATTTTCCTCATTAAATTCAAACTCAGGACATTGTTTTGATCCTTCACTTAAAGTTTCACAGAAAATGTGCTAGACTATTTCAATAATTATGGACTATGTTAATAATCATCAACATCCATACTCCTTTTTCATTTTCTAATTCTTCTTTTCTTAGTCCACGTCCACCCTCCCTAGATCTAAAATTTTTCACATAATAAGAAGAAAAAAGGGTGTTTCTATTATATAAGGACTTTCCTTAGTCAAGCCCTGGGAAAATTCAACCTTCCCTACATAAATTGTGTCTAAAATAAATATTGAATATAAATTAAAGAATATTGAATCAACAAGTTGATACCTTTGTCAATCAATTCTCCTTCTTTTGAAGACTTCATGAAAGGATGATGGTGCTAGAAAGGGACATCTTGTATATATTCAATCACGGAGGAAACAATGTGAACTTGGTCATGGATATAATCTTTAATGTTTGAATCCTCCATTGCTAAATCTCCTTTGTTTTTGTATTAAAAAATGACTGTAGTGCTTGCTCAATAAGAGAGTGAATTGTGAATGTTTGATGTTCAAATGAGGGGGCGAGGTCTCCTTTTATATTAAACCTCATGAAATATGTTGATAATTTTGATGTAGGCCAACATGGATAGCATTTTCCTTCTCACCAAATTTTTATCATTGATGTATTTACATTTGGCTCCATTTTTTTTGAACCATGCAGGGCCAAGCACCTAGTGCCATAGTCCATAAGAACTAGGGTGCTAAGTTCCCGAGAAATAGGTCAAGGGAGCCATAAAGGTGTTGTACTTGAAAAAATAAGCCTTGGATTGAGCAATATAAGTCATATTTGGGTACATGAAAAAGGAGCACAAATGTGAGGCCTACATGAGCATGGAATTGTATGAGGATACAATTTTTGAAATGAAAATTTATTGTATTCATTAAAAATAATTTAATTTATTTACATTTTGGTGAAGTCAACTTATCCTACACCCTCTAGAGTTTTGCCTTAGGGTTTATTCATTATACATTAGGTTTCAAGTCTATTTTATTAATATTAACATGTCATCATAATTATGACTATGGTTTGGATCCACCCTTTCTTGTTTGTATCATTTTATAAATTGTTAATATATACTTGATCTCTTCCCAACTACTCTTTCTTGTGCATTATTGTTGCACATTTTTATCACGATTCTCATAATCCAATGACCTTAAAATTTATTCATGTCTATTTTACAATTATGGATATGTTTATATGCTTTTTAGTATCTAATCCTTACATCTTTAACAATCTTGTGTCTTTTTTAATTTAGATAGGTATCTCTTTTTATTGAATTTTTATCGTATCATGAATGTGATTTTTCCTCTTTCGTGGAGTTAGTAAATTTTCCTTCCTTTTGTACACACTTTCTTGACCTATTCATGAGTGCTATATTGCTTTTAAATTTTCTATGAATAGCTCTAATGATGTACACGGTCATATAAATATTCACCTTATATACTCCTTCCTTTCAAATGTTTGGATTCATATTGGTGATATATATCCCTAAACGCACATCATACACCTAGGGATCTTCTTTCATGCAATTTTTATATAGCTAATGAGCATATCATTTATATACACCATTATAACTCTCCTCCATGTGTTTGGAAGGACAATATTTGGCGACCTTAGGCCCAAACTCTTGTCTTTTCAAATTTTGCATAGCATAGGCCTATCATAAATAATATGGTTGTTATTAATTTCTAACTATGTAATTAGTTTTTGTGGTTGTGATAATAAATTTCCTTTACTTTATGTGGTTGATTACCTTTAATTCATTAATTATTGTCTTCATCAACCATTCTTATTCATTAGTCATGTTTCTTGCTTTGATGAGTGATTTTAATGATGGTTATAGCTCTTTATTGGGACTATGATTACAATTCTACTAATTGTTGGGCTCTTCTATTGATTGCGATAAATTTTGTAAGCGAAGTAGAATTGAAACTTGAAGATGTGGCTTGTGATCATAGTAACCACTACTCTCAATAGTTAGAATTTTGTAGTTTTACATTATTTATATATATTAACTTCATAATTGTTAGATTAATGATCATGATTAGATTGGTACTATGCTTCTGCATTATCTATGATTGTTTTCAATTGAGGTTAAAATAGTTTTTGAAGGGAATCGTAACCCTGTACAATTTAGAACAAAAGATATGCATGATGCAACTTTACAAAAAAGGGAAAGACAACACAAAGCAACAGCTGGGGAAAAAAGATGGAGACAATAGAAACCCCACCAACAAAAACTACCAGCAAAAAGAAGCTAAACTGACGAGAATTACTAGCTTTGAAAAATAGTTAGGTCACTTTTTCCATAAACTCTGCAGAGTCATCCATCACCATTTTGTATTTGTTGATAACCTCTCTGAGATACTTTATTTCCTTAGTGCTACTAGTTTTCACCTTTTTTGCACTTGCTCTAGTGTGAGTCCCAGTACTAGCAATGCTGGGATCAATAGTAGTATCATCATCCATAGTAATGGGAGTAGTGTTCTCATCCAGCACCGAGAGTAGTGCCCTTAAGTTGCTGTCAGTCACCTTCATGCCCTCATAGTTATTTTTCATGATACAGCTGAGAGTGTCTTCAATACTCTAAATTTGGGTTTCAGTAGTCTGATGACAAAAATTAACCACCGTATTAATCCTTAGTTCAAGCTTCTCCATCAGCCTTTTATCCACTTCTTCCTCCTGGGTTTCATTATCATTAGCAGCCTTGGTCACCGGTTTAGCGAGCAATAGAGAAATCTTACTCAGTCTATCCTGGAGCTCTTCATACTTACTATTTATATCTTTGATTTCTTAAAGAAGCCATTAATTCAATAGATAGTCCATCTCAACCCGCTCTTTAACTACTTGCATAAATCTAGTAGGTTCTTGTCTTTTCACAGTTTCATTATCATGGCTGCCTCTAGCTTTCTCTGTTCCTTTTATATCATTCCCTTATTTTTTATTAACCTCAATCTTCTTAGAAGTATCCCTAGAGAGAATACCCTCTTTAGACTAAGAGTCAGCATAGTTCACCAGAATAGGAGTAATGTCAGGAGAAAACTTGCTTCTGACTTCAAGCTGGACTCACTATTCTTCTTCATTGGGGGGTAGAATGCACCTCGCCATGGGTACTAGTATCTTCCAGCACCTTTTTGTCTCTTGGTTCCTCCATTTCCATGTCCTTTGTATTACCATTGTTGCTGCTATCCATCTCCTGAGAGGATCCAATAACACCCTTATCTTGAGAATCAGTTTCCTCCTTTGTATCCATACCAACTTCCTCAGAGAGGAATTTATCCGCTTTGCCCTTATCCCCTTTTTATTCCTCCTCCTTTGCCTCAGTTTCATTATCTGTGTCCATACCCGCCTCCCTAGTGAGAATCTTAGTAGGCTCTATAACAAACTTGATAGCTTTTGCCTTCCTCTTTTTACTTGGAGTGTTGCTTTCATTAGCCATGGGTCTTTTGCCCTTCTTCTCCCTACTCGAGCCAACGATCTGGGTGTTATCCTGCAGCTTAAATTTTGCATACTCATAGATTAGCAGAATAAGCCCATCATGAAGGATGGGTTTCTCTACATTCTTACTATTTTCCATAATGCTATTACCCAGAGATTTGAGCAGAAGGTAGGGGAAATAAATTTTCTTATTGTAGCGGAAGTGATTAACAAGCATAAAATGGAAATTTTAAACCCTAGTGTATCGACCCTCAAGTGTAAAATATTGCATGATAGCTTTGACCAATTTTGCCTAGAAAAGCTTCATATGACAATGCAGGACATAGTCCCTTGACTGTTTGACAAGAATATCTCTTTCATCCTAGGTCTTAGGATACATTTTAGCCGCATTTTTGGCCATAACCCTACTTCTATAATATTTCAACCCTGACATTTTAAGACCCGTAATTTTAGAAATTACTCTCTCGGTAACACAGAAGGAATTACCACAGATAGTCACTTTGTCATTATCCAAGCTGTCCGCAAATTCTTTAGATATGTCCTTTTCATAACCATGGAGTCTCTCCATATAATCAGTGACCCCGCCTTCCTTGAGTCTATTCTAGACCTCGGTCTCTTTTTTCCATTTATAGACCGAGGGCTCTTCATGTTTCAATTTGCCTCCCATTTTACTAGTAGACCAAACTTCAGACTGATGCACAGGATGAGTGTCAAGATCACAAAAAATAGAGCAGCGCGAGTAAATTGTGAAAAAAGGCTGCCTTTTAAAAGAAATGATAGCATCTTTCCCACAAGTGTAATTATTATTGCAAATGCCACCATGCATGTGAGACCCAAATTTAAGGCAACTATAAAAACTATCCCTTCTTGTCATTATCATTAGTAGTAGTTCTGGGTTTATGGTGGATTTGATCACACCTTATAAGATTTAGGACTTCAATATTTAATCCTTGATTTCCTTGCCAGTTCCTGGCATCATCACTATACACTCCCACATTCACCTGGCTATCAGCCATAGAGTTCGACTCTTTGAAGGCATGACTGATGTGTGTGACATCAAAATCAGATAAAAGATTTTTAATGTGAGAGATGATGTGAATTGTATTCCAAGATAGAGTATGAATACCATTAATGCAATTAATAGTATTCATGGAGTCGCATTCCAGCCACAACTTTTAACAATTCTTTCTTTTCGCCAACTTGTAAGCATAGAGAGCTGCCATAACTTCAACAACATGGCTAGTTTGTGAACCAATAGGGATAACAAAAGCAACAACATAGCTACCTTGGGAGTTTCTAACAATGCAACCACATCCAGCAATATCAGGGTTTCCTTTAGCAGCACCATCAAAATTAACTTTATACCATCCAGGAGGAGGGGAGCTCTAGATAGCTGATTCACGGGTAGAAGGAGTAGGCTTAAAATTTGCATAAAAATTCCAGTGCTCAATAACATCCTTATCAGGAACTTCTTCCATGAGTTTTGGTTTAATTACACAAGCTATTTTTGTATTTTCCACAATACTTCTAACAATTTTGGAGCCAATCAAAAAGGAAGTGGAGGTTTTGTTTCTGAATATCCTGTCATTTCTTTCTTTCCAGATCCTCCATATAACATGTGGGGTAGTATAATTCTAGATAATTTTTCCCAACTGGTGAGGGACTAGAGATCTCCATTGTGCTAGGAACTCTTTAATGGTTTTAGGGAAGACCCAACTGATTTTCCAATGCTGCAACACAACCCTCCAGATTTCTCTTGAGAACTGACAATGAAGGCAAAGGTGAGAAGAAGACTCAACATATTTCATACAAAGATAGCATCTATTAGGAATAATCCAGCCTCTTTTAGTCAGGTTCTTGGTAGTAAGGATTTTGTCCTGAACAAAAACCCAAAATAAAAATTTAATTTTAGGGATAAGGGAAGGGTACCAAACCTTAGCCCAGTAGGGCTCCGCTCCATGGGAGGAAATCAACAAATAAGCTGAAGCCACTGAGAAATTACCATTAGGATTAGGGGCCTAAATGAGATCATCTTCACAATTAGCTTTGATATCCCAGGGGGCTAAATCAAATTTAATATGTTTCAATCAGGGATTAATGTCATTGAGGGTGACCCATTTATTATCCTTCCTGTAATCCACAACTTTACCCCCAACTCTTAGGGAACAATTTTTTGCAAATTGAGCCATATCAGGGTACTAGATGAGGGGTTTATCCCTGAACCAAGGATCATCCCAAAAATTGATTTTCTACCCATTACCAACTTTCCAACGAGCTCCTTTATCAGCAAGAGGTCTAGCTTTCAAGATACTATTCCATATCACAGACCCCAACATAGTGATGGGAGAGGAGAGGAATGATTCAATAGAGGGAGTAGTGAAAAGGTATTTTGATTTAAGGATTTTATTCCAGCCTTTTTCTTTTCCAAAAATTCTCCAGCATTGTTTGGCTAGGAGGGATAGATTGATATCCTTAATTTTTTTGATGCCAAGACCCCCATGTTTAATATTTTTGCACACATTCTCCCAAGCTACAAGATGGATTCTATTTTTTTTCCTCCGTTCCTGTCCACAAAAATCTTTTTTGTAATTTCTCAATAATATCAGCAATCTTGGATGGAATTTTGAAGAGGCTCAATGCGTAAACGGGGAGATTCTGCAAGGACCTCTTTAGCAAAAGGATTTTCCCAACATTGCTAAGGAGGGTCCCTTTCCATCCAACAATTTTTCTGTTGAACTTATCCACAATAGCATTCCAGAAAGAATCTAGAGGTTTCAGGCCCAATGAGAGGCCCAAATAGCTGGAGGGAAAAGAGGCAATTGCACAACCAAGAATAGTCGCCATTCTCTATTGTCTCTCAGGAGGAGTGTTAACAAAGAAGAGGGAGCTTTTCTCTCAGTTAATTAGCTGACCCGTAGCAGAGGAATAGGTATCAAGAGCCTTCTTGATAGCTTTAGCTTCTTTAATTAAGGAAGAACCCATTAGCACTGTATCATCCACAAACTGGTTGTGGGAGCTGGGGGAACAAGAGGATGAAGGAAGAAGACCCTAAATCGAACCCTCCAGGACCCCTTTAAAAAATAATCGCCTGAGGCTTTCAACCATGATAGCAAAAATGAAGGGGGAAATGGGGTCCCCTTGCAGAGCCCTCTTGAAGGAAAGAACAGATTAGAAGTAGAGCCATTCACCAACACCAATATTGAAGGAGAGGAAATGAGTTGCTGAATAAGGCCAACCACTTTCAATGAGAAACCAAAGGCTAAAAGAAATTTTCAAAGGAAGTTCCAATCCACTCTATCATAGGCCTTTGAGAGATCAACCTTCATAAGGATTCCATCCTTTTTTGAGGCCTCTAGAGAATGGATATTCTCATGAACAGAGATAATAGAATCAAGAATCTGTCAGCCCAGGACAAACCCATTTTTTTGGGGGGAAATGATATCTAAGAGAAGCTTTAGAATACAAACCATAAGGACTTTAGAGATGATATTATAGAAAGTTTTGCACAAGTTGATCGGCCTAAAACTATCAGCACTATCATCCCCCAGTCTCTTAGGAATAAGGACAAAAAAAGTGGAGTTAGCTTCTCTCAAAAGGGAGCCAGAACCAAAGAACTCTTTCACTGCATTCAAAATATCTTTCTCCATAATGTGCCAGAAGTCCTGGAAGAAAAATGGAGGGAAACCATCTGAACCTGGGAATTTTTCTTCCTCAAAAGAGAAGACCGCAACTCTGATTTCTTTAGTAGACGGTCTTTTACTCAGCATCTTGTTATCAACTCTGGTCATGATGCATGGGATATAATTCAAAAGCATCTGTTGGTTTTCTTCAGAAAGGGCAGGGTCAGATTTGAGAAGAGAAGCAAAATAACCAGATAATTCTTTTTTGATCTCCTCCTCCTTACTCAACCTACCATGGGTACCATTGATATGCTCTATCCTTTTAGCAACCTTGTGTTTCTAGGCAGTTAGGTGGAAGAATCGGGTATTCTTATCCCCCACACAGAGCCATAGAGCCCTGGATCATTGTCTCCAAAAAACTTCCTCCTTAGTGATGATGTTATAATAATTAGCTTGAATTTTGTTTTCCTTAAGTTTTTTCTCCTCAGTTAAACCCTCCAGTTGGATAGTTTGTTGGATCTCTTGGAGGTCAGCTTGGATCAAGATTTTATTTTTGAATATGTCCCCAAACTCTTCTTTGTTCCAGAATTTAACTTTACTCTTAATCCTTTTAAGAGTAAAGTTGATGTTGTAACTAAAGTTTACACCCTTTAAAATGAGTTAACTCAAAAACCTAGTGAAACAATGGATCATTTTTAGGTTGTAGGTCACCTATTGTGAAAATGAACCTCTTTATAAGGTTTTTCCCTTGATAATCACCTAAATCCTAACTCCAAACACTTTTTTACGAATATAAAAGGGAAGACTTTCTTGAAAATGAGATCTAAAGCTATGATTGTGATGCACCAAAATGGATGTTTGGACCTATACTTTTGTTGTTCTTGGACATAATTAATCAATAGCCAAATCTACTTCACAAATCAATTTTTTACTTACTATTGCATCATTGTTTTAGAAGAAGGTTCAATTTTCTATAGTTCTTAGAAGAAAAACATGGTTTTTACAACTAAAGTTTGTTAAAAAAAAGACACAACTTATGACCTACACTCAATAAGTTTTTCTGCTTGATTTTTTTAAATGAGACACATGATAAAGGTTTTGCCTATAAAACTTAGTAAAATATATTAATCATTCATTCACATGAAATAATATAGCTCACGGAGAAGGTAAAATGATATTTCTATTGTTGCAAAAGGCGTTTTACAATAGTATATGTAGTTTTCAATTACCTCATATTTGCTTGAAAATGAAGAATTACATACTATTGGAACTCTCGATGAATGGTTTTTCAATTACAAAATAATGTATGTATCTAGAAGAACTTTCAAAGTTATAACATTAGTATAAAATTGTAAGGACACATAATTTGAGTTGCAAGAACTAAATAATCTAAGTCCAAGGAATATTAATTTCTCATCTTCAACAAAAAAAAAGAGCATATATGACAACATCTATGAAGGAAATAAGTGTTGAAAAAGACCAGGTACACTTTCTTGGGTGCCTAGGAGGACGAGTTACTTCTTATTTGTCATCTTCAACAAAACAAGAGCATATATGACAACATCTATGAAAGAAATAAGTGTTGAAAAAATCCAAGTACACCTTCTTGGGTGCCTAAGACGAGTGGCTAATGAGTGTCTTTAAAGCTTTGACTTCATTTTCAACATATTTTAGTTGGGATGAGGCTAACTTGTCTTTGAACTTATCCTCTCTGCTTGGATGATGCTCATACTAAGTCAAAAGAGCCTCAAAAATACCCTACACATGCTCTTTGTGTCCCTATATTCTTTCTCCACCTTGTCAAACCACTCAACCAATTTTCCAAAGTAATAGAACATGTTTTTTTACATTTTGTCAAGTTGAAAGTGCTTTGGACCAAATAAAACATAAATAGGACATTTAAGACCCATCAAAATACTTCAAAAACTCTCCTAATAGTTTTAAATAGTTATTTAGATGTGCTTCTATCCTTGAGAAAGGTTTATGCATGAGAAATAGGCACTTAAATTTTTGGTAAATTTAGTATTGACCAATTATTTATAATTAAAGAAATTTAAGATTAAATAGTGAGCTTAGATTATTTAAAGGCCAAAATTGTTAAGTATTATTTCCATGGTTATAAAATTGAGTAAAAAATATATTTCATCTCCTAAAATTTTAAAGTTTAAGATTATCAAGTAAATTTATTTTATAGAATTGATATAGATAAATGTGAAATTCTAAGTATTAGATCAGGAGGTAGGATGTTTTAAGAATGTGATTTAACTAAAATCATCATGCCTTGGTTTGTGTCACAACAACATAACTAATCTATCTCCATATATTTAATTAGAAGGAATGACCCTTATGAATCCTTCCTTGAAAAGTGACTTGTACTTGGACTCTAACCCTATTAGATGACCAGTCCTCGGGGTTTCCACAACACCACTCAAGTTAATTCTTCCCCTCTCTTATGAAAAAAGTAGCTAAAGATGTTACATGTACAATATATTTAAGGTCATATATTATTTTACCATGATTAATCATGACAAGTGTTGTTATATAGTATCGATACTGAAAATTTGTTAGTTGCATTTTTACTTAATTGTAAAATTTTGAACATATAACATTTGGTATAGAGCCCTAGGTTACAACGCTAGGGAAATCTAGAAATGATTGGGTCTAAAAAAAGGTGTACATTAATTAAATTCAACTCACAAGAAATTAAAAAAAAAAAAGATAAAATGACGAGATAAATTTAACTAAATAATATTTCTTTAATTATGAAGTATAAAAACAATAATCTTTATCTATCATGTCATTAAACAAAAAAAATGTTTGCAACTGCCGAACTGGAGGATGCTCTTCAAAAACTATTGGACCTTTATGGAATGAAGTTATTAAGGACCCTCTCTTATAAAAATCAAGTGACAACCCTTTGTCTTAAGAGTAAACAAAGATAATTAGAGAAAATATTAGTAAATTGGTTAATGAGTAATGTGTTAATCTAGAAACTTTGTTATACCTTTTATATTTTGGTTTAAAAACATGATTACCTTAATAGACATAGTTGAATAAAATAATGAAGACAATATTAGATAAACTCCTTCATAATGAATTTTATGACCATTTTCCTTTTTGATAATGGGTTGGTTAAAGGAACCATGGTAATAAATTGATAAAAATATGGACCACCTTAACACTCTCTTTGAAAAACTTTAAACTAGACAAAACCTAATGGTATAATATCTTTAATTATTATAGAGTCATTTTGGGTTAGAGTATGATCCTTCTTGTAATCTCTTGTTTGATATTGATAAAATAGCATTTGTAAAGTGCTATAAAAATCATGACCATTCTTTCGTGTGCAATTTATACTCTATTAATTCTATTTTAGAACTATGATACAAGTTGATCACGCAACCTTTACAAGTGAAAATCACTGACCTGAATATTAGAACAGGCTAACAACTTGATAGATTGTTATAATTATTGTTGAACTTATACCTTGGAAACTTTACCAATATGAGCATTCTAAGACTTTAACACAAATTAAAATCAAACCTACAATGAATAGTTTTGCATGTGATAGATTAAATGTTGAATAATAAGTTTTTTTTGTATCAATCAAAAGTAGGTAAGTGGTTGCACCCAATTATATTAATACTTTAAAATATTACATTTGAATTATACCCATTTACCATAGCTTACTTCTATACATTACCGCTCTAAAATGAAGCATCACTACACTACCAAACTACATTACAGAAACATATCTATCAAATGTCCCATATGACCTGAGTTGACATATACAACCTTTTCAAACTATAATTGCCACCTTTATGTTGCCTATTTGTGACCATGGACCAAAACAAATGTTGGAAATAATGGAATGGTGTACTGAGAGGGGAGGGGTGAATCAGTACCTCAAAACTTTTATCAATTAACCTTTATCCCCTTTTTGTAATCAACTGTATTACCAACCATATTATTCTATCTTATCTTTGTGTTTGATATATCAATTCATAATTCAATAAGCATGTAAAACATTCATATAAACATTCATGAAATGTAATGAAACATGACACAAGATTTGGTAACACAGAAAACCCCTGTTAGAAGGTAAAAACTACGGTGGGGATGAAACCCACAAATATTCACTATCTATAGAATGGAAGGGGTCGGTTAAGGCTTACAATTTTGATAACTTCTGATGATATATCTTGTTAGGATTATTATGTAGAGATTGGTTAAGGTCTACTCTGTTAAGAGCTTTAGCAACACTGTTTAGTGTGCACTTGGTTAAGAGATTTACAAAGGATTGTTAAATATACCTTTCACAAGGATTTCTTCTATTTTCTACACTTGTTAGAATGTAGTCAAAATTATTCAGTGACCTGAGTATGTGTAATCTATAATTGTTGATTACAGATCCATTAAAGATTACATGTATAATTGTAAAGATGAAAAAGTTTTTGGTTAAGGGGGATTTGAATTGTTAATTGTTATTTGTGTTGATTTCCTTAACCCTACTTTACACTTGAATTTGATTGATTGTATATTGCAATTGTGATTGTGATTAAGGGAAGATAAGATGCTCCTTTCTTTCACCCT
>MU224033.1:497317-511600 GCA_018584345.1 Thuja plicata
TCAAATCCTTAAATATTGTTATGCTCCCTGAAACCACTCACAAAACTTAGTTCTTTCCTTGAAAGAAACTTGCAAGCAATTTAATAGCTACCTTGTAACCAATATGCTTAAAAATGCCTTACAGATTAAAACATAAAAGAGCATACACAACAAGTAAAGAGACAACAATAAGATAGAGTAAAGTTGCACTGTATTTTATTCATATGTTTTTGCTTCAATACATACAAATCTCAAAAAGCTTGAAGACACAGACACAAATCTAAAAAGTCTGATTTTCAATATATTTCATCCCCTTCTTTACTATTACAATTTTGATCTATTTATAGGTCCTTAACCATCTTGGAATCCTTAACAATAGGATGCAACAAGCTTCGGATGGTTTAAGGAACCTAACCCTAAAAGTACAGAAAAGATAAAGAAAGAGAATATAGAAGCGGTGGAGAGACAAAAACAGGGGATGAGATCTGATATTCTTTTGTCTTCATCTGGAATCTGGAACCTTTGTCTAACAGTGTTCAGGATAGCATCTGATATTCATATTGAGACCAAGTGACTACCAATTCAGGCTAACATACACTTGTCTTTAGTAAGAACTAACCTCCCTGTGCTCAATGGTCAGGCGCCAAGCGTTTCCTTTTATTCTTCATCCAGGACCTCCTCTTCTACCACAAGCTTCTTTTTCTTTGGCTTGGTCATCAAGTCCCATGCTTTCACTTCATCTTCTGTAGGCCATTTAAAACTCTGTGTGCTCTGTAGTTGTACCTTCTATCTTTCCCACCTGACATCTGTGATGCTTTTAACATCCATTAAGAACTTGTTCATGTCAGTTTCTGCCTTGAAGGCTTCATTCAAAACCTTATTGAAACCTTCCAAATCTAAATCAGATCCTGAAATAAATGCCTCATTGATTGTCATTCTACTATAAAATTCACTCCTCTAGGCCTCCAAGGCCTTAACTTGATCATCTTCTCTTTTGAATGGATGAGTAAATCTTTTAAACTCTGGAGAAAATAGGCTTAACTTAGCCTCTATCTGATTTAGCTTACCTTTAAAGAAAGATAAGGCTATATTAACCTTTTTAATCTCATCCTCCACCTCTATCACAATCTCAGGTAAATCTGATCTAAGTGGTTGCAAGTAGGCAAGTTTTTCAAATAATTAGACCCTAGGAGACCAATTAACAAAATAAGGGTTCAAAATGGTGATGTACCCTATCACTTCTGTATGCAAGATGGGAAATTTATTGTAAGCATTTAGGATGACATCTATTTTGTCCTTGAGTATATCAATCCTATATTGTAGAATGCATCTTAATGCATTTATGGCTACCTCATTATTCTTTTTGCCCATATCTTCTATCTCAACCACTTCCTCTGATTTTGCTTTCTCCTTTATCTGCAAAGGTTGTACTGAGGGCACATAAACCACTTCAGGTTTCTCTTATAGTTGATTCATTAATTTAGCAATTAACTTATCTTGCTGATGTATCTTTATGTGGCATAGTTCCCTATCCTTTGCTAGGGCACAGGTTTCCTCAATCAAAATGCCACACTTCTCAGACAATTATTTTGTCTTGTCTTCATTCAAGTGTGCCCAATGAGTCATGATCTGAGAAATCTCAAGATCTCCAGTATTCTGTATAGTCCAGACCATTTGGTTCCCCACCATACTCTCTTGAATGTTTACTAGTTGAGGCTTCTGGTCCTTGGGACATAAGTTCCACATGGCAAAGGCTTGTGATTTTGGACTATATCCAAATCCCTTGATCATGTCACCCATCTGAATCTCACTTGCCAACTTGAGGTCTGGCTTCTTCCCAAACTGATCAATAATGAATGCTGAGGCTAAGTCCTAGCCCTCAGCAAGCAAAATGCCACTGTTCAAAACCATTTTTCTTGCCTCATCTGGAGAGATATCCTCACTATCAGGGTCATAGGCTTGCAAAGCTAGCAAAGCCTCATTTTTAACTGTCTCCTCTCCATCTAAATTCAATTGTGCCCTAATTTGTTCCTTCTTATGCCATCTCAAAAAAATTTAAACTCATCAGTTTTGACAAAATTGTCATCACTTAGAAACTGCTGCTGATGTAGTAACCTTTCATCAATGCATGCCTTAAGAGACAATTCTATGTTTTCTTTCTCATCCTGTTGTTGTCTCTTCCCCTGTCTGATTATTTTCCTCAGATTATGATCATACAATCTGTGACCAGGAATGAGGGCACTTGTTCTATCTCCTTTCTTCTCTTTCCTAACAAAGGAGGTCTGACCAGGGTCAACCTTTTTCGTTTTAGTGGCAGGCTCTTCTACATCATCTGGCTGAGAAACCTCAGTCATGTCTATGATATGGCCTTGTTCCTCCTGTACCTATGCTGCCTCGACAACATCCTGTTGAGGTTGGTCAAATTGAGGTGGACAGGCATAATCCCCATCACTATCACTCTCATATTCAGATTTTGAATATTCAGGCTCTTTTCCTCCTTTCTTTGTATGTAAAACATTATCCAATTGCTCATAGAGTACATAAAAATTATTAATCATGGCTTTGATCTTGTCAAAATAAGGTAAGTCAGGGTAAAACCCTCCAAATGACAATCCATTTCTCCTTATTTTCTTCTCTAGATTTAGTAGTTCCTGAATTCTTTCTCTTCTTGTCCTTACCTCATGCTCATCAAGGATATTTCTTGTGGCATCCTCCTTCACACAAAAACCATGAACATTTGTATTGGGGATGGTAGGAATTAGGTGTTTCCTAGCTCCTGCAATGAATCCTTCTGAGTCAATGTATCTATATAATGCTGCCCTCATCTTGCATCTTTCCATCCATGTGCTCACCAAATCAATAGCACCCTTACCTATAGTAAAGTTAAAGATTTTAAATTGCCTAGGGGTTAAGGTCCCCTTTCTATGTGGTGCAAAATGTTCATTGTCTATTAACAATAGCTGCTAGATAAACTCCATAGCAGCAACTCTGGATGGCACATGATAGGGTAGGACATGAGGTGGATGTGTGCATCCATATACCCTAATCATAGTAAACTTTTATTCTAAAAATAAGTCTCCCTAGTTATGGTCACCCTCCCATTTGTGCACATACTCACAAGGTCTCAACAACTGCAGCACCTTTACTGGGAGTCTGGTTTTGCTAATACTCATGCTCTGCGTTAATGGATATACAATCCAATTCTCGAATCCAAAAAAATCATAGTCCTTAGATGTGTAATTCCATATCCTAACCCAAAATTGAATAGGATTGGGTCGATCCTGGAAAATCCTCTAAGGATTCAAGTTGTTCACATTCATAATCCCATAGTTAAAATGCAATAACAAATGCATCAGGATAGAATAATGGAAGAACCTAGGTTCCTTCTCTTTGGGATCCTTCATATTCTTCTGCACAGCTACAAATCCCTCACGCATTTTGTCAATAATGTACTGTATTTAGTCATAACTGGTGCTAGAATGCACATCTTGCAATTCTAGTACCATCATCAAAATTCCAGCATTTATTTTCTCTGCTCCTCCATCTATCCCTAACACTCTACATAAAGCATAGGCAATATACTTAATATAGAAATGTAAGTCTTTAAAGCAGTAGGGTATAGTCCTAGGTATAGGAGTAAGATGGTTCCTAACCTCTTTAAGCACATACTTCTGCAATTGATTCCTAGCAGCACCAGGTTGTAATCTATACCGCTCTTCTTGCCTAGTAATATTTATCTTGGTAGACATGGTACTGTATAAGCCAAAGGCTTGCATGAATGAATTCCTATTTAAAATCAATAGGGCTCATTTTTCTTAATTGTCCTAGATAAAGCATCATAGTGGCTGGCAAGACCTAGAAACAAGTCTACATCTACATAGACATTAGGGACAATTAACCTAGCAAGACCACTAGTCCAAGGGTTTGACACTGGAATGGCCTTATCAGAATTATTATAAAAATAATTGTATAGAGAAAAACCTATGGACCCTCGAGTGCGAGCATCTCTAATTTCATAGTAGTTATCTTCTAGCAAGTTTGTATTTGCCCTCTTCTTCTGTGTGGACCATGGCAACAACTTCAAGAATTCATCAGAGAAATTTCTCTTCCCTTTTGCATCATTGTCTACTTCATAACTCTTTCCACTGGTAGAAGCCACACTGATTGCTTTACTCATCTTTTTTACTGATATTGAAACAAATCTCTTCTCAGGACTCACTACTCTTCTTTGTGTACTGCTAACAATTCAAAAAGCTTGACAACCAGAGAATTACCTTGCAAATGATCAATTTCTGCCTTTTGAACACAAAAGACCTAGCAATTCTTCACTCTGTAATTTTGGAAGTATGTTAAATGAAAATGAACTCGCGATCAACTCTTTATGGAAACTCTTCCAAGTACATAGCTCATCATTGAAAAGAAAATCAATTTTTCTTTCAAGTTAACATGCTGTGGAATTGATTGAAATCCTAGCCGTAGCTCATGAATGTGACAGGAAATCAAATTCATATGAGTGCATTTTCAGAAAAACCCTTATAAAATTTTGAACAAAATGACATGTCTTCATATGATTGGTTCTTCGCCAGACATCTCAGCTACCCTTTTCATACAACAATTAATCTTCTGGATTCTCATTGGACACTGAATCTCCACGTTGTCATATCAGCAACTGCTGCCTTTTAACATTTTTCATATTTAGCAACCACGTGACTGTGCAGTATCTCCTTTTCACTGATCAAATCTCTTAGCCCTCAGTTCTTGTGGAGATCTAGTGACTGTATGATTTCATTTACTTGGCTAACCATGGTTAATTTCTTGCGATCACATGACTAAATGAATCAAAGTTGCTAAATGAAATGCTTAACCCAAAGTTTATTTGAAGACCCTGCGACTAACCTTTACCCTTTAATTTTAATTCAGAGGCTATGCGACTAAAGGTTATCTCATTGTCGCAAGCACTTTTTACTCTCATGCAAATTTAATGGAGACTTATCGACCACCATTGATCTTATTACACTTAACATCTGACGACTCTACTAAGTCGTTGAATATATTTCAAAAGCCTTAAATCATTTGGAGACTACGCGACAATACATAACTTTATACCTTTTAGTCTCTTAGTTTCCAAATGACTTTTTCCTTTTGGGAGACCATGCGACTAGCCTTTATTTTACTCATTATGGACATGTGTCTCTTTTAACTGTTTGTCTCTGAATCGCTAATTAAAAATTGACTTAGCATTTTAAACCAGCGACTACCCGACCACCATATACTTTAATCACCTTGCGGTTTGTCGCAAAGTCTCGGCATCTTTCTCTTAACTGACTTTTTACTTGGAGACTATGAGACACAAGCCTTAAACATGTCACTTAACTATGTTATGATTCAGAGACCCCATGACTAAAGTAATCACCATGTCTCATGAAAATTCACTAACTGCATGATACTTTGCGCGACACCGTGACTTAACTACTTGCTTTCATGTTGCTTGATGATGTATTTCTGCATTGGGAGACTTTGCGACTGAAGGGTTTCGCTAAGTCTGATAACAAATAAGGAATATTCTATTTTTTTCTGAGACATCCTAACAATAGTTAATCGCCAAGTCTCATAACAAATAAGAATATGCTTCTAGGATGAAGTGACTAGGCGACCATAAAAAAAGGTACATGACTTAAGTTTTTCAAAAAAGATAATGCAAAATTAGAAACTCGATCATCATTTTAGGGATTTTTTGCATTTTGACTTAGAAGATAGCTTAGGGTTTTGGGTTTTTGCACTATTCATGTGGATTTTGACCTAACAAAATAGAATTTTCACAGGGGTATTTCAAAAATGAGACAGACCTTCTGATCTAGGATAGAACTCGGCATGAAGGAAACAAAACTTTAGGGCAAACCAATAAAAATAGGAATACAACCAACAGTGGCTCTACCTGAGGATTGACTAAACATAGTTTATGGAAAAGAACCATATAATCTCTGGTTACAGAACTTTCCAAAAAATGAAAAGGATGCCAACTAACCTAAAACATAACGGAAACTATTTATAGCATTTATATACTTACTTGTGCATATAATTTTGATTCTTAGTTGAAAAAGGGCTTCAGGAATTGCCCATTCATAGGCAACTCAACATCTTCTCCCTCCATGTTCTTCAATAAGTAAGAGTCTTTTCCAAAATTCTCTGAAACAATAAATGACCCTAGCCACAAATACTCAAACTTCTCTTGTTTTCCTTTATCTTCTGCTCTTGCATTCCACTAGAGAACTAGGTCACTAGACTGGAATTTTCTCTTAGTAGCCCTTTTATCAAAAAGGTATTTCATCTTTTTCTACAATTTCATGTTTTCCTTTTGACTATTCCTCCTTGATTCATCCAATTCAATCAACCGAATCATTCTATTCTATATATTATCAGAAACATCTAGATGTTCTTGTAAAAATTTATATATTGGCAATAAATTGTTGATGGGCAATCTTGCCTGTAAACCATACACTAGCTCAAATGGAGACTTACTAGTTTCTTTTTTAACTATTATTCTGTCAGCCCAAAGTGCTAGCTTCAACTTAGTATGCCATGTTCTTTTCTTCTTTTCCAGAGTTCTTTTCAGTATTTTCAAAATACTCTTATTACTAGATTCAGCTTGTCCATTAGCCTGTGGATGATATGGGGATGAATATGATATTGTAATCCCATATTTTTCACAGAAATCTATCATTTCCTTTGATCTAAAACTCATGGCATTATCCATTATTGACTTAGCAGGTACACCAAATCTAGTTATAATATTCTCCATGAGAAATTCAGTGACTACACTGCTTGTTGCTTTCTTTGTAGGGATGGCTTCAATTCATTTGGTAAAATAATCTATGGCAACTAATATCCAACTGTTTCCTCCACTAGATTTTTCTTAAAATTTACCAATAAAATCAATTCCCCACATAGTAAAAGGAGCTTCAGTACTTACTGGGTTTAGCAACAGAGTACCTAAAAAATTTCAATTTATTGGAGAACCTTTGACAAGGTTCACACTTCCTGCCATGTTCATGAGTATGTTTGAATAAAGTGGGCCAATAATACCCAGCCCTTAAAATTTTGTGGGCAGTAGTTTTAGCAAAAAAATGACTCCCACATTCTCCTTCATGCATTTCACTCAAAACTTTCTCAGCTTGGTATTTGTCAAGGCATAACAACAATACGCCATTCTTATCTTTCCAAAACAAGTCACCCTGGATCAAAGTGTATCTTTGAGTTTGTAATCTCAGACTTCTTTTTTGATTCTCTAACAAATGATTAGGATATTTAGCATTTTTGAGAAAGAACACAATATCAGTATAGAATGGTTGCCTTTCTATGCTTGTAATAGTTTGATCATGCATTTCTATCTAATTTATCTGTACTAGATCCAAGTTTTCTTCTGTCATGAGCTTTTCCAAACCTTGTCCTCTTATCAATTTTGTAATATGGATCTCAAGGTTAAATTCTTGAATTCTGGTGATCCATTTACACCTCTTACCAGTTACCTCTGACTCTGTAAGGATATATTTTACTACTGAATGAGGAACATAAGCCTGTATCTTAGCACAAACCAAGTATGGCCTGAAATATTTCACAGCTTTTACCAAGGCATAAGTCTGCTTTTCCATTATTGCATAATTAAGCTCTGTAGCTTGCAAGGATTTACTGTAAAAAAATATTGGATGTTCAAATCCTTGTTCATCCTTTTGAAGCAAAATAGCAGCAATTGTATGAAAAGATGCAAATGAAAACAAAGAGAAAGGCTTATTATAGTCTGGATATTTCAAAACTGGAGCTTCTTGTACTGCCTTTTTTATTTTCTCAAATGCCTGTTGGGATTCTTCATTCCAAATAAATTTAGCATCTTTCTTCAAAAATTTTACAATGGGTTTAACAATCTCTTCAAAATTTTCTATGAACCTTCTGACAAAGTTGATCTTTCCTAAGAAAGATTGTAACCCTTTTAAGTTCTTTGGAGCAATCACCCTTTGAATTGCTTCCACTGTCTCAGGGTCTATTCTTACCCCTTCCCTAGACACTATGTGTCCAAGCAAATTTCCCTCTTTTACTGCAAAATGACATTTCTTGGGATTTAGTGAGACACCATATTCCAATGCCTTATTGAAAATCTTACCCAAGTGATCACAGTGATCCACTACTTTTTTAGAACATGCAGTCAAATCATCTTGATAAATGACCATGAATAAATCAATGAATTAATTGAAAGCAACATCCATGGCCCTTTGAAAAGTTGTTCCTGCATTTATTAGTAAATGCAGTTTTGTACTACTCTGATTCTTTAACTAGGACCTGGTTGTAACCTAAGAAACCATCCATCATAGACAGTAACTCACAACTAGTCACCTTATGCAACATTGCTTCCATATTAGGTAAGGAATAATTATCTTTCAACGAAGCAATATTGAGATTTCTGAAATCCACACACAGTTTGATATCACCATTTTTCTTTCTGACTGGCACTAAATTTGATACCCAAGCTGAATGTCTGATTGGATGGATTATCCCAGCATCTTTTAGTTTCATCAATTCTTGTTGCATTTTAGGAGCCAACAAGGGGCTAATAGGCCTCTATTTTTGCCTAAATGGTTTTACATCTGATTTCAATGGGATTTCATGTTGAAAAAGGTCCTCTCTATATGCTTTCAAGTCCTGATATGACCAAGCAAAGACATGTCTATATTTTCTCAACAATTTGATCAAATTTATTCTTATATGAGAGTCCAAACCCTTTCCAATATAAACTATTTGAGGACTACTTTCGGATCCTGAGTTTATTTCTTCTAAATCCTCAACTTTGGCATTGCTTAACTTTGATGAATCATTTTGTTGACTACTAAACAATGCTTCAAGCTTAACCAAACCCCTAGGAATCTGATTAGAACTTAACTAAACAACCTTATTTCCTAAAATGTAGTCTTTTCCATCATCATTTTCTAGTAAGGTACTACAATCTATGCTCTGGTTCTCATAATGGTCTAGACATTGCATGAACCTTAGAATATCTTGATCATCTTGGAAAACCTACTAGTTGTATATGTTTTCTAGAACAACTGGTCTTATTTTGACTTCTAGTATTGACACCCCATGTAAGGTCAAATCATCATTTTTTAAAGCAACATTTGCTAAAAAATTAGCCATTATATTCTTTGACCTTTCTAACCAACTTATATCGAAGGCATCAAACATTTCAATTTGATCCCAAATAGCATACTTGTACATTTTCAACCTATCATTTTTTACTGCATATTTGGATCTGACTTGAGCTACTACCAACTCAGAATCACCATAAACCTTTAAACACTTTATACCATGTTTGATAGCAATTTCAAGTCCCAAAAACAAAGCTTCATATTCTGAAGTATTGTTTGTATATTGGAAGGCTAATAGAAATGAATACTTAAAAGTTGTACCTGATGGAGATATCAACAATACACCTACCCCTGATCCTTCTTTTGAGCAAGCCCCATCAAAGTACATTTTCCACAATCCATCTCCTTGCATAATTAACTCTCTGTTCATAGGGTCAACCTCTTCATGCTGACAATAAAGTTCACTTTTTTTTATCCTGAAATTCTCCATGTCCATGTTAATGCAACAATTAATGTTAGTATCTTCAAATATTTCTATCATGTGAGGAGTTCTACTCTCCCTTAAGACCTTAACATTTTCTCCAGCAATGTTAAAAGTAGTTAATGATAAATCACTTTGTATACTACCTCCCATTGAAGCACTCCACTTTCTTGATAGAAACATGCCATAATGTGGTGGTATGTCAACCACCAGAACATTCATAGTCATTTCTACATCAGGGCGGACTGCTAATTTGTAAGGCATAGCCTTGATGGTACCAATCACAGGGAATTCTCTAGAGTCCATGGCTTGACATCTCCCATGAGGAGTATCAACCTGTAATCCCATTGACCTCATGATTTCCACTGGCATAACAATATTAGATGCTCCTGAATCAATCATGCAATTTTTTAGCATCTTGCCATTAATTATTAATGAGAGAAAAAATGGGTCAAAAACCTTTGAGGAAGAAGTTGCATTCAAGAAAATTTGAGGAATCTCAGATGTTAACACCTCGACTTCCTTCCCTTTGGTAATTGGTTTCTTTCCAATATTCTCTAGGCTTTGGACCTTTATTATGGGCACACTGTTTAACAATGACATTACCTTTTCCTCGTGTTCTTTAATTCTCATCATCTCTAGAAATGGTACCTTAACTATTATTTGGGACAAACATTGACCCATATCTACTGGAGTATATTTCATATCTTAAAATTTTGATTTATCAATGGTGATATCACTTTCCTTAGTATGTTCATTCAGAGCTGGTTCTTTTAATTTTTTATTCTCTATCTTTTGAACAGGAGTACTTGTTTCTTGCTTTTTCAATTCTCCTTCTTGTACAACATTTGGTTCAAGGGCTTTTGTAATAATTTTGACCTTATGTTTATTTATATTTTCACCATGTCCTTGCTTTTTTTAATATACTTAGTGTCTATCTTATTTTCTTTTATAAAGACACTAGATGGTTGACTGCCAGTACCACCCACTACTCTATTTCTCAGATGGTAGTTATTTCTAGCCTTGTTCACTAAATCTGTAGTAATCCTAGCTTTCTCTTCATCTGAAGCTTTTCTAGTAAGTGGAACATCCTGATTATCTTGAGCATAACATCTTATATGATCATCAGTTCCCTTAGTTTCACTATCAGATAAAATCTGTTGATGATGATTTTCTACCCTCCTTTGTGAAATACAAGAATCACAATTTTCATTTTCAATGTCTAAATCTATATCATGGCATGAATAAGTATTTGTCATATTATGATCACACTGTTCACCCTCCTCATTTCCCTGTTCTTCACTTACTCTCAAATATAAGGAAATAATACAAAAATTAGGGTTATGAGGGGCTTCACAAGCCTCACACCAAGGTCATCATTGCAAAAATGGACAAAATTTTTATGTAGAGGGTCTGGAGTTCTGTTATCTGTCTATTCTTTTCTAGGTAAAATAATAGGCTTCCCATCCTTGAACTGAGTTCCATAAGGATGGTTCTGCATTCTATTTTGAGAATTGTATGTAGTATTATAAGAAGGCCTATTGTTCTGAGGAGCCTTATATTCCTTATACTCTGGTTCTTTTAAATTGCTCCTACTAAACCTTGAGTCATCCCTCCTATTTAACTTACCAGATACTCTTTTGTTCATTTCAATATTCATTGCTATCTTATAAGCATCAGTAAGAGTTCTAGGATTTTTATCTCTAAGAGCATATCCCATCTTACAATCAAGGGAATTCAAATAAGTTTCTAGACATACCTCTTCATCCAGCCTTATCTTCTGAAATAGCTTGTGCATAGCTCTTTGAAATCTTGTATTAAACTCTGTAACTTCTTCATTGTAATTCTTTTTAATATTGTTGAACTCATTCAACAAAAAGCCTTTATTTGTTTTATCTCCATACTGATCCTTAAATAATTCAATCAACTCATCCATAGAAATAACAGATCCATTAGAAAGGCTCCTAAACCATTCTCTTGCATCTTCCACTAAAGACTAAACACATAATTTCATTAACACATCCTCATGAGTGATATTTAAATCATCAACAAAATCAATGAACTTTCTTAAATGTGTTTCACAAGAAATAACATTGTTACCTACAAACTTTGGGAGCTTTTCTCCTATATCACCCACATCTTTAGGGAAATCATTAGGATATCCAGGGATACCAACAAAATTAAATTATTTATACCTTTCAATATGCAATTGATTCCTTTGAAAACAATCATTTTCCTTTAAAGTAGTGACCTTTGCTTTAGAAGTAGTAATATTTTCAGGCCCAGCATGAGAATACTTTGAAGACTGCAAAAAATCTATCTTTTTCTTCATTTCAACTATTGTAGCTTCTATTTGTTCCTTTTGTAACATTTTTTTCCACGGTTTCATTTTCAATTCTCAATTTCTCCAAGTCAATATCTAACTTGGACATCTGGTCAGTTAAAGGCTTCTGAAACTTAGGTTCTTGATTTCTGTATTCACTCATCTTTTGCTTACCTTTATTCTTTTGTGAACTAGAAGCCTTATGAGTTAGTGGTATTTCTTGGTCCTTTTGAGACCTCTCTGTATCTTTCATATTTTGATGTCTTGAAGATCTTCTTTTGCTCTTCTCAACACCCTTATGCTCATGTTTTTTCTTTTTCATTTCTCTCTCCCTTTTCATTTGTTGAACAAGGGCAAGCTCTTTCATGATGAACTCCCTCTCGTTTGCTAGCACATCAGAGGGAGCATCTTCAGAATCTAAACTAGATGTACTTGTCTCTTCTCTCTCATTTGAAGTAGAAGTGACTGTAGGTGTTTCTAATACTCTTTCAACAACTTCTTCATACTCTAAAGTATTTCCACCACGAGATTGCTGATTACTATTCATGTCTCTCCTAACATTACCCTCTTTACCTCTTGGAGGGGTTTCATCCATACTAACTTGGTTTCTCTTTTTTCTCCAAGACATTTCCATCCTTGAGGATCATGGGATTCCACCATATAGAACCTTCTTAGGATCATTTCTCATCCTTGACCTAGTATTCATTCTGAAAGATATTTACCAACTTTGCACCAATCTCAGAGATTTCCTTTTAGAGTTGCCACCCAATGATTTGGGATGAATGAATACTTATCAAATAATAATTTTGACAACTACAGCTGGTATGATTTGTAATCACTTAAAGTCCCCAATAGAGTCGCTGATTTGTTAGGGTTTTTTCTTGCAGGGCCTTTAAAAATGCTTGAATACTTAAATAACTCTATGAATCCCAATACCTTTTGATACTATGAGTCAAGCAAGAGAAAAACACTAATTGATGAGGTATTTTAATAACATTGGGGATACCTATTATCACCTCCTTCTTTTTTGAGATCCACTGACTCAGGCAGGTATTACCAATGACTGATTACTGACTTGACAATATCCTTAGAGTGGATTTTACTTATGTGCTGAATGCTCTATTTTTATATGGACATGTATATAATAATGCAGATAACTATGACTATTCTGAGAAAAATCTTGACAATCCAAATCAATATCTTAATGACAGCAGACAAAAACATAATAGGGAATTTCATCCTTCTTTCCTTTTATAATTCTTGTGAATCTAGGAGGAATAACCTATTGATTTACTCTTTAAGAAATCAACAAAGTTCAGCTGTAATCTCATATGAGTACAATTGATTTTACCTAAATATTCTGAAAGTAATTGGCTTAAATAGTTTTAAATATTTGGATGATGATAGATTACCAAACAAGTTCCTAGACCAGTGCCTATCCTTGGGCTTATAGAATCAATAAATGAAAATCCACAGAAAAACAAAACAAAATACTGTAAGCTGCCTTACAACCTACATGCAACTCAGATAAAATGCCTTAAAAACTATCCTATCACCTCTAAAATATTGTATCAAATCCTTAAATATTTTTATGCTCCCTGAAACCACTCACAAAACTTAGTTCTTTCCTTGAAAGAAACTTGCAAGCAATTTAATAGCTACCTTGTAACCAATATGCTTAAAAATGCCTTACAGATTAAAACATAAAAGAGAATACACAACAAGTAAAGAGACAACAATAAGATAGAGTAAAGTTTCACTGTATTTTATTCATATGTTTCTGCTTCAATACATAAAAAGCTCAAAAAGCTTGAAGACACAGACACAAATCTAGAAAGTCTGATTTTCAATATATTTCATCCCCTTCTTTACTATTACAATTTTGATCTATTTATAGGTCCTTAACCATCTTGGAATCCTTAACAATAAGATGCAACAAGCTTCAGATGGTTTAAGGAACCTAACCCTAAAAGTATAGAAAAGATAAAGAAAGAGAATATAGAAGTGGTGGAGAGACAAAAATAGGGGATGAGATATGATATTCTTTTGTCTTCATCTAGAATCTGGCACCTTTGTCTGATAGTGTTCAGGATAGCATCTGATATTCATATTGAGACCAAGTGACTGCCAATTTAGGGTAACATACACTTGTCTTTAGTAAGAACTAACCTCCCTGTGCTCAATGGTCAGGTGCCAATTGTTTCCTTTTATTCTTCATCCAGGACCTCCTCTTCTACCACAGGCTTCTTTTTCTTTGGCTTGGTCATCAAGTCCCATGCTTTCACTTCATCTTCTGTAGGCCATTTAAAACTCTGTGTGCTCTGTAGTTGTACCTTCTATCTTTCCCACCTGACATCTGTGATGCTTTT
>MU224033.1:511650-529979 GCA_018584345.1 Thuja plicata
TCTGTAGGCCATTTAAAACTCTGTGTGCTCTGTAGTTGTACCTTCTATCTTTCCCACCTGACATCTGTGATGCTTTTAACATCCATTAAGAACTTGTTCATGTCAGTTTCTGCCTTGAAGGCTTCATCCAAAATCTTATTGAAACCTTCCAAATCAAAATCAGATCCTGAAATAAATGCCTCATTGCTTGGCATTCTGCTATCAAATTCACTCCTCTAGGCCTCCAAGGCCTTAACTTGATCATCTTCTCCTTTCAATGGAGGAATAAATCTATTAAACTCCAGAGAAAATAGGCTTAACTTAGCCTCTATCTGATTTAGCTTACCTTTAAAGAAAGATAAGGCTATATTAACCTTTTTAATCTCATCCTCCACCTCTATCACAATCTCAGGTAAATCTGATCTAAGGGGCTGCAAGTAGGCAAGTTTTTCAAATAATTGGACCCTAGGAGACCAATTAACAAAACAAGGGTTCAAAACGGTGATGTACCCTGTCACTTCTATATGCAAGTTGGGCAATTTATTGTAAGCATTTAGGATGACATCTATTTTGTCCTTGAGTATATCAATCCTATGCTATAGAATGCATCTTAATATATTTAGGGCTACCTCATTATTCTTTTTTCCCATATCTTCTATCTCAACCACTTCCTCTAATTTTTCTTTCTCCTCTATTTGCAAAGGTTGTATTGAGGGCACATAAACCACTTCAGGTTTCTCTTGTAGTTGCTTCATTAATTCAGCAATTACCTTATCTTGCTGATGTATCTTTATGTGGCATAATTCCCTATCCTTTTCTAGGGCACTGGTTTCCTCATTCAAAATGCCACACTTCTCAGACAGTTTTTTTGTCTTGTCTTCATTCAAGTGTGCCCAATGAGCCATTACCTAAGAAATCTCAAGATCTCCAGTATTCTCTACAGTCTAGACCATTTGGTTCCCCACCATACTCTCCTGAATCTTTACTAGTTGAGGCTTCTGGTCCTTGGGACATAAGTTCCACATGGCAAAGGCTTGTGATTTTGGACTATATCCAAATCCCTTGATCATGTCACCCATCTGAATCTCACTTTCCAACTTGAGGTCTAGCTGCTTCCTACTCTGATCAATAATGAATGCTGAGGCTAAGTCCCAGCCCTCAGCAAACAAAATGCCACTGTTCAAAACCATTTTTCTTGCCTCATCTGGAGAGATATCCTCACTATCAGGGTCATAGGCTTGCAAAGCCTCATTTGTAACTGTCTCCTCTCCATCTAACTTCAATTGTGCCCTAATTTGTTCCTTCTTATGCCATCTCAAAAAATCTTTAAACTCATTAGTTTTGACAAAATTGTCATCACTTAGAAATTGCTATTGATGCAGTAACCTTTCATCAATGCATGCCTTAAGAGGCAATTCTATGTTTTCTTCCTCATCTTTTTGTTGTCTCTTCTCCTATCTGATTATGTTCCTTAGATTATGATCATACAATCTGTGACTAGGAATGAGGGTACTTGTTCTATCTCCTTTCTTCTCTTTCCTAAAAGAGGAGATCTGACCAGGGTTAACCTTTTGCCTTTTAGTGGCAGGCTCTTCTACATCATCTGGCTGAGAAACCTCAGTCAGGTCTATGATATGGCCTTGTTCCTCCTGTACCTATGCTACCTCTACAACATCCTATTGATGTTGGTCAAATTAAGGTGGACGGGTATAATCCCTATCACTATCACTCTCACTCTCATATTCAGATTATGAATATTCAGGCTCTTTTCCTCCTTTCTTTTTATCTAAAACATTATCCAACTACTCATAGAGTACATAAAAATTATCAATCATGGCTTTGATCTTGTCAAAATAAGGTAAGTCAGGGTAAAACCCTCAAAATGACAATCCATTTCTCCTTATTTGCATCTCTAGATTCAATTGTTCCTGAATTCTTTCTCTTCTTGTCCTTACCTCATCCTCATCAAGGATATTTCTTGTGGCATCCTCCTCCACACAAAATCATGAACATTTGTATTAGGGATGGTAGGAGTCAGGAGTTTCCTAGCTCCTGCAATGAATCCTTCTGGGTCAATGTATCTGTATAATGCTGCCCTCATCTTGCAGCTTTCCAACCATGTGCTCAGCAAATCAATAGCACCCTTACCAATAGTAAAGTTATAGATTTTAAATTTCCTAGGGGTTAAGGTCCCCTTTCTATGTGGTGAAAAATGTTCATTGTCTGTTAACAATAGCTGCCAGATAAACTCCATAGCAAAAAATCTAGATGGCACATGATAGGGTAGGACATGAGGTGGATGTGTGCATCCATATACCCTAATCATAGTAAATTTTTCTTCTAAAAATAAGTCTCCCTAAAAATAACTGACTTTTTACTTGGAGACTACACGACATAAGCCTTTAACATGTCACTTAACTATGTTCTGATTCAGAGACTCCGCAACTGAAGTAATCACCAAGTCTCATGAAAATTCACTAACTGCATGATACTTTGTGTGACACCGTGACTTAACTACTTGCTTCCATGTTGCCTGATGATGTATTTCTGCATTGGGAGACTTTGCGACTGAAGGGTTTCTCTAAGTCTCATAAAAAATAAGGAATATTTTGTTTTTTTCTGAGACATCCCAACAATAGTTAATCGCCAAGTCTCATAACAAATAAAAATATGCTTCTAGGATCAAGCGACTAGGCGACCATCAAAAAAAGCACATGACTTAAGTTTGTAAAAAAAGGTAATGCAAAATTAGAAACTCGATCATCATTTTAGGTCTTTTTTGCATTTTGACTTAGAAGATAGCTTAGGGTTTTGGGGTTTTGCAATATTCATGTGGATTTTGACCTAACAACGTAGAATTTTGATAGGAGTATTTCAAAAATGAGATAGACCTTCTGATCTAGGATAGAACTTGGCATGAAGGCAACAAAACTTTAGGGCAAACCAACAAAAATAGGAATACAACCAACATGTTGTGTCCTTATTGATAATAGTGCTGGCCTCAATATCTTCTCTACTCACTTTCTTGCTCAGCTAGGCTATGATGAAGATCACATAGATTCCCGCAAGAAAATTACTATCAAAGCCTATGATGAAGAAGAAAGAAAGTCTAAAGGTTTAGTTGTGCTACCCATTTGGGTTGGACTTGTTGAAAGAGATGTCACTTGTCAAGTGCTGGACATTCCTCTTGCTTATAACATACTATTGGGAAGACTGTAGATCCATGAAATGCAAGCAATTCCCTCTACATATCATTAGTGCATCAAGTTTCCTTTCCATGGTGCAGAAGTGACAATTCCTGCTAATATGGGATCTTCTTGTAATACGTTCACATAGTCAACTAATAGCTTTGTTCCTACTAATAGAGAATACACAAAACTATGTGAGTCCAAGCTTAGAGACATGGAATAGACTTTGAAAATCAAAGACATAGGCATGGGGGATATCAAATAGAACCTATGCTGTCATTAGCAGCTCTACCTCCATCTCCTCATTCTTGCGGAAGACCTTCTGAGAACAATAAATATTCTATTGCTCCTCCTAAAATAGTTTATGATGGTGCCTTTGTACAGGCTTCAACACCATTAGAAGATGAAGATGAGGAAAGAGCTATTAAAGCTTGGCTTTACAAACGAAAGGACATATCTGAACATACCACCCCATCTCGTGAACTGGATCCCAATAATAAAGGTCTTAAAATTATGAAATGCTTTGGATACAAAGGGAGTGGTCCGATAGGGATGAATGGTAATGGGCTAGTTGAGCCTATTAAATCTATGGGTCGAAGGATTAAATGCTACAACTGGTTTAGGCTTCAAGAAGGTCCCATTCCAT
Source organism: Thuja plicata (assembly GCA_018584345.1). NCBI lineage: Eukaryota > Viridiplantae > Streptophyta > Pinopsida > Cupressales > Cupressaceae > Thuja > Thuja plicata. Next base: position 515,464 of record MU224033.1, read on the forward strand.
CTAGGGATTAATAAATTTATGCCAAAACCAGATCCTCCACCAGAACCTGAAGGCACAACTACAATTGACACCACAGAGGATAGCTCTGACAAGGATTGCTTTCCTTATCCTATTCCTCTAGATCTAGTAGCATTATTTGCTAAGCCAGATGATTTCATAATACATGCCAGTATAGCCAAGGTTGACAGTGATTCCAATGGCGCTATTCCATTCACTTCTCTAACATACGGACAATGGAAAGTGTCACAAGACCCTAGTTTCCAGGGTGAATGATACATACCATCACACTTTCAAGAATAGTTTGTGCGAGAACAGGCTAGTGTCACGAGAACTCCCAAACCTTCATGGTGGAAACATCCTAGTTAGAGTTCAGACATAGATTCCCATGAATATGAGCTCAATAGTTTTTCAGAAGGATCCTATGAAAAGTTTCTTGACATAGGTGATGGGTCTAGTGTAAGGTCTAATGAGTCTGATTCCATAAATGTTAACGTGTCTTCTACTATGGTCGCTAGGAGTCAAATAGATTCGAATACACCTTTGGATGAGATTTCTCTAGGTCTCAGCTTACTAGTTAGAACTTTTGATGATTATACCGTGAATGCGCTTGAACCTGTCACTTCTCTCTCACTCCAACATCCTGAGCTAATAGACTGGAATTCCCATTCCTCATCCAATGAAGTCCTCACTTTCCAGAATGACTATGCTCTAGACTATTATCTTCATGCTGTTGAACCTGTAACGTCCTCCACTAGTGAAGAAAGTGTCAACATGACCGAGGCTGATATCAACTATCTTATTTATAAAATTAAAAGAAGAAAAAATAGGTGCTCTGATGGTGAAAACCACATTGTGATAGTGTCAGAGCCAAAAAAGTAGAAAGAATAGATGTATCTGAAGGTGAAAACCTCTCTGAGGTGCCTAAGGATGAGATACTTGATGCACTTTTGAATCATTTCTAGGAATGATCATTGGTGCTAATTGAGATGACTCAACCAGTAAATTTGGGTACAGAAGAACATCCACACATTATTCATGTGGCTAAATCATTGTCTGCAGAAGAACTCAAAGAATTCACATATTTCTTCGAAGAGAAAAAGATAAACTTTGCATGGACAAACTCTGACATGCTTGGTCTAGATTTGGATCTTATCATGCATCACCTGTCAATATCTCCTAGAGTAAAACCAATCAAGAAAAAATATGAAAAATGCATCCACATGTGGCTCTACTTGTCAAGGCAGAGTTGGAGAAACTTCTGAAAGTTGGGTTCATTAGAGCAATTGATTATGTAGAATGGATCTCCAACATAGTTCTAGTGTCGAAGCATGACAAATCTATTAGAGTCTGCACAGACTTCAGGGACTTAAATAAGGCATGTCCAAAAGATGATTTTCCACTACCCAACATTGATATGATTGTGGATATGATAGCAGGGTATGAAATGTACTCCCTAATGGATGATTTATCTGGCTACAACCAAATCAAAATTGCACTAGAGGACCAAGAAAAGACTTCTTTCACTTGTGCATGGGGCACTTTCTGCTGGAATGTTATGCCTTTTGGTCTTAAGAATGTTGGAACCACGTATCAAAGAGCAGTCACTACTATATTTCATGATATGATGAACAAAACAATGAAGGATTATGTTGATGACACCCTTGCTAAAATTATGGATAGGAAAACACATCTTACTGATCTAGGCCCTATACTAGATCATATGGAAAAGTTCAAACTATGTCTCAATCCTAAGAAATGTGCATTTGGAGTAACTTCCAAAAAATTGCTTGGTTATACCATCTCTGCAAAAGGTATCGAGGTGGATCCTGAAAAGGTGCAAGCTATCATGGAAATGCCTCCACCTCACAATATCAGACAAATCAAAGGTCTTAAAGGTTGGCTTTCATCTATTTGATGCTTCATCTCACAGCTAGCTGACAAGTCACATCCATTTACTAAAACTCTACATAAAGGTGTGACCTATGAATGGAATAAAGAATGTGAACAAGGTTTTCAACAAGTCCAACAATATCTGCCAATCCACCTATATTAATGCCTCTGATTCATGGGAAGCCATTAATCTTATACATATCAGCTATAGAAACATCTCTGGGTGCTCTATTGACTCAAGAAGATCAAAACAATAAATAAAGAGCAATCTATTACATTAGTAGAACATTGGTGTCCTATGAAATGAATTATTCTGTCATTGAGAAAGCTTTCTTAGTGGTGGTGTTCACTTCCTAGAAATTATGACACTACATGCTTGCTCACACTACAAGGCTCATTGTAAAAATTGATCCATTAAAGTACTTACTCAACAAAGCTTCCCTCACGGCTAGATTAGCTAAGTGGGTCATGATACTCAGTGAATTCGACATTGAGTATGTGGAGAGAAAAGCTATCAAAGGACAAGCAATTGCAGATCAGTTGGCTGAGGCACCTATTATAGACCATCAACCATTAAGGATTGAGTTCCTAGATGAGTCCATCATGCTTCTCACACATTAGTCATGGACCATGTTCTTTGATGGATCATTCACCCAGAAGAGGTCAGGTGCCAGAATCTTGTTCATTACACCTCAACGATATTCATTACCAAAGGCTTACAAAATGATTTTTCCTTGCACAATTAACACTGCTGAGTATGGAGCCTTGATTAATGGATTAAAGATCACTATTGAATGGTGTGTCGATGAGCTAAAGGTCTTTGGAGATTCACAGTTGGTTATCAATCAGGTGAATGATATCTACCAAACAAAAGATGAAAAATTGGTGCCTTATAAAAAGATGGTTGATGATCTCAAGAAATAATTTGCACACATTAATTTCCAACAAGTTCCAAGGGTAGATAATAAAGTAGCCAATGCCATGGATACTCTGGCTTCCATGTTACAAATGCTAGAAAATGACTTCAGACATGAATTCCTAGTGGAGACGTTATGCCGCCCTACCTATAATTCCCCTGAATCCTGGATGATCTGTTCAGTCATTCGACTTGACTCATCCTGCTACCACCATATTTACTCCTACCTTCATGACTAGATCATTTCAGACACTTACACACAAAATGAGAAATGTCACTTAATCCATAGTGCTTCACAGTTTGTCATCATAGCTAACGACTTATATAGGCAATTTCTAGACGGTACCCTCCTTAGGTGTTTAGAACCTGATGAGTCTAAGTGTGCGTTAGTAGAGGTGCATGAAGGTATCTTTGGATCTCACTCAAATGGCCTGACACTAGCTCACAAACTTATTAGAGCTGGTTACTATTGGGTGGATATGGAGAAAGAAGCTACAAAATTTTCTAAATCTTGCAAACAATGCCAGCTTCATGAAAATCTGATCCACGCTCCTACCAAGGAGCTCATTCCTTTTGTCAGCTTTTGGCCATTTCAGCAGTGGGCCTTTGACTTGGTGGGTCAGATACATCCATCTTCTTCAAGGGGACATAAATACATCATCACTACTACAGACTATTTCACCAAGTGGGTCGAGGCAGTGCCTCTCATCGTAGCTGGTGGCAAGTCTGTTGCCATGTTTATACTGAACTACATCATCTGCAGATATGGTGTACCCTCATCAATAATCACTGACAATGGGGGACAATTCAAGAACAAGGATCTAAAATATTTATGCACTAAGTTCAGAATTATTTAGCACTGGTCCTCTATCTTTTATCCCCAGGGTTATGGACAGGTGAAAGCTTCAAATGAGACTATTCTCTAGATCTTACATCGCACAGTACACAAATATGGACGAGACTGACATCTCCAAATTAATCTAGCTTTATGGGATTATTGCACCAGTATACAAACACCAACAGGGGCCACACCCTTTGCTCTAGTTTATGGTGCAGATGCAGTGCTTCTTATTGAGGTTGAGATTCCTACCTTGCAAGTCTCTCTGAAGGGCCTCATTATTGATGATGATATCAGAATATCTCAGCTTCAAGAGCTTGAATTACTGGATGAACATTGGAAAGTGGTGTTTGATCATCTCTAAGCATATCAGAAGATAATATCTAAAAACTACAAAAAGAAGGTTAGACCAATGGAATTCCAAATGGGTGATCTCGTCCTGAGAGAAAACCCCAAGAATCAATAGAAGTGGGTCCAGAAAGGAAAATTTGAACCAAACTAGCTTGGCCCATATGTTATCACTATAGTATTTGGGTCTGGAGCTTACCAGCTCTCTACCATAGAGGGGGAACAACTTAAAGAGCCTATCAACACTCTTCATCTGAAGAAGTTCTACAATTGAGATGTCTTCTGAATGCTCATGTACATACTCTATTCTGAGAAAATCCTAAAAATTGTAAAATGTCTTGAAAAAATGATCATCTTAGTGAAAACCTGGAAAATAGGTGCTTTGATGTATCTATTATCCTGGTGAAAACTTGGTAAACAGGCGCCTTGATAATATCAAAAAAATTGAAAAAAGAAAATATACAAAAAAATTAAAAAAAGGAGAAATACAAAAAAAAGAGAAAAAGAGAAAAAATGTGCCATTGATGAAAACTTGGTAAACAGGTGTCATGGTAGCAAAAATAGAATTTCTGCCAAGATGGTGAAAAACTAGTGAACAGTAGCCTCTTATTCTGCAATGCTCTTTCTATCATGACATCCATTGGATTTCTTGCAATTTGCTCTCCTACTTTCCTGCTTTAGTTTTCTCGCTCATGCATTCGCTCTTAGTTATTTTTGAGATTTTGCTCGAATTCACATGGATTGAAATTGGTCACACTTAGGGGCATCTTCCTGGTCTAGGGGGCATTGTCCTGTCTTTTGGAGTCTCTCTCCTCTTCGCATCAGTCACTAGTGGTTCTCACTGAGTCTGCCTACTGATGCCTAGATCTCACATCGATCTTTATACTTGAGAATATTTCTTGCATCAGTCACCAGTGATTCTCACTGTGTCTGCCTACTGTCACTGTACTACTGAGATTTATCACATCAACTTTCTATCTGCATATTTGACATTAATCCGTTATAGTACTTGGGGGTATGGCTCCCCATTTTGATCACATCTTCGGTTTACACTCGAGTCAGTAATCTTGTCAATTCTAAAGGAAAACTCTCTAGTGGCACAAACTGGTGTTTTTCAACACTATCTTTGGACACATCTGTGTTTTTCAACACACATCAAACATCACAATGTAAACATCTCTCGATAGCAATCAAACACAATGCACTCACAAGCACAACGGTGTTTTTCAACACCCTAAACACATGCACATTCGTAAACTTTGAAACATGCTAAGCTATGATTGAATCTTTCTTTGTATGCTTTCTATTCTTATGGTTTTCATTGATATGTTCTTTTGTCTAATACTTCTTGGTGTAGTCCCGATGATCCAGCAATGTTAAATAAATATGGTGTATGTGATAAGAGCTCCCGCACTAAGGTGGAACAACCTCACATCCCTCAATCATGTTTATTTGTACACCATGGTGAGGTTGGAACTATCTCCTTGACTGTTATTGCTCTATTTTTTTACTTGTGTACTCTTACTATATCAAATTGGAAATAATATTCAGGTCACCTTGGCTTTTGTGCCCTAGTGCTTATGTTCATTACCTAATTTTATCCAATGAAAGTCATATTTATATTCTTATGGTTGTAGTGGCACCAGTAAGGATTGTATTGACTCCGATGTTCCAAAAATACTTGATAATGATAATTATGCAATGAGTCCAACAACCAAGCCCTAGGGTTGCATTTAGCTTAGGCTTGCATTCCCATTTTAAGCTTGCATAGTGATAGTTTTTGGTGCTCTCTTCATTTTCTTCTCATTCTTCAAAGGTCATCATCTTTTATCCTAGATTCCTCTTAACTGCACAAGCATTTGGTCCTTGCTCTTGATCTTCATTCATATTCTTTTGGTTAGTACCTGTCGTATATTGCAATATCCTACATGAGATGATTAGTACCATTGCATTACAATCATTTCCACAAAAGTGCATTTCCATACATTCATTTGCATTTACATATCCATAAAACATGTGCATCCATTATGAGCATAAATCAAATCATACATAACATTTATCCATCTAACATCCATCATTACATTACATTCATTCATACATCAATAAAACATGTGCATAAACATTTGCATATTCATCCATGGCATACATTTCTGATCTATAAATCTAATCATATAGGAAACATCTCACAAGACATACAATTTTAAAGCAATATATAAAAAAGTACAATGATGCCAAAATTGAGCTCATATATATATATATATATCAATTGATCAAATGTACAAGGGTACTACTCGAGCCTAGTATATCAATGTGGTGGTACAATATATATCAATATGTCTCATCTAGCCACTCCCACTTGGAGTAGGTGGCATGGCCTGCTAATGAGGAGGTGCCTGTGGTGGTACCTATGGGGTGGCCTGTGCCCCAGCATACTCTAAAAATGGTGGCTGACTCAGGAATTGTGATCATGTATGCAACATAATAATAGGCTAACTGAGCAGCCTCGTATCCCACCTCTGCATATGCTCTAGCCAATGCCTCCTATAATTCTCAGATCTCTCAATCTTGCTTGGTCACCTAGGTCTCCTAGATGACCACCCATGTATGGTAGTCATCCTTCTCCCTTTGTATCTATCTCACTCTCTCCTAGCTCTTCCTGAGAGCCTCCTATAACTGTGCTACCTGTCTTCCTGCCGGTGGATAAGCCATAACAGTATCAGCCACAATGGTATCCTCCCCCTACTCAATGGACCTCTCCTGAGTACCACTGCTCCCTGCACCTACATCTGATCCCATCCATCTAGGAAGAAGGGGACTTAGCCCAGTCCTCAGTTTTACTCTCTATTGTGGTGGTGGCTATGGTGGCTGTTGTACCTACTTCTATGGTGGTGACTATACCACCTACTGTACCTATGGGCCCATGCCAACAAGATCTATAAATCTTGGGAAAGGGTGAGCTAAAATGTGATCCCTATATGCAAGTGTCATCCTTGTATTCGTCACCCCTACTAAATAATCCCACCTAGCTGGTGGTACCCATGCATCTATCATGCTCTTGCCCCGATCTAGCTATCGTTGCCAACCCTTCTTCGTCTCATTGATGAATCGGGAATATGTGCAGTACTCCTGGGAGACGTCCTGCGGAACTATCGTAGGACTCGTGTCAGTAGAAAGCTCTCAATAACACTGATGGTGCGCCCGATCAAGGGACGTGAGTAGAACATATGCGTCAGCTCATGCCTTGCATCATCCCAAACCTCTATGGCTATCCATGGATGCCATATAACCGCTGCCATATCATCTAGCTGTGCCTGCCACTGATCTATCTAACCCAGTGCTGGCTGAGTCATATGACCTGTATACTTGTAAATATATGGCTCTAAGGGCTGCCGAGTATCAAGAAAAATTAGCCGACATATAGGAAGGTGCTCCCAGGCCCAGATCTGTAGAACCACGACTCTTGCCGCCATGGTTTATGTGCCCCGATACACTATCTCATGCATCTCATGGTACATCTATGTGAGCATGCACTCGCCCCATCTGAATCTCATTGTTGGGCTAGTTAGCATCCGCTACAGCATAACTCCCCAGTTGCACTCCAATCCGTGTCGACCCCGATCCGGTACCAAGTGGCAACTCAGAAACATCGCCAAGACAAATACTAACATGTGATTTGCACCATACCTTCTTATCAAATCCTCCCAAGAGATGGCTCAACCCATCACCAGATCATCCTGGAAGATCACTCTCAGTGCCAGTGTGCCTGCCCTCGGCTGGGTATCGTACTCTACGTGAGCCCTATGGAATGGTACTCTCAAGATCCTATATATGTCCTTAGGAGTGACTGTCATCTCCCCTATGAAAAATGGAAAGTGTTCATCTTCGAATGAAAATGCTCAACAAGTGTACCCAATAGACCATGATTTACCCAAATCTCAGGTACATCACAAAGATATGACAGTCCTAGCCCGTCGAGATGGGCACCATCAGCGTCCGCCAGTCTTTGAAGAAACTCACCCATGAAAAGATGGTTTGAATGGAACATGATATTGGGGAAGTCAACCTACAAAGCAAGCAATGACATGTGATTAGTATCTCAACATGATGATTTTTCAAATCAATGACAACAAATGCAACTATGGATCTATCCTAAACACAATTTTGAGGCATTCTAACTGGTTGACTCTGTGACATAATGGATGAAAAATTTCTGGGTCTGCAAGTAATTCCCATGTGAGGAAACTCTTTTCCTGTGTGAGATTTCTACCTCATGTGAGACAGGATCTCTCTTCGTGTGAGATTCCATCACTGGCGATGAAATCTCACACGACATTGATGTGCACCTCGCGTGAGCTCACAGAGGGACCCCATGCAAGGAAGCCCTAACCCATGTGATGAAACCAATTTCTCACATGAGGGGCAACCTTGGCCGGCATGAGGAAACTATTCCCTCACACAAGACTTGATGTAATCATACTAAAAAGCTTTAAAAAACATGCTAAAAGATCTATAAATCGATAAAAATTTGAAATGCAAGATGGTTTTTTGATTACTTACAGGTGTGTCATACTCCGGTGGCTAGTTGTGTCATCGAGAGTGCTGGAATCAATGTATACACATGGGAATGCTATCAATATCAGCCTGGGACCTTTCCATCTCTAAAGTTAAAAGTGAATAATGATTTGAAAATGACCCCTCCGGGCCTTATATAGCTTTTGACCTAATTTTCAAAAGTGCTCCATTTTCTGCAAAAATTGCACCCTTGGCTAAATCGACCATTCTGAATCCATTTTTGGGATCAAAATCAAAATCTGACACTCCTAAGTGGCTCAAAATTGTGTTTTAAAATTTTGGGACCAATGGGCTCCAACGCTTGTGCAGTCAATTTTTTGACATGGCTTTCTTGTTAGAATCACCTCTCGTCATCATTTTCTTGGCTTCTACAATCTTTTTCATCAAAGTCAACTCTAGTCAATTCTGGTCAATAGGACCTTCCGATTGCTCTAAATCATTTCTGCCTTCTCTTGATCTATCTTTGATTTCCTCTGGATCTTTGTTCTTTCTTCTATCTGCAATCTTTTTTTGTCAATCATCTTTCTGTTGTGTCATCTTTCAATTTCGCTCCTGAGGGGGAATGATGAAAGCATCATTGAATCTTTTCACATTATTCTCAAATCAGTATGATCTAAATCAAAAGTCCCCATTGCTAGGGGCATCTCATCACTTGGGGCATATTCAATGTTTTGTACCTTATGGTCAAAATTAGATATTCCATGATCTTGAATTTCTAGGGGCATCTTGATGCCTCGTATCTTGTTATCTATCTTTCTAGGTATCTGAGCAATCTAACTTGGATCCTCAAGGATCAAGCTTCATTCTGGAGATGATTCTTGAAATCTCATTGGGTATTGGGGCAATCTAACCCTAATTCCTGAAAATCATGCTTCATTCTGAAGATGGCTCTCAAAATCTCTTTTGGACCGTTATCTGGGCAACCTAACCCAGATCTCAGAGGGCTAACCTTTGTATTGGGGCAATCTAACCCTGATTTTGGAGATAGTCCTAAATCTTCATCAACTATTAGTGGACATTGGCGTAATCTAACCCCGATTCCAATTTTCTCTCAATTGGTATTTGGACCATTGTCTTCACAATCTAACTTAGACTTCAAAGAATCATGCTTTTTTCTGAAGATGGTTCTGCTTCTCGATCTGATTGGCGTCTTGGAAACCTAACCTAGACTCTCAAAATCTTCATCTGTCACATCAGACTATTCTTTGTATCAACACACTGCTCACACATCAATTCAAAGAGGGGCAAAATGTAACACCCCAAAATTAGCACCTTATAATTCTAATCAATTTTGGTGCATTTCTTCAAATTCTCATCATTAAAGTCCTATTGTACTAGGCAAATTCTCCTTCCTAATTGACTTTAATTGACTTAGTCTCAAATGCAGAAAATCTGAATTTGCATAAATCTTACACTATATTTAATTCCTAAATTTTCAGGATTTATTAGCTAAAAATCCCTATGATTAATTAATTTAATTCTAAAGTCCTAAGTGCTTTTAAATTAAATTAATCCCCCCCCTTTAGCTAATACACATCAATAGGAATTAAATAATTATTTGGTTATTTGAATGGATTATCCTCACTTGAAATTCAATAATTCAAGATGAAAAGCCACCCATGTGGCAATAATTCATTTACTTAATTAAATAATTCCTTCAATTTTGTCTCACCTTCCTCCATGGAGATGAAGAGTCATCCGTGTCTTTCCAAGAAACTCTTCATCTTCTCTTCAGGCTTTTCTATATTATGGACCTTCTTTCCTTCATTTGGAGGAGCAATTTTAGAGTATCGAAGCTATAGTTAAAAATTGTCTCAATTCTCTCATGTTTTCAATCTTTTATTGCATATTATTATAATTTGATTTAGTTTAATGACATCTCCATCTTAATTTAGTTTACTTATGTATCAAATAGATTAATTCTATTATTTCTTTCAAGCTTCTTAGATTAAAATCCACATTTCCTTTCTTAGATTACAATTACATCTCTCATATAGAATAACTTCATTTCAGTTTTCAAAGCTTTCAAATCCTCCATTTTAGCAATGGTCTATGGTTGTTGGCTCTTGCTTTGAGAGTAATTAAACACCCCATCTAAATAGGAGGCAACAGGTCGATTTAATCGATATTGTGGAATGGACAATTCATGTTCATCTTCGCAATTTGACGATTGAGCAATGACTATGTTGTGTTGTGCCTAATTTAGAGGTCAATATTCAGACACATACAACATCCAGCCAAGTCATTAATAAAAATAAATCAAATATTTTCTTCTTTAATACTCAGGATAGAATAGAAGATGAGATCATAAGGATTATGGACTTTAAAAAGGGCACATTTCCCACTAAATAATTAAGCTTACCTTTAGACAAAGGATTAAAGGATTCTAATTTATGGGATAACGTGATTCAAAAAGTGGGCAAGATAGTTGATTCATGGAAAGGTAAGTGGTTGTCATGTGTAGGTAGAACAACTATGATAAAATTTGTTATATTTTGCAATACCAATCTACCAAATGTCTTGTTTACAACTGCCAGTTGGCATTAGACAAAAACAAATTTAGAATTTCAAATCCTTCTTTTGGCAAGGAGAAAATGATAAAAATAAAATAGCATTAATTGCATGGGATACCATATGTAAGGCAAAGGAGGATGGAGGAACAAATATTAAGGATATTAAAGATCAAAATCTTGCTCTAGGTGCAAAATTAGTTTGGAAAATTATAAGATATCCAAAGCTTAAATGGGTGAAGATTGTAAAACATAAGTATTTAGATGGTGAGGATCCTCTTAGTATATTAAGACACAAAAATCCTCCTAAAGGATCTAGGATATGGAATTTTATAAGAAATTGTAGAAGTATAATCTTGAATGATGTCACATGAAACATTGGAAATGGTGAAAGATCTTTATTCTGGGATGATTCTTGGGGGGGGGGGGGGGTTATACGTCCAAAGCTAAGTTGATTAATGATAATGAGACTATAGAAATATTAAAAGTTAATATTGGGATATATGTTAAAGATTATATGAAGTTCCCATATGGTAACCCAGTGTTAGGATGACAATGGAATATAAGTAGGAATGATTACATTTCAAACGATTTCTTCAATCAGTTAATGACCATACTAAAGGATAGGAACATAACCCATAGCAATACTAATGATAAGGTGATATGGACCTCAAAAAAAATGTGGAATACAATACTAAGGATGGGTACAAACATATTTATAAAAGGAAAGACTCTGTGACTACTGATTTGCCTATTGATTTATGTTGGAGTAAACTGTGTTTACCTAAGGCAGGGATGTTCACTTGGTTAGCTCTCCAAGGAAAGTTATTGAATATTGGAACCTTTTGTAAGATGGGGTATAATGGCCCATCTAGATGTGTGTTATGTAAGAAAGAGTAAGAAAGTATTGACCATCTTCTACTTAATTGTAATTTCACATAAAAAAGTTGGAGATGGTTGAAAAAAAGATTGAATTGGCACTCTGCGAATCCTTTCAAACTTGTTGAATTTTTGAAAGGATGGCCTAGACTGAGGAATGAAGATTTATATAATAGAATTTGGATCATAGCCCCCTCACTTATACTTTTGGAAGTATGGAAAGAAATAAATCACAAGATTTTCAAGGATATAGAATTGCAAATCAATCAATTTTTAAACAAATTAGAAGTCACAATCGTAGAAGTAGTTAATAGTAGAAAATTTCCGAGTAAGCAGACAAGAAATTTTACTATACGAGATTATAGAACTAGAAACATATAGACAAGATTAAAAATACCACCAATGTAAAACTATCCTAAAAAAGATATCGAGAAGCTAAGACAAGATTGTAAATGGGTGCCTCTTGCTCCATGATGGTATAAACTTAATTTTGATGGTGCTTCCAGAGGTAATCCTGGGATAGCTAGGATAGGAGCGTGCATACATAACAGTAAGGGTGGTTTAATAGCTATTATAATAGATTCTATAGGTATACGAAATAACAATGAAGCATAATTCCTTGCCCTAATTGAAGGGTTAAAACCCAGTAGTAAAATAGGTATTAAGAAATTGGAAATTGAGGGGGATTTGACATTGATTGTTAATGCGATTAGGAAAGGAGAAACACCTAGTTGGAAGATTAATGGGTATGTAAAAAAGGCTATGGGTATTATTACATTATTAGATCACTTTACCATCAATAATATATATAGAGAGGGTAACTGAGAGGTGGATAAATTAGCTAATTTAGGGGCCGATAAGGTCAGAACTGGTATAGGCTAATATAAAAGAACCCTACCTTTAATAGGCATTTAGGAAATATAGGAAATTTAGATAAGTAGGATAAGCATTATTCATTCCTATTAGACCATGTATGAAATATGGATAGTAATATTTTCCCAACCTTTCCCACTTTTTGTAGTAGATTTGGACATGAAGGGATTTGAAGAAGTATTCTAAAGAATATGTATTTTTCAGACTAACACATATAGGCATAAGGATAGATATATATATGTCTTAATATATAAAGACCGTCATTTGATAAATAAATATAATCCCAAAACACTAAACTTGTCTTAGCACTAACTTTAGGTCAAACTAATTCTATACTATAAAAGAATCAATTTAAAAATATAAATTAAGAAAATTATTGTTTAAGATTAACAATATGGTTTTAGGAAAGAAAATAGGTAATATAGAAAGACATTAAAGTAGTAGGAGTGATGGTTCAGTATCTAAGAAACCTAAAAGATAGTGAAAATATTATGAGTTATAAATATTATATAGTATGTCCTTTCCTAAAAATATTTGCGAGTTCGATTAGTAGAAATTTTGGCATAAGCTGAGTACCGATGGCTACCCCAATCAAGCTAAGAAGCATGAAACCATAGGTAGCCCTTGAAGGAAGATTAAAAATGAAGAGGATTAAGAATATGATGATGGTCACCTATGATATTAATATAAGAGCAGTATACAAAACCCTAGGGAGTGAGTTTATTAAAAGTGACAATAGGCACTGGGTAAACTCAGATATTCCAGCTATGTTTATTGCCTCGGCTATGCAATCTGATCCAGATATACAATCCATTGGAAGATTATGTAGAAGAATATTCAAAAGAAAGTATTTAAAATATTTAGATAAAGTGATTGGAAGTATCAGGGAAGACCTGACAATCCCCAAACCAAGACATTATCATCATTTCATGATTAATGAAAGAAGGGTCCCAATCTTTCCAATTCTAATTGTGGAAGACTGGGAAAGATATATTGAAGAAACCCCTTCAATAAGGAGAAATATAGACTTCCGAACCAAATTGGTTTGATATAATTTTTTTTCTATATGATGATGTTAGATTGATTGTGTAGTGAGATGAAAAGCATGATTCGAACGTTTCATAGTAATATGTGATTCTTGTCTATGTATACTGATAACTTTGAATATTAATTTAAACCTTTATGAAGAGTATTATAAGAAGAAAAATGTAATATGTAATATTTATGTTTTCAAGATTATCTTATGCATCTTTTGGATGGGTTGAACATCAATTTGAAGTCATATAATATATATGATAGCTTAAGGGTGATTTAAATATATGAATAGATGCTAATGTCTAGTGTGTTATATATATCAACACACACACACACACACATTGATAAATATATACACTTATAAAAGAGTAATCCATAAACAGGTAGTGATGTATATTTATTACTGAATATTTTAATATGTTAACTTGTTCTAAAAAGAAGGATAAGATATATGATGACAATGACCTTAATAACTATTTCTAACATAGTAGTATGTTTATCTGAATGAAAATATTTTATGTGAGTAGAAACCCATATTAAATAAATGATTGTATGTATATATATACATATATATATATATATATATATATATACATATACATACATACATATATACATATACATACATACATACATATATATATATATATATATA
>MU224033.1:530029-551073 GCA_018584345.1 Thuja plicata
ACATATATATATATATATATATATATATATATATATATATATATATATATATATGTATACACACACACACACACACACACACACACATATGTATAAATATATATGTGTGTGTGTGAATATATATATATGTTGGGATTAATGGGAAGTATGTACTGAGAGGGGAGGGGTGAATCAGTACCTCTAAAATATTTGTATCCCTTTGATCAATTAACCTTTGTAATCAATTGTATATCCATTCAATCTTATTTATACTATCTTGCTATGATTTATATCAATTTATAACATTAACATACATCTGAACATTCATAGAGATATTCATGAAAGTAAATTGACACATAGCACAATATATGATATCGCAGAAAACTCCTGTGAGGAAGTAAAATTTACAGTGGGGATGGCACCCACAAAATCTTCACTATCTGCAGATTGGAAGGGGTCATTAAGGCTTACAATTTGATCACTTCTAATGATCTACCCTGTTAGGAGTATCGGTGGAGACCTGTTAAAGTCTACTATGTTAAGAGCTTTAGCAACACTATTGAGTGTTTACTTGGTTAAGAGATTTGGTGTTGGATGGTTAAATCCACTTTCCTTGAAAGGATTTTTACACTTTGCTCCACTTGTTAGAATGAGAGAAAATTACAAATTAACTTAGTAAATGCAATCTCCTATTGCTGATATAGATCCTATTTAGTTCACATAAAAAGATTATCACCTTACAGTGATTGAATAATACCTCTGATTCTCGGTATGCTCTGCTCTTTGTTCTTGCTAACCAAATTCATCTTTTGTTGTCCCTGTTCTTGTAACTCTCAATCTAATCCATAGACATGCTTGTCTGATTCATTCATTTTCTCCTCTCTCTTCACATCATCTATTCATGTATAATTATGAATTATTGCATCATCTATTTGTAGATGGATTGACTTCATCGAGTTATGATAAAAACAATGATAACTCTAAGATCAGGTTTACAACTTATACCTAGATCTCCTAGTCTATGTGTTTTAAACCAGTTAGACTGATTAAAGCACTTACATTCATGTATCTTGTCCCTAAAGAAATAGATTTAAAATAATTAAATATCCTAGAAATAGAATACACTTGCTTTATCTAACGTTGAAGTCTAATCCACTTTTTGTGGGCTACAACTGACTTTCACTTCTGTCTGTTGGTCATGCTTGACTGTCCTTCAATTTTGTTCTATTGGTTGCACTATTTCTGTCTTGTCGGTCTGCACTGTAACTTGCATATCGGGTTCCTCTGTCAGGTTCCACTTTGTCTTTTTGCTTTGTGATTTCAATTTACACACTAACTTGTGTCATTGGTTCTCTTTACACTTAGTCATCTTCGGTGATCTCTTAGTATCTGATCTTCGATTTTCTCATGTCCTTTCTTTCAGTGTATGCTTACCAAAAGTGTAGTTTGCATACTAATGGCAATTTAATGTCATCAATCTCCCCCTTTGATATTAGTATTTGTAGACACCCAAAAATGCTTGCGACTTTACATTAAAAACACTAATTTTCATCTATTAATTAATGGTTTTTTAATCATTAATTAATCATCTATTTTCCTCTAAATTCATTCCCCAAATCCTCTAATCAAAATCTAAAAATTAATTAAATAATTAATTAACCTTAATTGATTAATTACCATTAATTAATTAATTAAATTCAATTTCCTATAGTTTAAATTCAAATATTTAATCTTATTAATTAAATTATTCCAATTAAATTAATTTCAATTAAATTAATTTAATTTCATCAAATAAAGCAATTCTAAATAAAAAATAATTCAATTATCTCACATGTTGAAAACATTAATTAAATAAATGAATTAAATATTTATTTATCTTCAAAGAGATAACTCCAATTAGATCACATGGGTTACTCCACCCACCTCTCCAATTCACATGGGTAACTCCACCCACCTCTTCAGTTCTAAAAGGTAACTCACAATTAGCTCTTCAGTCAACCAAACTCTATCTCCTCTTTACCAATTGAAGAGGTGGAGTTTACTGATGGCTTCTCCAGTTCCCTTTGATCTCAACCATTCATCTCCCTATCTCTGGGATTGATCTCAACCATTCATATTATCCCTAATTCCTATATAAAAAACCCTTCATAACCATTTGAAGGATCCAAGATTTCAAGCTCTCATGGGCCATTACTATGTCAGTTTGGTTCTAGCATTCAAGCCATCTTGTGATCACACACCCATTTCAATTAGCAAATTCTCGACGCTTCTCAAGTCATAGACGCTGCCCACACCAATAATGAGCATCAAAAACAACATTTCAAAAGGAGTAGAGAGAGACAATAGAAGCTTCAAGCACTTTGGGGTTTGCATTCATTTGTTTTCCTTTCATTGCTTGTACATTTTATTGGTTACGTTTCAGGTGATTCATTATTGGTAGCTTTGTGCATTTGATTTCTATCATTGTAAGACCGTTGCTACTAACCCCCGCCTTTGGAAAGCTTGGGAATCATGAATCACAAATGACAAAGAAGAGAGGCGTACATTTCGGTGAACCCAACGTGAATCAAACAACACAAATATTTCTTGCAGGCAGCAGACATAATTAATCAGCCATGACCGTATGGTCGCAGATCAAAAAATTCATCTTTTTCTCGATATCTATGCTATTTTGCAATCGCTGCTATTCTGCCGCAATCGACAAACTTATGCCGCAATTGATTGGTTTAATACCGCAATTGATTGTAGGCTTTTGCACTATTATTTTGTCATCTTTTGTCTATCTATCTTCTGGTAGTGCTGCCGTAGTTTCCTGTACTGTACCACAATTGCCTGATCTATGCCGTAATTGAATGCACCCTATCGCAATCATCAACATTATGCCACAATTGAACATATGTTACCACAATTGAAGACACAGTGCCACAATCAACTCAAAAGATACATTTCTGCCTATTTTTATTGGTTTTTGTGCAGGGCTGACTAACAGTGAATGAAAAAGAAGGTGATCAGACACATACCAGGTGCTTGATCATTAAGAGCTGCAAGAAGGAGAACCAACAATTATCGATGACAATAAAGGGCTATTATTGCAATTGCAGCTGAAGATCAAAGTGAAGCATACATGAGGTACATTGATTCAATTAAGAGATTCACATGTAAGTATAAAGTCACCATTAGTTTCAAAAATCTCAATAATCCCAGAGTTTCTAGATATTCTTCTGTTTTGGTTTGAAAGATTTCATTTCTGAAGATACTAAACACTTTCTTTGATAAGTACAAATCTAGGAGGCAAGATAACAATACAAATTAAAATTCATTCACTTGTCGATTTGGGCTTAAAAAGAACAATGCTTGTCACACATATCACATCTCACATTTTAGATTTGGGCTTAAAATTGACGTGGGGATTAAAAAAATTGAACAAGGCAAAGAAACTCTCCATTTGGTGGATTAAAATTGAACAAGCAATCAACACCTACTTTTTGGGCTTAAAATTGAACACTTGTGCTTGTATGGTGGTGTAGCTTAGTTCACATTTAAAACTTTTGGAGCTTAATCGATTTACCTTGTGTCTTGAGTTTTGGGTGCACTTGCACAATCTTTAGATTATACACCTTTATACTTTTTAGAAAGGCCTATTTGGGGAATGCGCTTCTTCCTTAGAGAACAACCTTAAATCAGTAATCCTTCCGATCGGTATATAAATAAGGCACGAACCAAAGTTCCATCTTATCTAGCCAAGAATGGGTGAGGTGTGTTGATGATAGTCTGGACTGGGTGAATATCCCTAAGGAGCCAGCATGGCCAACTAGGCTCTTAAGTGAGTCACACACGTACAAACCGATTGGATAGATGCCACAGACCCTTACTACAACCTTGTTAATTAGAGGCCAACCCGATCTACCTCCGAATAGATACCTTATTATAGTGAAAGGGGTTGCAGAATTTCCCCCAAGATTCCCAACATATGTGTCCCACGGTATTTTTGTAGTGAAAGAGATCTTCACTCCATGGCAACAATACCTAGAAACGGCAAAAAAATGGGCACCTACGTCATGGACCTTCATGTCCTAGTAGTGTGACAGTTTCTATGTGAGCTAACAAACATTTAAGCATTGGGCCTATAACATTGTATTTTGAAGCCATTGACCTAGATTAATTTGATTGTTCATTGTTGAGACCTTGTGATAACCTTGCAACTTGAAAAAGTTGTAGAACATACACATTGTCAGTCTTCATTCTTCAAAACATAGTGTCTGTTGTGCTTGTTCTTTGATTAGTTTTTGAAGATGCAAAACAAACATCCAAATGTCAAAATGAGTCAAACGTGTTAAAGTCTAGGGTTGTCAACATCAATTGTCTTGCAAATCAGAAGCCTTGTTCCAGAATATTAGAATTATCAAACAGTGATACTTATCCTCTAGTCTTTTTTAGACTATTCCCCTTTCATTGCAATTGCCTGCATTTTGCCACAATTGATAGAAGTCTGCCGTAGTTAACTTTTTTTTTTCTGCAATCAACCTGTTTATTACTGCGATCGGTGATAAAGTACCACCATTGACCATTCACTTTGCCGCAATCAGTGAATTTGTGTCACAATTGACCATAGATACTTTATTCATATTTTGAACTAAAAACCTTGAAAGAACTCTTCATTTTGTGTCCAAAGACCAGTGTCTATCCTAGAAAAATGGGAAGAACATTGTGTGAATCTCTAAACATTAAAGATAATTCCTTCTCTAAAAAGCACGATTATTGTCTAAAACATTGTTAGTTTGAAAGCTCAGACTTGAAATGTCTTGATCTCATCATATCAAACATCATCATTATCTCTATCAAGTGACTTTGTCCCAGGCAAAGGTTGAAAAATATTATCTTTTGCAACATCACCACTTTGAGATCAAGATATATCAACATCTATCCTTAGAATTACACTTGTCCAAAACATAACTCAGACTTCCTTATAAATTTTATCCTTTTTTGTTTGCTTTATATCACTTGTTTTAGTTACAAAATCTGGACCACACTATGTCTCAAACACCTCATGGAGGGCCTTACACAAGGTTGAAGGCTAGAAAATAACCTGATGAGTCATATATCAACAGATTCCCCACTTGGGAAATAGAGCAAGAGAATGATCCTTTCGTAAATACCAGTTCTTCTATATTCATTGAACAACCTCGTGGGTCAGCTTTTTTCCAAAATGTCATAGAAGAGGAGATTGAAGATGTTGATCAAGATGCTTATTCTACACAAGTAGTTGACACTGTTGTAGAGAGGAATCCCAAACGTTACTTAGCCATGCTGATAAAGAAGGGAGTCAAACTCCCCGCTAAATTTAGTGTATCGACCATATGGCCCAAAAACCCTCTCGTAGGTAAAAACACTACTCAGTCCTCTCAGATACTACCTGTTGTGTCTCAAATCTTCCCACCATTGATAACACCCACATTGGCACAGGCGATTCCCAATCAAAACAATTGCACAAACCAAGCAAGCACATCTTCCACTCAAAGCATGATAGGCTCACAACTAAGTGCACCCATGGTCACTAGTATACCCCCACCTTCGGTCTTAGGGCCTAGACAATCAAGCTCTCATGCTATGCCTTCCATCCCTCCAAATACCAACTATTCTAATACTATGTCGTTACTGCAGTCAATTTCTACTAGTCTTGGGATCAACACCTCATGCCCGCAGGGATCCATCTCTTCTGGTATGACTTACAGTCCATGCCTACCCAAGGCTACACCTTTTCCCATTCCAAAAAAAAAGCCACCTTAGCAACAGTAACCCCAACTTCAGTTTCCACCATTCCAACCCCAGCAAAAACAACCCCAGCTTCAGTTGCCTCAATTCCAACCCTAGCAACAACAATCCCAGCTTCAACTGCCAAAATTCCAACCTCAACAACAACAACCCTATCTTCAGTTTCCTCAAATCCAACCCCAGCAACAACAACCCTAGCTTCAGTTGCCACAATTCCAACCTCAGCAACAACAACCTTAGCTTCAGTTGCCTCAGATCCAACCCTAGCAATATCAACCACAGTTTCAACAACAACAACCTTCCCAATCCCAACAAAAAATGCATCAAAACCCACCATGGGCTACTCATGTGCCCCCATTTCAAAATCACATGGTGGGAAATCAATATCAAGTCCCAGGATGAAATCCTATGTTCCTACACAAGGGACACAAAGGCACAACCTCATACCCGCTACAACATAGAGGAACATCATCACACATCACCCTCAGTATCAAATGGACATGTTGATACAACAAATGCAAACCCTTCAAACCCAAATTATGGATATGAAAAATTAAGGGCACACCAAATCCTACACCATAGAGGATTTATACCCATACCCCTTTGATCATTCTATTCACATCTCCATTCCCAACTCACTTCTCGGAACCAAAATTTGACAAATATAGGGGCAGTACCGACCCTATTGAACATATCCGAGAGTTTTTTGCTAGTTGTTTTGAAGTCACACATGATGAGACATATTTAATGCTAATGTTCCCACAAAGCTTGGTCAGACCAAAAATTGAATGGTTCTTGCATTTACCTCATGGCATTCAGTCTTGGGGTGAAATAGCTGAAAAGTTCATCGCTCACTTCCATCACAACATTGAGCACAAGGTCAGTATCAAGGACCTTTCTGATATCAAACAGAAAGATGGAGAGTCTTTTTTGAAATTCCTACAGAGATGGAGGAACACTGCAAACTGCATAATGTATGATGTGCCCAAACAAGACCTAATAGTCATGTTTATTGACAACTTGATCCCAGACATGTCACTCACAATAGAATTGCAGTTAGCTTTGAAATTCACACAACTCATCGAACAAGGAGTTCATTGTGAGTAGAACTTAGTCAAATGAGGAATCCTTGCAGATCCAACACACACAAATACAAACAAAAATGCAACAGACAAATCTAAGTGGTGGAACAAAAACAAGAATGTCACCAACGATGGTGTCATTGATGTGAAGATAGTCAAATACACACAACCCAAGGTGTCACTACAAGACGCACGTATGGAAAACCAACAACCCACAGGGCCCACTCATCAAGAATACACTCAAAACCAACCTCTCCCTATCTAAGAAGCCGCTATGTTAAACAGTTAACACCAGAATCAACGCAAACCACAGTTTCAATTCTAGCAATGAGATTTCACACCATTAGGAGAGCTGATAGAATCAGCTTTACGCAAGTTGATACAATCCAACACTATCACTCTCCTAGAAATTAGGGAATTTGAACAAGATGCTAACAAACTGAGGTGGTATAATGACAAAGAATTCTACGAGTTTCATCAGGTGAAAGGACATAAAATGTCTATCTGTTACCGATTGAAACATGTTATCCAAGATTTGATTAACACAGGGGTCATTGATGTGAAGAATACCCAAGCCAAAGGAACAACTAATCACACTATCTTCAATGATACATTTCATGATCACAACAAGGGAAAAGCCTCCGGGTCTGGTGGATCATCCAAACAGGTCAGCTATACATATGCCAACAGTGATAACGTTATCAATGGCCTCAATCCTTTAGATAGCCATGTGGCTATGATCACCATCAAAGACCAAGGTAACAATATGCTGTAACCATGTGTCGTACCAGAGTTGTCTTGTAGGGGGTACCATCCTCATCTACTATATCTTCCAATCCTAATGCAACCTCAGATCAACAACCAAGCATAGTGGATCAACTAAAGCGCACACCGACCCAGATCTCCATGTTTGACCTATTGCGCATATCTCTACAACATAAACTGGCACTTGACCAAGCCCTTCAGAATGCAGATGTCCCAAGGGACATAACACCTGAGATCTTCCAAATGATGGTTAACCATATAGCTACTAACAAGCATGCCACATTCATAGACCGTGATGTACCGCCACATAAACCCCTACATAATGATCCTTTGCACTTACTTGTCCAGGTCCACAAAAGTGCTATCCATAGAGTCCTTGTTGATGGTGGAGCTAGGTTAAACATTTGTACTCTAAAGTTAATCAAGAAACTAGGCTATTCAGAATCAAGCATTGATGTCATGAGGAGGATAAATATCAGAGCTTATGATGAAGAGGAAAGATCCTCTAAAGGCATTATCATTCTACCTGTCCGTATTGGTCCAGTGGTCAAGAACACTCCCTTCTAGATCCTAGACCTTGAGTTGGGATACAACATGTTACTAGGGAGACCATGGATACATGAAATGCAATCTGTACCCTCAACATATCATCAATGCATCAAGTTCCCACACCAGGGAGAAAAAATCATCATAGAGGGAGATCCTAATCCTTTCCAATACTGTAATGCAGTCCAAATTAGCACTAACAACCAAGTACCCTTAAACCAAGACGCAAGCATCCAATCCTCTTCAGAAGTAACTCCTAAGGATATCACATAGAAATTGAGAAAATATCCATTACTGACAAGGGTTGTGGTGAATACAAATATGAAGAGGCTTTCACTATTACGAACATGCCTCAGAGCCCAAGAACATATGGGATGCCACAACCGGTTATAATAACAGAAGCTCTAGTGCCTGTTCTATTCAGATGTCCGCCCATAAATTTTGTCAGATGGGGGGACATTACAGAGGAAAATCCATTTGAACAAGATATCAGTACATGGTTGTACCAAGATCCACAAGAGACATTTCGACAACCCCTACCCCTATCAAACTATGGAAATGGTTATACAATGTTACAAAGATTTAGGTATGATGGTACAACTGGTTAGGGGGAAAGACAACAAGTCTTAATGGAATTGTCTCTCCCGTTAACCTAGAGAAACAAAAGAGGGTTAGGCTATGGGCAAAAAAGAACCAACTCTATAATCCAAGACATCCCAGTTGATTAGGAACAAATAGCAGAGATACACTGGGGGCATAACTCAGAACATGTCTTAATAAGGAACATACTGGTACAATTGTTGCCCACCAAAGAGGGAACCTCTCATCCCTGAATGAACCTCAACATAGCAATCAAAGATAATGAGGGAAGTGAGACATCTGATGAATATTTCATCAAAAATGACTCCCACGAGTACGAGTGGAGATCCCTTCATGACTCTGAACCATCGATCCTAGATTATTCCCCTCAGTTAGACACCATCATAAACCTGGAAGACTTATTTGACCAACTATCCATTGATGACCAACCTTGCATAGATAAACATGTCATTCTGCATTCTTCAAGTAATGCATCCACATCACAGTCTAGGTTTGTCGGAACCCTATCTGAAGTCCCTTTCAACCAAATAGAGTCAAACTATTACGAGGGCCTATGTATTGTACACCCGAAACTAATAGAGTGGGATTAAAAAGGACCGCCTAATATAGATGTCTTCGAGAATGATGAGGCCATTGCAAATTTCACGGGACTTAGAGTGGGAATGGCATCATGAGGTCATAAAGCAGGTTTCTCCATTGACCTCGATAGATCTATGTACTTTGGGGAGGAAGCCCCTCTTTCCAATCATCAAAACAAATCAAAAAATAAAAAAAGAATCGTCAGTAAGTGAAAACTGAAAGGCACTTACTGACACAAAAAATTTTAAAAAGCTAAAACAAGATGTATCTTCTACTGAAAACCTCACATAGGTGCTAGAAGATGGAAAGAAGGAACTCCTCCCCTTTATAGAGGAGAAATTGACATTACTAGTAGAAGAAACAAAGGAAGTCAACTTGGGAGATGACAAGAACCAAAAGAACATCTACTTGGAAAAATCACTCACCCCAGACGAGAGAGAATAGTTCATCAGTTTCTTTAAGGCAAGAATGATCAATTTCACATGGTCCTACTTGAATATGCCAGGATTAGATCCAGAGCTTGTACTACACCATCTCCCATTGCTACCCAATGCCAAACCTGTCAAGCAGAAGCTAAGAAAGATGCATCCCCATGTTGCATTGCTAGCCAAGGCAGAATTGAAAAAGCTCCTGGATGCCAAGTTCATAAGACCAATACCATACGTAGAAAGGATATCTAACTTGGTACTAGTTACAAAGCATAGTGGTCAGATACAAATTTGCACAGACTTTAGAGATCTCAACATAGCTTGTCCCAAGGATGACTTTCCTTTACCTAACTTTGATATGATAGTAGATCTAACTGCTGGGCATCAAATGCTATCACTCATGGATGGCTTTTCAGGGTATAATCAGATAAGGATCACACTAGAGGACCAATACAAGATAGATTTCACATGTCCTTGGGGCACATATTGTTGGAATGTCATGTTTTTTGGTCTAAAGAATGCTGGAGCAACGTATCAAAGGGCCATGACGACTATCTTTCATGATCTCATCCAAAAAACAATGGAAGACTATGTGGACAACATACTAGCCAAGTCAATGCTTTGCAAGGATCATTTACAAGTATTGGGACCAATCTTTGATAGAATGCAGGAATACAAAGTCCGTTTAAACCCAAGTAAATGTGCATTTGGTGTCACAGTAGGAAAGCTATTGGGGTTCATAGTGTCACATAGAGGCATTGAAGTAGACCTAGAGAAAGTCAAAGCAATATTGGACATGCCTCCACCATCAAAACTAAGGCAACTAAAAGGGTTACAAGGAAGGCTCCAATCAATCAGGCGCTTCATAGCTCAGCTAGCAGACAAGTGCCACCCATTCCAACATCTACTACACAAAGACATCAAATTCATATGGATAGAGCAATGCAAACAAACATTCCAAATATTCAAGGACTACCTCCTCAATTCTCCTACATTGGTGCCACTAGTATAAGGTAGACCATTGCTTCTCTATATCTTAGCAACGAAATCAATGTTAGGTGTACTCTTGGCACAACATGATGAAACAGGTAAAGAAAGGGCCATCTAATATCTAAGCAAAACATTGGTAGGATATGAGCTCAACTAAATGCCAATTGAAAAATCATGCCTTGCCATTGTCTTCACTTCCCAGAAGCTGAGACATTATATGTTGAGTCACCAAACAAAGTTGATCACACATATTGATCCCTTAAAGTACCTCCTAAGTAAAGAAACACTAACTAGATGACTTGCAAAGTGGGTAATGATCTTAAGTGAGTTTGACATTGAGTACATAGATAAAAAGGCCATAAAAGGGCAAGTGATTGTGGACCAACTAGCAGAGGCACCTATTTAGGATCATCAGCCTATTATTTCTGACTTTCCTGATGAATCTATTATGACACTACAACCAACAAGAACCTAATCTCTCTGAGCAATTGGCTGGAAAGTAATAAAGACAATGCTGATCATCCTGTTACTTCCCAGCAATTGGGACCTGGAACGCGTACTAGATCCAAGAAGCAGAAGACCAAGGATCCGGATCTCCAGAAGCTGAGAGAGAACGTGATGACAATGAAGACTCAGCTGGTGGATTTTGAAAGCTTTTTGAAGTCTTTGCTCTGACTTTGGTGCTGGCGGTCTTTCTTTCTGTTTTCTTTCCAGCGTTTCTTTTGTTTTTTGTCTTGTATGTAACTAATGCTAAATCTGGGTTTTGACCCACTGTAGACCGCTCCCCTCCTTGGGACATTCTGTTGCTCTTTGGGCTTTTTTGCCTTTCCTTTCTATGCTTTGTTAAAGGGTTTCGGGGTTCCCTTCAAAACCTGCTTTTACCATAATCAAAAACAATCAAGGTATGACAACTATACTTTGATGGATCATGCATGAGCCATGGTGCAGGGGAAGGAATAGTGCTCATCACTCTAGATAATGATACAATTCCAAAATCTTTCAGACTCAACTTCCCCTGCACAAACAACATAGAAAAATATGAAGCACTAGTCATCGATTTAAAGATAACAATTCAATGGAGAATCAAGAACATTAAGGTCTATGGAGATTCACAATTGGTCATTAGCCAAGTCAACAATGATTATATGAAGAAATATGAGAAGATAATACCATACAGAGCACAGATGGAAAGATTACGCACCAAGTTCCACTACATTTTCTTCGAGTAAGTACCATGAGCTCAGAACAAAGCTACAGATGCAATGGCTTCCATATCATCACTGATCGATATGCCAAGCAACAAAACATGATTCCAGTTTCTAGTAGAAAAACTCTTGGTTCCATCACATCAAGCATCCATCACAAAATTAACATGCGTCCTTGTTGGTCCTGAAACCCCATGGTACCAAGATGTATACAAATACCTCCAAAATAGTGTCTTACCTCCCAACTTGTCTAGAAACCAGAGAAATTTCCTCATCCACCAAGCCTCTAGGTATACCATCCTCTCAAGTAATTTATATAGATGAATTCTAGATGGAATTCTACTACAATGTCTCACTTCCACAGAATCCACGAGAGCTCTGTACGAGGTACATGAAGGAATTTGTGGAACCCACGGAGGTGGCAACAACTTAGCTAAGAAGATCATTTGCATGGGATAATATTGGCCCACAATAGAAACAAATGCACACAAAAATGTACAAAGGTGTAGACAATGTCAGATTCATGGAGACCTCATCCATGCACCAACCCAAAAAACTAAATCCTATCACATCACTATTGCCATTTTCTATGTGGGGATTTGACCTAGTGGGAAAAATTACACCTTCTTCAAAAAATAGACACAAATACATCATAGCAACAACAAAGTAATTCACTAAGTGGGTGGAAGCTATTCCCCTCACTTAAATTACTAGAAAGCAGATATGAATGTTCATACTTAACCGCATCATTTGTTGATACAAGATTTCTCAAACCATCCTGACAGATCACGGTATGCCTTTCCAAAACAAAGATGTCAAAGAGATATGTGAACAGTTCCATATCAAGAAAGGGTTCTCTTAATTTTATTATCCTCAAGGGAATGACCAAGCTAAAGCTACAAATAAAACAATTTTGAAAATCTTGAAGAAAACAGTGAACAAATCAGGACGAGACTGACATTTACAGCTTAGTCCCGCATTATGGGCATACAAAAATAGCGTGAGAACACCTAAAGGATCAAATACTTTCTCCCTAGTCTATGGATTAGAGGTGGTACTACCCCTCAAAGTGGAACCTAAGGATATCATTGAAGAAGCTGATTACAGATGAAGACTACAGAGTAGCAAGGCTTAGTGAACTGGAGTTACTAGATGAAAGAAGACAACATGCCTTCAACCACTTACAAGGCTACCAGAATCACCTTAGAAGGAACTATCATAAGAAGGTGAAGTCATGAACATTTGAGGTAGGAGACCTCATCCTCATGGAAAATCAAAAGAACCAAGCAGAGCGAGTCAAACCAGAAAAGTTCAAACCTAACTAGCTAGGACCATTTGTCATTGCCAGCTCTACTCAGAGTGGGGTATTCATACTGGCGACACCAGAAGGAGATCATATCCCTAGACACATCAAAAAAATGCACCTAAAGAGGTTCTAACCTTGAGGTCTCAATGGTTAAGGCACCCATCTACATATCTAGAAAATACCAAAAAAAAATTAGAAAATACAAAATGTTACCTTGGTGAAAACCTAGCAAACAGGCGCCTTGGTGACAACAAAAAAATCAAAAAAGAAAAAAAGTAAAGAGAAACAAAATCACCCTCTTAGTGAAAACTTGGAAAACAAGCACTATTGAGTAGGTACCTTGGTGAAAACCTGGCAAACAGGTGCCAAGTGTTCAAATCTAGCTTCACCATCAACGAACTCCAAGATCAAAAGCTTGAGCACACTTCAAATGCAAGACAAACTACCCAAGCTATATCTAGAAGCACAAACCCATCTGAGCACCAAGCACTTTTCCATGGTTAGTATAGGTCCATGAGACTAGGGGGAAATTCTAAATGTCCTAAAAAAATCTTGAAAAATTGAAAAACTCATCAAAAATCCTAAAAAGATCAAAATATCTCGAGAAAACCAATCCTCAATCAAAAACATTCAAAAAGAATTGCAAAATCCCAAGAAATAAAGCCAACTTGATTATCAAGAGAGCAAGAGGGTGATCATGCCCAGTCAATCAATGTCACAATCATGATCTTTGCAAAAAATATTAGGCTCATATGACACAACTTTATCAATCTATCAAATCAATGAACAAGCACACTAGCGACCAAGCCAGTTTATCAATTGTCATAATCATGAGGTTTGTGAATCAACATTGGGCTCATATGACATAGATTTATCAATCTATCAAATCAATCATCAAGCAAACTGGTGACTAAGCCAGTCTATCAATTTTCACAATCACGAGTTTTGTGAAACAGTATTGGGCCCATCTGACATAGCTTGACCAGCTGCCAAAATGATCACAATCAATCAATCAATAAATCAATCATATCAATCATCTTACACAGTGATGGATATGCTCAAACCAGACAAGTTAGTCTTATATGAGTCATCTATTACTGAAACTAGACACACTCAAGCAATCAAGCCAATCAAGCCTATCAAAAGAGTTGAGCCATTCAAGAGAATCCAACTACATCAAGGAACCATCCAAAAATGTTGACTAGGTCATTCAGTCGGTTAGATGTCAGTCTATATTTCATGGTTATGTTCTTACGCTACTCCAGGATCCACCATGTGAGGAGAGTAGCTATGATAGATCATGACTTATTTTCTTTGATTGATGTCTGTTGAATGTTCACTTCGGTTTTAGGGCCATGATGATTTAGGACAAATGTGATAGGCACTGTCACTTATCTAGCATCCGCACAGTTCCACGATTTGAGCTTAACCCTAGGAAAGAATTGGACATTCCTTCTCTTTTTTTTGCTTGTTTAGTTTATAGAATCAAGAGCTCACGATGCTATTCAGATGGAATCTGAGTGCGTTGGAGTTCTATCTTGGTTTCTATGGTCTATTCTTTTTTTTTGCAATCAAGAGCTCATGATGCTATCTAGATGGACTCTAGGGATGTAGGAGTTCTATCTTGTTTTCTTTGGATTTTCTTTATGGAATCAAGACCTCGCAGTGTTATCTAGATGGACTCTGGGTGCATAGGAGTTCTATCTTGGTTTCCTTTTTTCAATTTATTTAGAGGACAAAGCGGTATCTAGATGGTCAATCTCTTTCTTTTCAAACAGGGAACATGGCTGAACCCAGATGGTCAATATTTGGGTGCACTAAGTTTTCTTTCTATTCAATCTCTCTCCTCCTTCTGCTTATCAAGAGGTCATGGCAGTATCCAGGTGGTATGTGATCTGGATTATTTGGACACTCTTCAAAATTTCAAAAAAAAAAAAAAGATGCAATGATGACAAATATTGATAACAAGGGCAGCGACTTGGGACACTCATCCTTTGTATCAATTTATAGCTATCAAAAAAGAAAAAAATCCTTTCTATCATTCCATATCTATTAGATCAATCCTAGAGAACATCTATCCAAACTAACTTCTTTCTAATTAACACATGCATTACTCAGATATTTTGTGCATAACAGATTGCATTCATTCCATTTAAGTGCATCAGAAAAAAAATGAAAAAACATAGTAGTTGCATACATGGTAAATCATAAATCACATGCATCCATAAATATCTCATATAAACATGCATTTAATTTCCACCATCTCTCATAAACATGTCAGTATCATAGGAAAAGTAAATCACCCATCTACGAGTTTGCATATTAGAATCATATTGCATATACATTTTTCATCACTTAAACTAAATCATGTAGAATCATATATATAGCAAGTAAATCAATGCACATCATATAAAAAACACTAGCTCCATCTCATATAAATCAAAATATATGAGTACAATGAACGGTTGCAATTCTAAACAAAGGAAGGTAATCAACATGTATATCAATAAATATCAATGTGTCGGGATACAAAATTGGATACTATTCAGAGTATATCAAATGAACATCACTACAAAAATGGTACATGATTCAAAATATGAGAATCATCAAAATTAGCATGTGCTACCCCCACCCTCCCTAGGAGGTGGATGAGGGGTGGCATATCAGTAGCAGCCCTCTATGAGGAGCTAGGAGATCCAACACCACTAATCTATGATCTTAGAGCCCTACCGGATCTGGCTGTGTAGCTAGGAACCCTTTGATCAGCAAGAACTGCACCCTCATAATGGCAACACCAGTAGTCAATCTCTCTCTGAGCATCACAAGATCTATAGTACCTTTCCAAAACATCTTGGTGTGAAGAATCCTATACACTATCAATAAATAAATGGACCTTAGCTCGAGCCTATCACTCTCTAGCCTCAGCTGTAGTAACTCTCGCCTCCAGAGCCATGGCACGGGCATCAGAAGAAGCAAGTCTAGCCTATAAATCCTATACCTGCTAAGTAAGCTACTCCAACTCTAAGGGATCCACCTCCATACCTCCCATGGCCACATCCATATCTCCCTCCTTGGCCCTATCCCCCAATCCCTCATCTACCCTCTCCCTCACCACCTAAGAGTCATCCTCACTCTCTGAACTCTCCCCAATATTGCTACATGTACTGCCACTTCTAGTAGAAGAGCTCATACCTGCACTCTGAGCACCCAAGGCCTCAACATCTATGTCCCCTATCTCAATATCCACATCCTCTACCACCACCCTCTACTCCACCCTTGGCACAAAAACAACACCAGTATGCCAACATACTCTTTGCACTAACTAAGGTGCCTCCTCCTCCATCGCCTCCTCATCCTCCAAAACAACACTCAACCCAACTCACTGAGTACTGGTCTGACCACCACTCTGCCCACCCCTCGTCTGAACTCCACCACACACTCCCCCAAGACCAAGATCATCTCCCCCATCATCTCCCCTCCCCTATCCTCCATCTCTACCTCCATCCCGTCTGCCATCACAACCCCCAACCCTACCTCCATCTTTACCACCATCTCTCCCTTTGTCTCGACCCCCCTTCCTCATTGTACCTGATGATGCCTCCTCATGATGGTCCTAGAAAAAAGACATGATACATCTATCAGCGGAATTGGTTGAGTCTCTGCCCAATGATAATCATACCGCGATGTAGTGCCTGCAAAATATCAAATGCCAATATTAGTACCACATCAGATGAAGGAAACGTATCATAGAGAAGACAAACTTAAAAGAGTAGTAAGGAAACTGAACAAAAGGTGTGTAAAAAACAAAACAAACCGGCATCTACAGTGGCTGATCGCCATGTCCATGCAACAGGAAGTAAACCTGCAAACTTAGTACGGGATGAATCAAGTGACACAACACCACCCCAGACGGTAGAGTCCCTCAACCTATGAGAAAAATATGCATACGAGTCAGACACATCTTGCTGCTCACCAAACTATCGCAACACCCTGTTGGTGTTGTGAAAGTCAATCATATGTACATGGTCTGTCACATGACCAATCAGGTATCTCCACTAATGGAAAAAAGGAAGATGGATGTCCTCTCCATCCCACATAGGGAAATATCTATATGACCTCCAAATAAAATAGGGCATCATGTCTAATTGTTGATGCTAGTACATCAAATGCCCCATGTGGGTCTGAACAATAGCTCCATCATACATGAAAACCTATGGCCTATTTGCAGACATAGCACATGTACCAATAGGATGACATACATCAATGTGCTCCCACCCACATAACTGCAGTAGGGTAGCGCCACAATCAAGTAGTTTACCATTAAGGTAAGCTGCATAGAACATGTGGAAGTGCATATGAGCCAACATGCATGGCCCCCATGCATAAACAGTACGATCCTAGACCATACTCTGCAACACAAAACCAAAGCTGATAGAAAATCCATGCTGCCGACGATCGGGGCATAAGATGCCACAAATAAAACTATTGACTAAAGTGGACAACCTATCAAGGCCCAAGCCAAATCAGGACCATGGAATATCATATGCACTAGATAAACCAAGCTGATCTTGGGGTAATCTAGAAAGCTCTGTCAAAGCGACAATACCAAGTCGGGTGGCATACTCCATAAGTGCACCCTGGATCCGAAGCTGAAGGATACGGTACACATCCTCCAATGTAATAGTACACTCTCCAGTAGGTAACCAGAAAGTGCATGTCTTTGAATGCCATCACTCTACAAGAGCCAAGATCAGACCCCTGTTGGTCATGATCTCTGGCATGTAATAGATCCAATATAACCCTAAGTCCCTAAGAACTGACCTCTCATCCTCAAAAAAATGGAACCTATAAACTAGACCCATCGGTCTGGACTCTCGACAGTGTAGAATCTTCCTAGTGAACTACACACAGCAATAAAATAGAAATATATCAACATCAGTCATACATGGAAGTGTCAGAAACCAGCATATGTAGAAATGAGACAAGGAAATAAGACACACAGTTACAAAAAAGTGACTGCAGTAATAAACCCTACATATGTGGTCCCCTAATGCAATTGCGGAACACAATAATCAATTACAAAAACTAAATTTCAATTGCAGCATGAAAACAAAGAAAGTACGACACTCTTATCAATTGCGACACTAAGCTAAAAATTGTGGCATTCAAACTGCAATTGCAGCAAAACTGCAGACGATTGCGGCACCATATGTAGAAATTCAAAAAAAAAAAAATTCAAAGCAATAAAAAAAGGCATTAATGACATGCAAAGCATGAAGACTCACCAGATGTCCTACACCAACTGGTCTCTGATATGTCCAGACTCGGTCGGATATGTGTGTCACTGCAAGAAGGCCTGCCATCGCAAGAAAACAGGAGAAAAAAGCAGAGAAAACTAAAGAAAAACTCACCAAGATTTCAAGAGCTTCAAGAAGGCAATGTGATAAATGAATGGCTCTCTTGGCTACTTATAGGGATTTCTAGAAACCCTAATTTCTCTAGGAGGTCCAATTTTTCTTCCCGGTCCCCGAAAACTCTGACAGTCAATATCATAGGCAATATAAGGCATTTTTCAAATCAGTCAGCTACCCAGATTCAGAAATTGCAGTTTCAACAAATTAACGCTCATGTCATGACTTTTTTCTCAAATTTGTTGAAGGGGCATAAATACACCTACTATCGCCGGGGCAAGCTCAAAATCAAAGAAGCTTTGACACACTGCAACAAGTCACATCACATCAAAGAGGGGCAAATATAGACACCCAAAAATGGACAGGCTTGCAACTTTACATTAAAAACACTAATTTTCATCTATTAATTAATGGTTTTTTAATCATTAATTAATCATCTATTTTCCTCTAAATTCATTCCCCAAATCGTCTAATCAAATCTAAAAATTAATTAAATAATTAATTTTATTTAATTAATTAACCTTAATTGATTAATTACCATTAACTAATTAATTAAATTCAATTTCCTATAGTTTAAATTCAAATATTTAAACTTACAAATTAAATTCTTCCAATTAAATTAATTTCAATTAAATTAATTTAATTTCATCAAATAAAGCAATTCTAAATAAAAAAGAATTCAATTATCTCACATGTTGAAAATATTAATTAAATAAATGAATTAAATATTCATTTATCTTCAAAGAGATAAATCCAATTAGATCACATGGGTTACTCCACCCACCTCTCCAGTTCACATGGGTAACTCCACCCACCTCTTCAGTTCTAAAAGGTAACTCACAATTAGCTCTTCAATCAACCAAACTCTATCTCCTCTTTACCAATTGAAGAGGTGGAGTTTACTGATGACTTCTCCAATTCCCTTTAACCTCAACCGTTCATCTCCCTATCTCTGGGATTGATCTCAACCATTCATATCATCCCCAATTCCTATATAATAAACCCTTCATAACCATTTGAAGGATCCCGTATTTCAAGTTCTCGTGTGCCATTACTCTGTCAGCTTGGTTCTAGCATTCAAGCCATCTTGTGATATCACACCCATTTCAATTAGAAAATTCTTGATGCTTCTCAAGTCATAGACGCTGCCCACACCAATACTGAGCATCAAAAACAACGTTTCGGAAGGAGTAGAGAAAGACAATAGAAGCTTCAAGCACTTTGGGGTTTGCATTCATTTGTTTTCCTTTCATTGCTTGTACATTTTATTGGTTACATTTCAAGTGATTCATTATTGGTAGCTTTGTGTATTGGATTTCTATCATTGTAAGACCATTGCTACTAACCCCCGCCTTTGGAAAGCTTGGGAATCACAAATCACGAAGAAGAGAGGCGCAGAGTATCAAAAACTGATATGTGCAAAATACTAACAAAATATTAAGTATATACAACATATATAATCTTTAGCCATTTAATAACTCCCCCTATGTATATGTCGGTATATCTGTACATATGATGTCTTTCCTTATACATATCATATACATATAAATATTTTCCATTTGCCCATCTGAATGAATGAATGTACATATCATCATTTTCTTTATTTGTATTTTGTACTCATCATTTCCCCCCTTTTTGGATATTAAGGGCAAAGGGATTTTACCTTTATAGCTTATAAAAATATGGGAATGTGAAGACTTTATGTTTTCCATAATCTTCTCCCATTTCTCTTTGAGGTTCTCCAGAGCCATGTGCTCAAGTGTGATCTGTTGGAAAGTGACAATAAAAGCAATTGTTATTTTGTCATTGCTGTCAAACCTTAATTGGTGAGACTATTGTTATCTATTTGAGTACCATATCTATTGTTGATGAAGAAGATTTAACAAGAAGACCAAGTGAATGGTTGAGTTAAGGCAACTAAAAGGGTACTTGATCAATTGGCACTCTGGCAAAGTAATTAGTTGTTTATCTTTCAAAGATAGTTTTTCTCGCTGTTTTGTGCCGAGCAAGTTTGGCTTGTGCCGAGAAAAGTTGCTTATGATGAGCAAAGTTTCTTGTGCTGAGTAAAGTTGCTTATGATGAGCAAAAAGTTTCTCAATGTCGAGCACCATTGAAATTGCTGAGTGAAAATAGTGATGTTGGCTGACTAACAGTATTTGGATTAATGATGAGATTTGAGATCTCTGGTCGATTTTATTGGGATATGTAATGTTAATTAAAGATTGATCCACGTCATTTAATGTATGGTTAACTATAATTAATGCATGGTTTCAAGATTTAATTAGAGACTACTTTGGAGAAGTAAATGTAATGAAAAGATGGAATGATCCATTGGATCTGACCTAACCTAAGATCTACGATCTTGTTTAAGTGGCAAAAGA
>MU224033.1:559761-575811 GCA_018584345.1 Thuja plicata
GTTATGGCATAAGAGGTTGTGTCATGTGAACTTTGATAACTTGGTAAGCATAAGTAAACTTAAAAAGGTTAGAGGGATACCTAAGTTAAAGAAACCTGAGAATGCTATGTGTAAACAATGTCAACTAGGAAAGATGACTAAGTCTAGTTTCAAGAGAAAAATACATGTATCAGAGGAAATTCTTGAATTGGTCCATACTGATCTCTGTGGTCCCACTGGAGAAAGAAGCTATTGTGGTGCTAGATACTTTATTCTATTTGGTGATGATTATTCAAGGATGATGACTGTAATGTTTCTCAAGGAAAAAGATAATGCATTCCAATTATTTAAATGGTACTTAGCTAAAGTTGAAAAGGAAACAGGCAAATATTTGAAATGCTTAAGATCTGACAGAGGTGGAGAGTTTATTTCTAATGAGTTTAATAGGTTTTGCAATGATCAAGGCATAAAGAGATAGATGTCCGCACCCAGGACTCCTCCACAAAATGGTATTGCTGAATGAAGGAACAAATCTATCATGGACTATGCTAAAACACTAATGATGGATAAAAATGTTGCACATAAATATTGGAAAGAAGCTATAAGTAGTACAGTCTATACATTGAATAGAGTTCAAATCAAGAAAGGTCTGTCTCCTAGTTTGTCTCCTTAATTGGTGTCCTTTGCTTCACCGGTCTTGGTTTCTACATTCTTGTCTTGAGTATCTACATCCTTTTCCTTATCTCCTCAAGTAACCTTATTAGTGTCAGTTACATCTTGAGTATCTCTAATGTATTGCTGACCATCTATGTTATCCTTATTTTCTTCTTCTCCCACATCCTTTGGACTATCCTTCTCAGGCGACTTTCTTGCTTCTTGCATGATATTGATAGCTTGTATCAATATTGGCAGTTTTCCTGGAATGTTGACCTGTGCAGTTTCAACTGTTATGTCCTACTCATCGGTTTTGTCCTTTTCAACAGTGACATCTTCATCTTTATTCACTTCCTTTGTTGGGTCGTTGGTAATGTCTATGACATTAGTGTCCACAATGTTGTCATTTGTAGTGTTTTCCCATGATTCATCTACAACATCTGCAGTCTTTTTGCATGTGTTATCTTCTTCTTCTTTATATAACTCAATTGATGTATCATCTTGAGTTTCCTTGTCAACCTCTTGGTGTTGAAGGTCTTTGTCATGGCTATCCTCCTTAATAGGTCTATTCATGATCTTGCACCATTTCTTATGGCTATCTTTCTCAAGCTCTATAAGCTTTCCTTCAAGGAGTTTGTATGCTCTCAGCTTTGGTGAGAACTCCTTTTCATACTTTTCCATCATCTCATCAATTTCAACCTTCTTTGATTCAGGTGGCATCAGAGAAACAAGTACTATCTCTCTTATCTCTTTCTCATTCTTTAATGCAAATGTCCAACGGGAGTATAATGTATCCATTAGTTCCCTTGGTACATAACTACCTTCAAATTGTACTGGTACATATTTGAAGTTGTACATTTTAGCTATTATGGCATCCTCAATTTTATTCTGATCTTCTTGACTTTGTTTCGACCATTTTCTAATGTTTGGATCTGTAATAGATCTAGAATTTGCAATATAAACACAAATGTCATCAATAGATTCAGGTTCTTTTACCTTGACACTTTCTACCTCAATAACTTCATCCTTCTCGGTGTCCTCTATATCCTCTCGGGTTCTGATGAATTTTCTTCCTTTCTTATTTTGTCCTCTTTTCTGTGCGGGAGCTTTCCTCTTATAAGTCCTGACCTTTCCTTTCTTTAGAGGTGAAGGAATAGATTGTTTTGATGTTTGGATTATTGTCTGAGAAGCAGCTGTTGTCCTTGGCCTTTTTGTTGGTGGAGGAGGTGGAGAATCTAACTCTATTTCTTTGGAGTCATCCTTTCCTTCATCTTTACCGACAGATAAGTATTCTTTTGTTTCTTCCTCCTGTCCAACTTCTTCATCTTTCTCAATGTCTTCCTTGGTTATTGATAGAATATTATTGAGATTATTCACCATTTTGTCTTTCTTCCTAACAAATTTCTTCAAAACTAGGCCAGATTTGATTCTTGTCTTGGCCTCTTCACATGTCCCAAATTTTGGTTGCTTCTTATTTAGTGGTTCATTGATCAAGGCATCAATTGCCTTAGTATCAAGATCAATGTTGATCTCATACTCCAATGGTTCTAACCATACTGTCCTTGGTACAACATGCTTAATGTATGTATTGTCAGTGTCAACCATGAAGCATATCTCATCCTTATATTGTTCAATGAGTTTCTCAGGGATTCTTGCCCTCTTTTGCATTCGATCTTTGAATATATTAAAGTATTCATCCATGACTATTTGAAAGTTATCACCCAGTGTAGCTATGTGCTTACTGATTTCCATGGTGACCGGTTTGGTGCTGTCCCATTTAACATCTCCAACCGACAGGAATGTTTCTTGAAAATAAAAGAAGATACACATTATAAGTGAGACAAACTTACAAGTGTTTGACTTTGCATTCCTGATAGTCTTTAGGTTTTCCTTCAACTGATTCAAGAGTAGCTCAGATAAGTCTAATTGTGTCCCCTTATTTACAATTTTGAACGCTGTGTCCACTTCACCTAATGCTATGCTATTTAATCTGCTTTCCTGGAAGAATTTATAGCCCAAAACACATGCACCAAACTTGATTTCATCATCGGTTATTATTGTAACTTTCAGTTCTCTGCCATCCCATTTGGCTCCAGTCATTTTATCAGTCTTGGCCTTCGGTGGATGCTTGAGTTCCTTTACTTTATCAGTTATGGGGTAACCAAAAATTGCATGGATGACATCTCGAGTTATTTCCTTCGGTTCATCCAACCATAACTTGTTGTTATGCATTCTGCTCAGCACTAACTGAATCCATTCAGTTTTGAAGACTTTCGGGAACATTAGGGTATTGGTGAGCCCTTTCACTTCAATGTGTTTGTGCTCTTCCTTAATTGTTCCATCATTTTTACAAAATTTTTTTTTAGGCTTCTTCAACCTCTGAAGTACCTATCTCTGCAATCTTGTAGTGTATGAAGGATCAAACATCTTCAACTAGTAAAACCATAGCTGGAATGCATGAAAAATCACCAGCATCGTCGGGTTGTGAGGAAACCTTAGGATGGATCTTATAGTTGGGTTCCTCACATGCTATGTTCTTAATGAGCTTGAACTCATATTTATTTGCATTCATGGATTTCACGGTTCATGAAGTCGATGCCATTTTCAGATATTTAGGGCTTCTGCGTATTGTGGAAAAATAGAGTTGTCAGTCTTTGGAACTTACTGTTTACTGCTTGCAAGGATTATTGAACAACTTAGGAGTGTTCTATGTTGAGTCGTGATCGCTCTATGATCCCTTCACTTTGTGCTTGAAAATCACCTTGGTCAGTCTACTCTGGGTGTCATGAACAAATGAGTTGTTCTGATGCCCTATTTATAGCCATTGCCCTAAAACACGTGCCATAAATTCTTACCAAATCCTTGGTGTATGAAGACTGAGTTCTTCGGTGAAGACTTCACTTTCTTCAGTGACACTTAAAACATATCAGAGCAGTTGCTATTCACTTTGCTTTTACTGAAAGGTTTCGGTATCACTGACAACTTTATTCATTTGTTTGTTTACTGACGAGGCTCAGTTTGTAGTTAGCAACCTTTTATTTTAACCAACACTTCTTGGTAAGTGTTGGTAATCTTAGCTTTAAGTGTCTATTGATGGGTTTCGATATATATTCCCAAAAGCATAGTTATCAAAAATTTTAACAAGTAATACCATGATTCATATTTCTTATGCTAATTTGGTATATATATCAACATACTATGGAGCTGATGTAAAGTAATGACATGGGTAATGCAGTTCCATACTTACTTGTTCTACTTAGGTGGGGGTGGTGATGTCACCAGATCCATTGGATGGGTTGTCACTATTTGCATTGCTCGGTCCAACTTCATCATTGCTTGAAGATTTTCCCCACATTTTATCTCTAGCCCTCTGAATATCTTCAATG
This sequence comes from Thuja plicata, assembly GCA_018584345.1. Classification (NCBI taxonomy): domain Eukaryota; kingdom Viridiplantae; phylum Streptophyta; class Pinopsida; order Cupressales; family Cupressaceae; genus Thuja; species Thuja plicata. The sequence continues at coordinate 563,781 of MU224033.1, forward strand.
GTGTTTCCATTGGGATATGTGCTTGTCTCTGTCATTCAGTCTTTGCATTCTTTTCTTGAGATGACCAACTTTATGACAATGTAAGTATGCCATTTTGGGGTTAGTCCACGCTCTAGAACTTCTAGTCCACTGTCTCATATAGTTTGTAGCAATGTGACCATATCTTCCACATGCTGTGTAGTTTGTCCAAGTATTGTAGTCCCATACATACTGATTACCGACTCTCTTCGGTTGATAGGGAGTTTCTTGAACTTTAGGCTTCCATGCTTTCCTTTTCTTTTTCCAGCATTCAAGAGTTATGTGCCCATTCATTTTGCATGTAGGACAATATTTGTCCATGTAGGTTTCCTTCTTTGGTTGTTTCATCTCAAACTTACATTAATATGCTTTATGTCTTTTCTTTTTACATTTATAACAAAATCCTATGAATGAAGATGTAGATTTAGGAATACCTTTCATTTTGCCTCTGCATACATTTGGTGTATGACCTTTCTTTCCTCAGTGATTGCATGTAAGATTTCCTTATCTTAAATTTGTGTAGACATTCTTTGGATCAACTTGATTTGATGATTCTCCATTCTCGGTAAAACGTAGACCGGTATTGTTGTTGACTCTTCGTTGTCCTTCAAGAAAATCATCCATTCTTTTATTGCTTTCCTCAGCTTTCTTGATAATTTCATTATGCTATTTTTGAATTCTTATTTCATGTTTCAACTTTTCATTCTCATCCTTCAGTTCACCAATAGCTTCTATTCTTTCAATGAGTTCAACATTTAATCTATTTGCCTCTTGAATCATAAGATTAATCTGATTTGTAATCTCAAGGTGATGCTCTGTAAGTCTTTGTATTTCAGACTCTTTATCTTGTAGCTTTTCAGTGATCTTCCTTCTATCATCAATAGCTAGTGTTGTTTCTTTCTCAGCTTGTCTAGCATTGTTCATGACATCAATCATCCTTACCATGTGTGTCTCTTTACAAATTTATATAGATTTAACTTGTCCAACCAGATGTAGATTGATTTTAGTTAGGCTTGTGATGCTTTCTTCTGATGAATCTGATGCTTTTCTTATAGTTGATCCTGAAGACTCAAAGAAATACGGTATCTCTTCCTCATGATAATCTATCTCATTACAGCAAGATGCCATATTCTTTCTTTCATCCAGCAACTGTCTCATGCTGATTCTAGCTTCTTTATACTGTTCAAAGAACATCTGAATTTCAAGCTTTTTATTCTCAATATTTTTATCAAGTCTGTACTTCTCCATTGTGTGATCTTTTCTCTTAAGCCTTTAAGCTTTCCAAGAAGAGACTTAGCTTTGATACCAATTTTTGGGATTAATGAGAAGTATGTACTGAGAGGGGAGGGGTGAATTAGTACCTCTAAAACTTTTGTATCCCTTTTATCAATTAACCTTTGTAATCAATTGTATATCCATTCAATCTGATTTATACTATCTTTCTGTGAGTTATATCAATTTATAACATTAACATACATGTGAACATTCATAGAAACATTCATGAAAGTAAATTGACACATAACACAAGATATGATATCACATAAAACTCCTATGGGGAAGTAAAAAATATGGTGGGGATGGCACCCACAAAATCTTCAGTATCTGTAGATTGGAAGGGGTTGGTTAAGGCTTACAAATTGATCACTTCTGATGATCTACCCTATTAGGAGTATTCGTGGAGACCTATTAAATTCTACTCTATTAAGAGCTTTAACAACACTGTTGAGTGTGCACTCAGTTAAGATATTTGGTGTTGGATGGTTAAATACACCTTCCTTGAAAGGATTTTTACACTTTTCTCCACTTGTTAGAATGATAGAAAATTACAAATTGACCTGGTAAATGCAATCTCCTATTGCTGATACAGATCCTATTTAGTTCATATAAAAATATTATCACCTTAACTATGATTGAATAATACCTCTGATTCTCAGTATGCTGTGTTCTTGGTTCTTGCCAACCAAATTCATCTTTTGTTGTCCCTATTCTTGTAACTCTCAATCTGATCCATAGATGTGCTCATCTAATTCATTCATGTTCTCCTCTCTCTTCACATCATCTATTCATGCATAGTTATAAATTATTGCATCATGTATTTATAGATGGATTGACTTCATCAAGTTATGATAAAAAAAATGTTAACTCTAAGACCAGGTTTACAACTTATACCTAGATCTCCTAGTCTATGTGTTTTAAATTAGTTAGACTAATTAAAGCACTTACATTCATGTATCTTTTCCCTAAAGAAATAGATTTAAAACAATTAAATATCCTATAAATATAATAAACTTGCTTTATCTGATGTGGAATTCAGGTCCACTTTTTGCGGGTTGTCTGTCGGTCATGCTTGACTATCCTTCAGTTTTGTTCTGTCGGTTGCACTGTTTCTATCTTGTCGGTCTACACTATAACTTGCATATCAGGTTCCTTTGTCAGGTTCCACTTTGTCTTTCTACTTTGTGATTTCGGTTTACACACTAACTTGTGTCATCGGTTCTCTTTACACTTAGTCATCTTTGACGATCTCTTAGTATCTGATCTTCAGTTTGCTCATGTCCTAACTTTCAGTGTATGCTTACCAAAAGTGTAGTTTGCATACTAATGGAAATTTAATGTCATCAATATATATATGTGTGTGTGTGTGTGTGTGTGTGTGTGTTTCTATATATATACATTTGTATATATATATCCAAATGTTTACTTGTCGGGAAAGAATGATTTGATGCATTCAAGTTTTAGTATAGATATTGGCTTTGATGAAGATTTAATGAAATAGTATGTTTAGCAATGATAGTCTACCCTCAAAAATATGTGATGATTAAGTAGTATTGTCAGAACAGGGGGTATCTTAAACATAGAAATTAACAAATGTATCAATAAGAAATATAAAAATAAATGTTTAGTATAATAATATGGAAACTCTTTCATGGATACTTAATCTGACAAAGGTTTCTAAGAACATAACATATTAATATACTGAATATGGTAACTTTAGAAAATATTAAGCTTATGCTTATCCTCTCCTTTAGTCTGGAAAGGTACATATGAATTATAAAGTTAACCATATAATCCACATCTTTGGAATCTAAAATGGAATGGAACAAATAATATAAATAGTAATAGGCTCTTTTAGAGCTAAATATACGAAGTGTATTGAAATAAGGTTAATAAAGGGATGTATACAGAAACCTCAAATATATCTTTGGGAAGAGAAAGTAGGACTGGTGCAGGAGCACCTAGGGGTTAGGATTGAGTAACCCATAGTTTTGGTTTGAGGAGGACCTATTTTAGGTCATGTACACAAATAATGGTGTGTTAGGATGTTGTTGTGTTGTTTTGGTAGCTTTGAGTTTTGTTGTGGTCAATTTAATGGTCCCAAAGACCCTATGTATGTTTGGGAAGCCAAAATGTGGCAAAGTGTAGGAATGATACCTGTAGTGCTTAGAAGGACCTATTTGGAGTGTAATTAGGTCTAGGGTGAGGTTAGAATCCTTTTGGAACCCATTCATTAGGTTGGTGCAATGAAATGTTCAAAATGTAAAAAATTGTAAAATGTTGCTTGAGCAACTTTTACAACTTTCAAATGTTGCTTGACAACATTTGGACAAGAATTTAAAAAATTCCCCAATGGTAGTTATGGGTCAGAATAGTGAGTTTTTATGAGCCCAAGGGACATATATAAAGGCTTTCCAAGAAATGTAATAAGTTTGGACAAGTTTTGGTTTATTTTCCCAAGAAGGAGTTGGTGACAGTTTACTATTTTTACATAGTTTTTGTAGGATACAATGAGAAATCATTGGACATGGATTGAATGTCTAGTTTTAATGTGTAGATTAGTTTCATATTTGTGTTTCATTACTCTACAAATAGTTATTTTAAGCTCTTTTATAGTTTTGTGTGTTTGAATAAAATCAATCCTTCCTGGATTGTTCTCTGCCAGTGTAAGGGTTGTACATGTAAATATGGATCTATGGTGAAATTCCTCCATTTGATCTTAATAGCCCATAAAGGATGGAAACTAGAGACCCTGCATATTATTTTCCTTGTACATTTTTAGGAGATGTCATTTGCTAATTTTGGGAGCTTTCCCTAAGCAAGAGAGTGAGTACCTGACTAGGAGCAAGAAGACAATAGTAAGTATTTGAATGCAGGGTTGGATTAGATTGGACAATACAATGATTTGAGAGTGGTGTTAGGGTGTTAAGGAACCCATAGGACTAGAGGCATGAGATTTTGAATTCATCTCAATAACCAATGCTTGAAATTTATGCAATTAGCCCTATTTTTAAGGACAAAAACCCAGTCCAAAAAAAGTAAAGTACAAACAATTTCATGACCCCACACCCTAAAAATATCTAAGAGTGCCCAAAAGGGTGTCTATATTAGTGGCAAGTTTGGGGGTTTCTTTGGGAAATTTTGGAGTTATTAGGTTTTAGGGACCTAGTTAGGGCTAATAGGGCTACTAGACCTTAGAACCAGTGATACTTGAACTCGATGGAAAAAGTATGAATAGAGGTGACAATAGAACTTCAAGATGGATGGAACTAGTATGATTTAGGGCCAATATAATATTTCTAGTTGGATAATTAGTGTTCTGTGTAAGTTGGGAAACTTAACCTAATAAGTTAAAGAAAGAGTTGTACAATAGAGAGGTCCTTGGGATTAGGGGAAAGAAACCAAGAGAGTTCTCCTAGGTTAGGGTTGAGAAGAAAACCCTTAGAAGGTCTAGAAAGTGACCTTAAAGAGAGTCAATAAGACTCTAGTATATGAGCCTCCCTATCAAGGACTAAACAATGAAATCAATTGATATGAATCCTATAAAAGATTTAGGTAAAGTTTAGGAAGTACAGTTTCCCTCTCTCGAAGATCACATTATTAAAAAAGTATTATTAAAAGGACACTTAATGAATCTGCATGTATATCACTTAGTGCAATTAAGAGATATCTCCACTTTGGGATTGACTTAAGATGAAAAAAAATTTAAACATGGATACTGTACCATACAATCATTTAATAGAAATCACCACTATCGAGATAAGGGAAACATACTTACAAACTCATTGTAAAACAAAAAAAAGTTGAAGTGTCATGCGGAAAATAAATAGCATTAATTAGCCCATGTAATAAAAAAAGAGAGATAGAATACCCTCTACGACAGAAAAAATACAAGATTGAAGAAATAAGATGGACACTCTGGTGAAGTTATTAGGTAGGAAAAGACATACAGAAATAACATACTACATTACGAGACAAAGAATGGAAGGCATACTTCTGGTTCCACATGATAGGATAATAACTACGGTGATGAAGATCCTCAGTGAATAGTATATCTACAATATAGATCAGACTAGGGAAAATTCAGACATAACATCTATGCTCTTGTCATTAGCAATGTATTTTGAAAAAGATAGAGACATTGTGGAAGCGCTATGCAGGAAATTCTTCATTATAGATACACTTGCAGACCTATCAAATGTATTGGCCCACATTGATGATGCTTTAACCATTCCCAAAGCTAGACATTATAATGTTATGATTCTCAACAATGAACCACCACCAAGGTACCCAATTATTTGGGTTGAGAAGTGGGAAATATTCTTAAAGAGAGGCTCAAAGATCACTCGTAACCTGTAATTTCTGATAAAGCTAATCAATGTGAAAACCCCAGAGAACAAAAAATGGATAGCAGAGTAAGGATATGCAGAAGGGATAGAAGACTTCACGGACATATTGGAAATAACTAGTGTTGGTAACTCAGAAAGCCTAAAGAAGATGAAGGCAAAGGAACATGGGGAAAGCTCAAAAAGGCAAGGATAATGTAGTGTAAAGATGCATAGTATAGGTTTGATAGGAAGTCTGTAATTAGCACTATAACAGAAGATAGTTTGAAACACTTTCATGGTTGTTAAATATATTTTTTGAGGTATTTTTTAGTATTACAGTAAAATATATTACGGTATTTGAAATTGTAATACATATAGTAAGGTTCAGTATCGGTATAAGACTAAATTAATATTATACTATTTTTCTTTATAAAAATCTTTATAGTATATATCCCTTCCTTGGTGGTCTGAATTAACCCTCACCATGTTCTCTATAAGAACTTAACTTACCAAATTGGTCGAGTAGTAGAAATTAACCAAATCTAAGGTCCTTCTTAGTGGAAAATTTAAAATCCATTATTGTCATAGCACCTGAGAAATTTGATATAGACATTACTAAAGTATGAAGTTAGATAAACAACCAATTAATACAGAAACAAGATCAACACTAACAGAAAAAGATTCCCGTGATTCTAACTTATTTTGTAATTTTAGATGTACAAAATTATTGTTGACACAAGGGTAATTAAATAATGAAATAGACATAAGAGTACATATTTCAAATAAGCTGACATTTATGTATTTAGAGGTATCTAAATGAATATATATGTTCATACATTTGGATTAACATATATGTATAAACATACATTGACCTATGGTGCAACGGTTGGTGCCTCTCTTTGTAATAGTATGATCTTGTGTTCGATTCCCAAAATGGGAGCTTAAATAAACTTAATATAAAAAAACATATATGTATAAACTATTATACATGTGTGTTGCTCAAATAAATAACATATACATTCATCTAGACATCTATAGGAATAGGTATCATAGGTTGTATGAAAGTAAATATATTCGCCGAAATTTTATGGGTTGAGAAAGCTTATGGACAAATGGTCACTAATTGATTATGTTATGTATCAATTAATTAAACTATGGACATTAACCGAGTTAAAGTCTGAATGATAAAGGTCATACTTAATTAAGCTCTTTAACTATTTTCTTAAGTGCTATTTAGTTCAGACATTTGATATTATAATTCTAATACATATATATTTAGTATGATTACATGAATCAATATTTATGGGATTTATTGAGTTAGCAACAACCCATAATTTTATTTACCCCTTTCTTGGTTAGATGAATATATTCGCATCCTGATCTTTATAATAGATTAATCCACTTAAACAATGGATTAGTAGGCATTAATCATTTCTAAAGTCTTTCATAGTGGAAAGTAGGATAACCAGTTATTACCACAGAGTTTGGAAATCTAAGAATTATGCAAAAACCATAGTTACAGATACCTTGGAAGTATGGAGTAGGAGAAATAATTAATAAGACTAAATCTATATAAAGAAATGATATCTATGATTCTAACACATCTTGATTTGCAGATAATCAAAATTTATTGTTGATTTAGGTATAGACACAAATACATATATTTCAAATAAGATGATAAATAAGTATATATTGATATCTAAATGGATATATAAGACTATACCTATGGATTAAAAAATATGTAGGAAACACCCTACATATATGTTTGTTCAAATTTATAATATATACACTCATTTAGATATCCATAAAAATGATTCTTTGCAAATAATTATAATTCCCTAAGAGTTATGGATGAAGAAAGTTTGTGGAGGAATGGTCACTGACAAACTCTATTTTGTTATACATTGCTATCTTCTTCCCCTAAGGCTAATATAGATGTGAATTTAATTTTGGCTAGTAGCTGAGTGAGTTTTTGTCTGATAAAGATGGTAATCAATTAGGGTCTCTTAATATGAGATTTGATATCTGCATTGGTACTAACATGGCTTATGTAAACTAGTTAATTTGTTGAATTATGAATAAAGACATAAATACTATTATGGCACATTGGTAAACTATAGGACTAATCAGAACCATGTTGGCTGATAATAAAGTATTTTAAATAGTATCCAGATAAGTTTGAGGTGAAATTCATGTAATGCATCAAGAAACCCACGTTAATCTTATACAATCTGGGCACTAGATATTTATAAAGTCTCACAATACATGCAGGAACTAGGATTTTTATTTAAAAGGGATTGGTATGAGAGAGATAATATTCTAATTTAACACTTACAATATCTTTTTGGGGTGTATAAAACTCTTCCATAATCTTATGCGGTAGGTGATAAAAGGTATGATAATAGAATTGCTTAGCAGATACAGGAAGCCGTATATTTTAATGAGGACAATATATTGGTAAATAATTTATGATTTATGATTAATACCTTAGGTATAGTTGAATTATCTATTTCTTTTAGATCTAACAAAAATGATGGAATGGGATAGATGTGGTATGTTGGCGATTGATTTTTTCAGGGATAGGCATAAAGTAGCATTCTTAAGTATTCAACATTCAACTCAAAGGATCAAGGAAGGATGAATAATCCTCAAGCACAACTACAAAAAATTTGGGAAAATGAGAAGATGGGCTAATTACTAGACTATTTATAATAAAATCTCTTGTAAATCCCTTACGGGATCCTCCAGATGTAATCTCTACTTCTAAAGGATGTTGGGGAATAGTGATATAAATGTATATATTTCATAATGTAAATAGTTGGACAAAATGATTTGGATTGAAAAGTCTCAGGCGGGACCGGAGGTTTTCTTCACTCCATTCTTTCTTACCGATGTCCGCAGTGAATGAAACAACTATGTACTCTTTTAATACTTTAATAAAATATTTGGCTTCAGCCTTTTACCGATCGAAATAATAATAATAATAATTTAAGAAAAGTTCCCATTATTATTATTTGTTATATGAAAAAAAACCTTTATAAAAACTATTGATTTACATAAGACAAAGGAAGTTTAAATAAAAGAAAAAAAATAATAAGAGGAAATAAACTTTTAAAAACAAGAGATACAATGCATCAAGTTCTTGCAAATAGAAAGATATGATTAGTGTTGCTTAAGAATAAACCTAATTACATTATTTACCAAAGTGCACAAAGAGTTCTCATGCTAGAGATATAATTTAATTAGAGTAGAAATGTAATGGAAAAAATTATCTATATGTGGATGAATTGAAATAAAAAAAAAAAGATTGCTAATTGTTAAATTATAGGTTCAAATTAAATTATTTTTCCACCAGTCATATCTCTAGTACTACTCATTGTTATTAAAATAAAAATAATAGCATTGACGATTAAGCAAAAAATTTAAAGTATTATAAATTTTTCATAAACGAAATTGAATGAAAAATTATTATTTTTTCTCGGTAATATGTAGATTATTTTATTGATTTGGAAATAAAGATTTACATAATACCACTGTAGTTTGGAAGAATTTTTCTGTACCCCCCAGCTGAACAAATTGTTACTAAATTATCGATTCCATTTAATACTCACATGCCTCTATAGGCATTATATTTCTATTTCATATCTAGCAAAAAAATCCAAACCAAATCCATAGAAACCTACACCCATTCCTTACCCCCATCTAACTAGACTTATACATAGTACTATAATTGTATTACATGCCCATGTCAAGCCAAAAGAGGGAAAACTAGACTAAATGCAAAATACATACCAAAATTTGCAAACAAAACAAGGGAATCTCACCCTACCCACTTCTTCTGCATCTCTTCCTTCGACTGGAATGGAATGAAAATCTTGCTGCTGGTGTCAACTTTTTCCTTTCTGTGTTTCCTTCCTAGCATGACAACTCCAACTCCACCCTCCTCTGACCGCAACTTCGCCACCAACTTCTTTGGAGTCAACTTCATATTCCTATACCGGTCATTTTCCATACACTCCTCATCATCATCATCTCGCATATACAACAACATGGATTCCCAACTTCCCCTTGCTTCATCTATTTGTTTCTCCTTTGGCCGTGAAGAGCTCCAGAGAATGAATGGTTGGTATTCTCTGTATGCACCCTTAACAACCTACCACAAGCCATCCCTTTTTTGTGATACCCACACCCTACTATGCTCTCCCCACCATTGGGATCATTCCTCGTGTCCACTCCAGAAACACACATAGGCGCATAGCCTTCAGCTCCTTCTCATGACTTCCTAATTGAAGTGCCCAAGAAAGAAACAAAGAGGAAATATGCAAGTTCATCCTTGGCCTAAGGTTAGTCTTCAAACACTCTTCTCCCAAATACTATGTGATGCATCCCCATAAAGGATCATAATCAAACTTGAACACATCACACAACCTTTGAATGGTAACTTCACCTTTGAAATCTGACAACTGATTCAGAAATTTAAGAGAAAACTTAGCCTCCATTTTGTGTTGTCATTTTCTCCAATCACCAAAGTCGCTTTCACTATAGAAACCCCAAGCTTTAAACAAGTGTTTTTTCCCCTTTCTAGAAACTTCCAGAAACTGCTCGAAATATCACTCTTTCAGACCATGTCTTTGTAATGAGTGTAGGGTGATGATTGTGACATCATCTTTTGACTTTGGGCACATGTTGAAAGCCTTACATCATTGATAATTAATCTCCCCTTCAAAATACAAAATTTAAATGTGAAACAACTCAACTTTAAAATCACAACCACCTCCTAGTCGATGAGGGCCTAACTTATTCTAAACAACCCCCATCACTTAATGTTAGAGCATCCAATTGCAATCCTCTAAAGTCTTCTAAAAAATTCTCATTAGTCTAGTTCAAAACCCACATTTGATAATTTATCTGCTACCTCATTTTCCTCTTGCAATACATGGATTATCTTAAACTCCTCAAAACTTTCTAGCATTAGCGTAATCCTATGAATATGTTTGTTCAAGTACCATGTTCCTGATTCCCCTTTTATGATTGCATTGACAATTACTTGCGAGTCTCCCTCCAAATGTAGTTTTCTCACCCCCATTTTTATTGCCATTTTGATAGCAAACACTACGACCAAACTCTCTACTACATTATTTGTGCCTATCGGGAGCCTCTTTTCTCCAATCATCAGAATGTTGCCTTTATCATCTCTCGCCACACGACAAATTATTTTTGAAATGAACATTTCTATTATAAATAACACCTTGGTGATTAGACTACCCCAATTGGTGTGGAATTTATTTTATTTTATAAATTAAATATTTAAAATGTAATTATTGAACAATAATTAAAATATTATATGAAAAATAATTATAAATTAAAATAATTCTAATAAATTTTAATTATTATTTGTAATTTCATAAGAAACATAAATGATTAAAATACATTTTTGTGTTAAATCTAAATTAAAAAATAAAATAGAATAAACCAAATACATCCAAACATTAATAAAAATAATAGTTTAAAATAATTAGTAACAATTTTTTATATTAAAATAATGAATAATTAAATAAAAATAAAATTATTATTTTCAATTTGCTAAAATTGACAGATAGAAATATCTATCTAAACAATATAATTAGTTAATGGTATGAACAAAATCATCCTAATTGGTTAATGATAGGAAGGTGTCTATCAATGAATTAATAGGAAGTGAAGTAGATCCATAAATTTCTCAACGCTAATTAGAGCATAGGTATATTAATCTTCTCCTTCAATTTTTGTGCACTTTACTTCACATCTTATTATCTATTTTAATTCTAAGGCTATTACTGACTAATTTTCACCCTATAATATTAAAGCTATTACTTTTAATTTTTATTATATTTATTTGTTTAAAATTTTATTGACTACTTAAATTTAAAATAATAATGCTCTATTTGCTATAATATATTATTGTAGTAATATCTAATAATTCTAGATGGGTGCTTTTCATGAAGAATCATGCACAAACAATATGTGTAAACATTTAGCTATTAAATAATTATGTAGTTACTTGAATAATATTATGTAATACCCTTCTTTATTATGTCATTTCAGTTTTGTGTGCTCTTTATCTTGATTTATGTTTAATTAATTAGATTATTAAAAAAATTTATTTTATTTTATTGATAGGTAATGGGTTGAAGCCTAGATTAATTACTATTAATATTATTTTGTTCAGATTAATTATTATCATGTGTTAAGCTCGAGTAGACTCAAACCCAAGACTTCCCTGATGAGAGGCTCACAACTTACCGTTGTGCTATAAGCTCTTGCTTTAATTAGATTATTAAATTATGTTAATATAATTTACTATAATTAAAGTATACTTATATTAAATAATGATATATATATATATATATATATATATATATATATATATA
>MU224033.1:575894-589746 GCA_018584345.1 Thuja plicata
TCCGGTCTTGCCCAAAAAAAAAAAAAAGAATTTCAAATTTACATATTGTTACATACATCCCACTTCAGAGATACATGGTAATATTGAGGATTTTAAATTTCCTCTTATTACAATGGTTTATATTACACATTTTAGTTTATCTGCTCATGCATGCCCCTTCTCATTGAAGCATATTTGATGAAAACAACATACCTCAATCTTCTCGGGAGCCTTCTAAGCATTTTTCATGTTCAGTACCGCCTTCATTTTTCCCACACAATGCTAACATGCATCCTCCAATTTTATGACCACGTGTTAGCAACCATGTTATTATAAAATATATCTATCAATTTCTTTTGTCCAAGAGACAACTGTTTAATCTACTGGAAAATAAAATAGAAGATGACATCTGTTTATTATTTACGCATCTAACACATTATTGAGAACCAAAATGAAGAGAAGAAACTATACAATATCACTTCTACCTTTCCTCCTTACTTAAGAAAGAGAGTGTCAACAAACATTTAGTTAGAATTACCCTCAGACAAAGCAAACTCCCTATTAATTCCATCCAACATTGTATTACAAAACTAAGAAATCATCAATCTCCACTCTCCTCTCAGATATACTAACGGAATAGAATTGAGATTCCACTACCAAGACTCTATAAATGTGACCTGGGATAGTGCACCACTATCTATCTCATTACCAAATACCATTCCAACAATGTCATTCAAAGCAACCATTCCTTCTCAAGGCAGGAGAACTTTATTTATTCCCATGAGAGGAAAATTTTCCATAGCCATTTCTTATGACAAGATTAAAGATACCAAACCTTAAACTTATCAGTACTAGCATCATAATACAAAAGCACACATTATTAATGAGTGATTCCCAGAATTAAACTAGGACAGTTGCACTCCTTATTAGTGATTTTCAGCACCAACTTCATACATAAAAGGAAATTTTTTTTTAATTAAATACTAAAAGAGTATAAGAAGGATCCAAATGTAGATGCTAGGCAGGTATAAAAGGATTCTTACATATTACACACATAGAGCTTACCACTGAGCTAATCAATTATTTAAGACATCTAATTATTTGTTAAGAAACACAATCATCTTCATTTAGTTATACAACAGATAATCCGATTAGAGTCAAATCTAGTCTTTCACCATAGCTAGACAAAGAAGGCACTTTAAACTTTAAATTAGCTTAATATTCAAACACAGTCACTACCTTGTCCATTGGTATAAAAAAGGCATCACTAATCCTTACTAGAAATTCTAAGAAATGACAAAATTACCTGTTATAAATCTTCTAACAATCATAATCAAGGCCCTACCATAAAAAATTATTTGAAATCATAAGCCAAAGAATTAAAAAACAAAATTAACTAGCTTATGATACCCCGTGTCATAAGCTAGCCAATGTCCTATTAATGAGCTGAGATGAAAGCAAAGACATAACATCTTAGTCCCAAATGCAAGGGATGGGGCTTCCCATGTACTTCCCCTGCTAATTTAGCCAAATATGTCAGACCCTTCCCTTCCATTAATTTATTAAGATAAACGAATCAAAAGATAAAAATAGAGGATTTACATCCTCAAAATTTCTTACCATCTCCCCTAACCCAGAATAAATTCTCCCTTTCATGCCACATAAATAAATTTCCTTTCTCCAAAACTTCTATACAACAATAATCAAATAAATTAACATAAAAGGACCTATATCCATCTAATTCCACCCTCCATATGCATCTTTTAAAATAAGTATCAATTTATAGGGAGGCATTCAAAGCGTATGGCCATAAATCTATTAAAACACTCCACTTACGCTATTTAAAATACCAATTAAAATCATCAAATAGCCCAACTTATATTATAAAGAGAGAGGTCTTAAACAAGTCTATAAACTTATGCATGAAAATTCCAGAGTATTGTACCATATGTCAAAGAAATATTTAACTATATAACAACCCTCTAAATTACCAAAATTTGGGCAACCGAAGAAATCTATGTTATATATGTTTATGCCATACTATCTACATCACCTAACTATTACTCTTCATCCAAAAGACTAGCATCAACAAAAGAGTACTTTGTGTTTGACGAACCTACCTCTTCATCGCCTACCAGGTTTTCCTTTGGTTCCACCCTATTTACTTTCCTCAATGGTTTCATAATGATAGGGGGGATGAATTGAATCCTTTCAATTTCAAATTATGACATATCCTCAGGAGTCTCATATGCTAAAGCTATCATATATTCTCTCCACCAGCGATTTCTAGAGGTGGGTTTAAGGTGAAACCACTTCATCAAGAATTATGCACTAGTCATTATGCCCTTCCTGGCTTAGAAAAGCTAAGGGTCCTTAAAAATCAATATTGACCTCTTAATCACATCTACCCTAGGATTAATGTCTCCCTCAACCACGTAGTCTTATGGATATGGAATCATGAAGTTCTCATCAACATGACTAATCAAAATATCCAGTCTATCCAACCATTCTTCACAAAATACCCTTCTATAGAAAAATGTAGCATCAACCTTTGACATCCCAGTGATTAGAAGAAAAGATACGAAGGTTGCTTGTATATAGTTTTTTTTTCCTAAAATAGAGTTTTTAATTTAACAATTCATCTCCCATGATCATCCTAACTGCCATGTTTTCCAAATCATCCATATCATTAAGTATTCTTCCCCAACGCTCAAGCTTAATTATGATGTAGACTCATATTATACTCCATTACTTCTCCAGCATATACTTTACCAATTTGCAAACATACATTAAAGCCCTAAACTCAGATAAGATTTTAATTTCCACTAAGCCCTTTCACATGCGTTTGCATGTGAGAGGGAAAATAATTATCTGTTGTTGTGTTAATGACATTAAAAATCATAAATGTTCATTCGTTACCCCCAACACTTTCTTGAAAAATAACAAGGAAGAGAAACATATTAGTTTTTATAATGATGAATTTCCACTTTTATGATCATCCTAGATCATGCATAATCCCACCGCATATTATCACATGTATATTAAGCAATATGCTAAATTATATTGACTGAACTAATCAAATAATTATTAATTATAACCAATGACTTACAAAATGAATCATTTCCAATTGTATGGCCTATGCAATCACTTCAACATCCATCCACCCTTTATAGAACAAATAGTTTGAATGGAGTAGACTTCCGCGTAAATGATGTTTAAAGGAAACTCAAGGCATGAAAACTTATATAAATACATAAAATACACATCCAAATGATATGCATAATATGTATTCATATACTATTATATACTGATACCCAAAGCATAATATAAAAACACATTTATTAGCAGTTACATATAAGTCATAATGCATGTCTAAAGTCTCAGTTCTTTATGGACTAAGCTTAAAGGGATCAAACAACCAGAGCTTTTACACTTTACTTCAGTATCTTAGTATCCTCAATATCCTAAATCTAGGCCATTATTTAGATTTATTAAAAAAGTTAAGTATAAGCCTAAAAATAATTAATGTCAGTGTTTAAACCTCCTTTTGGTTGTCCCTCCAATTAATTGAGATCCCATCTGCTCCTTCATTAGTCAACCTATCAACCCCTGAATTACCTCCCCTATATATATGATTAAAGATTCTTTTCTGGAATAATTTAATTAAGTTCATAGCTCTTGATAATAATTTTTTTAGTTTCCAATTTGGAATTGAGCCTCTTTTAATGAATTTATCATTATTGTTGAATCCCCTTCTATTTCTAGCTTTTCTATCTTCAATTCTTTGCAAATCAGTAACCCTTCAATTAAGTGTTGTTGGTTTCAATGTCTATTGGTTTCACCCTCCTAACCACTTCCTTTCCATCCGAGTTGTGAGTAAAACATCCTACACCTACTTGCCTCGGGTCCCCATGCAAGGCCCCATCAAAGTTAAGCTTAAACCAACCTTTTTAAGGAGGGAACCATCTGCATTTAGCTCTTTTCTACTTCTTACCCTCCCCCCAACACCCAACATAAGGGGAATATTCATACCTTCTCATTTGAACCTCATCCTTTCATCCCAAAAAGTCATCTTGTTATCCACCTTGGGTTGGTTCATAAGCCTACTATTTATGATTTTTATAATAATAGCTATGATTTTGTTAGTTAGTTGTTCCCAACTCATTTTCTTCTCCTTGAATAGGCACTTATTACACTCTTTCCATAATATCCATATTACTATTGAAGGTGCAGATATTCATAAGTTCCTACATAAGCAGTTCTTGTTGATAATGGGTCAACCCTAGAATAATCCTTAAATAGAGTTAGGGAGGGTTGAAATCCAACCTAATTTACCACACAACCATTTCCAACACCGATTAGAGAAATTACATGTTAGTAGAATGTGGTTTGTTGATTATTCATCTTGTTCACATAATGGACATCTAATTTGACCTGGATATTGCATCTTTTTGAACCTATAGGAAGTCAAAATATTATTCTACAGGGCAATCCATGAGAACATTCCTACCTTTGGTAAACAATTTTTATCCCTATATAGCCTTAGAGGGATGTCATTTTTTGGCCTTAAATGTTTTTTGATAAGAAAGTTATAACCATCCTTTATACTATATTTGTATATTTTTTAGCCATCCCATACCAATATGTCTTTACCTTGCTAAAAAGTGATGTTTCAGTTACTTAATATTCTAATTAGTTCCCTCCTTTCCAATTTTGGAATGTTAATATTATCAATCAATTTCCACTTCCATCCTTGAGTCAGATCTCCATTTGTGGTCTCTATATAGTCTTTAGCATACTTTCCCCTTTGTGCTTCTAAAATTCTTTTAGAATGCTCAAAATTATATAGGTTGTCCATAGTAGGAAAACCACCCCAAGAATCCTCCTAGAACAAGGCTTGTTCCCCATCTCCAAGATTCCAAGTCAACTTTTCCAAAATGGTTTTTCTACATTCCATCATAAAATTCTAGATACGTGGACCTTTTGGGGGAGAAGAAGATCTAAATATACTATTGGGGTCATTTCCATGTAGATATTTATGACTTAAGATCCTAACCAATTCTAAGTTGGGATTATTGTACATTTTCTAGACCAATTTGGCCCCCAATGCCCTGCTTTGTTCTTTAATATTCTTATTCCTCAATCCCCATTCATCTTTTGGCCTACATTTTTTAATCCCAAGCCAATAATGATATATTTTTCTCATCTTTTGTACCTTTCTAGAAGAAGGTGTACACCTCCTCTTTTTTGATTTGTGGTTCCCAAGGTTTCCAAAGGTGGGGGTTAGTAGCAATGGTTTACAATGATATAAACCAAATACACAAAGCTACCAATAATGAATAACTTGAAATGTAACCAATAAAATGTACAAGCAAAGAAAGGAGAACAAATGAATGCAAACCCCTAAGTGTTTGAAGCTTCTATTGTCTCTCTCTACTCCTTCTAAAATGCTATTTGTGATGCTCAGTATTGGTGTGGGCAACGCCTATGACTTGAGAAGCGTCAAAAAGTTGATACTTGAAATGTGTGTGTGATCGCAAGATGGCTTGAATGCTAGAACCAAACTGACATAGTAATGGTGCATGAGAGCTTGAAATCCTGGATCCTTCAAATGGCTATGAAGGATTTATTATATAGGAATTGGGGATGATATGAACGGTTGAGATCAATCCCAGAGATAGGGAGATGAACAGTTGAGATTAAAAGGAACTGGAGAAGCCATCAGTAAACTCCACCTCTTCATTTAGTAAAGAGGAGATAGAGTTTGGTTGACTGAAGAGCTAATTGTGAGTTACCTTTTAGAATTGAAGAGGTGGGTGGAGTTACCCGTGTGAACTAGAGAGATGTGTGGAGTAACCCATGTGATCTGATTAGAGTTATCTCTTTGAAGATAAATGAATATTTAATTCATTTATTTAATTAAAGTTTTCAACATGTGAGATAATTGAATTCTTTTTGATTTAGAATTTCTTTATTGATAAAATTAAATTAATTTAATTGGAAGAATTTAATTAATAAGTTTAAATATTTCAATTTAAACTATAGGAAATTGAATTTAATTAATTAATTAATAGTAATTAATCAATTAAGGTTAATTAATTATTTAATTAATTTTGGGAATTTTGACTAGATGATTTGGGGAATGAATTTGGAGGAAAATAGATGATTCAATTAATGATTTAAAAATCATTAATTAATAGATGAAAAATAGTGTTTTTAATGTCAAGTCGCAAGCCTGTCCATTTTCGGGTGTCTACATTTGCCCCTCTTTGATGCGATGTGACTTGTTGTAGTGTGTCAAATATTGTTTGATTTTGATCTTTCCCTAGCTTGCCCCGATGATAGTAGGTGTATTTATGGCCCCTCAAAAAATTTGAGCGAAAAGTCACGACATGAGCATTAATTTGTTGAAACTGCAATTTCTGAATTTGGGTAGTTGACTGATTTGAAAAATGCCTTATATTGCCTCTGATATTGATTGTCGGAGTTTTTGAGGACCGGGAAGAAAAATCAGACTTCTTAGAGAAATTAGGGTTTCTGGAAACCCCTATAAGTATCCAAGAGAGTCATTCATTTGTCACATTGCCTTCTTGGAGCTCTTGAAACCTTGGTGAGTTTGTCTTTAGTTTTCTCTGCTTTTTTCTCCTATTTTTGTGCGATGGTAGGCCTTCCTAGAGTGACACACATATCCAACCAAGTCCAGACATATTAGAGGCAAGTTGACATAGGATGTCCGATAAGTTTTATCTCTTTAAGTGTCATTAATGCATTTATTTCTTGCTTTTAAAATTTGTTGTTTTCTGATATTTTTCATAATGTGCCGCAATCGTCTGTGGTTTTGCTGCAATTGTAGTTTGAATGCCGCAATTTTTGGTTTAGTTCTGCAATTGATAAGAGTTCTGCATTTTCCCTGTTTGTATTCTGCATTTGCAATTTAATTTCTGCAATTGACTATTGTGTGTCGCAATCGCATAACAATACCGCATATGTAGGTTTTATTACCGTAATTGCAAATTTGTAATTGTTTACCTAATTTCCTTGTCTCATTTCTACTTATTCTAGTGTCTATCACTTCTATCTATGTCTGATACTGATATATTTCTGAATTTTTTCTGTGTGCAGTTCACCGGGAGGATTCTGCGATGTCGGGAGTCTAGACTAGCAGGTGTTGTATACAAGTTCTAGCTATCAAAGGATGACAAGTCAGTTCTTAGGGCCTTAGATTTATATTGGATTTGTTACATGCCAAAGATCATGACCAATAGGGGTCTGGTCTTAGCTCTTGTAGAGTGATGACATTTTGAGACATGCATTTTTTGGTTACCCACTGGAGAGTGTACTGTTACTTTGGAGGATGTGTATTGCATCCTTCAGGTTTTGATCTAGGGTGCACTTGTGGAGTATGCTACCCGACTTGGTACTATTGCTTTGACTGAGCTGTCTGGATTGCCCCAAGATTAGCTTGGTTTATCCAGTGCCTATGATATTCTATGGTCCCGATTTGGTTTTGGCCTCGATAGGTTGTCCACTTTACTAGGTAGTTTGATATGTGGCATCTTATGCTTTGATCATTGCCATCATGGATTTTATATCAGTTTTGGTTCTGTTTTGTAGAGTATGGTCCATGATCATACTATTTATGCATGGGGGCCATGTATGTTGGTGCATATGCACTTTCATATGTTTTACGCAGCTTACCTTAATGGTAAGTCACTCAGCTGTGGTGCTACCCTCCTATAGATATGAGTGTGGGAGCACATTGATGTATGTCCATCTGTTGGTACACATAATCTGCCTATAGATAGGCCATATGTTTTCATGTATGATGGAGCCATCATTCAAACCCACACGGGTCATCTATTGTATTGGCGTCAACAGTTAGACATGATTTCCTATTTCATTTGGAGACCGTATAGAGAGTGCCCTGTGTGGGATGGGGAGGATATCCATCTTCCTTTTTTCCATCAGTGGAGATACTTGATTGGTCATGTTACTGACCATGTTCATATGATTGATTTTCACAACACTGACAGTGTGTTGCGACAGTTCGCAGAGAAGCAGGATGTGTCCAACACATATGCCTATTTTGCTTGTAGGTCGAGGGATTCTATGGTTTGGGGTGGTGTCATTTCATTAGATGCTACATGGACTGAGTTTGTAGGCCTACTTCCTGTGGTGTGGACATGGCGATCTGCTATTGTAGATGCATGTATGGTTGTTCTATGCATTTGTGCTCAATTCCTTACTGCACTTTTTGTCTATTTGGCTTATGATACTTGTTTCTTATCTGATGTAGTATTGATATTGAATTTTGATATTCTGTAGGCACCACTCCTTAGTATGATGCTCATTGGGCATAGACCCGGCCAATTGCACTTACATATGTCTCGCATCCCATTGCTAGAACTCTCATGAGGAGGCATTGTCAGGTACGATGATGCAGGGGAGGTCGAGATGGATAGAGGGATGGTGGCCATGATAGAGGTTGGGTTGGAGGCTGGGATGGAGGTAGGGTTGGTGATCGAGATGGTGGATGGGATGGAGGTAGAGATGGAGGATGGGGGAGGGGAGATGATGGGGGAGATTATCCTAGTCCTAGGGGTGATGGTGGTGGAGTTTGGATGAGGGGTGGGCGTAGTGGTGGTGGGACTAGTACTCAGAGAGTGGGGTTGAGTGCTGTATTGGAGGATGAGGAGGTGATGGAGGAGGAGGCACCTTAGTTAGTTTGGAGAGTATGTCAGTGTAATGGTGCTGTTATGGCTTTGAGGGTGGAGGAGAGGGTGGTTGTAGAGGATATAGATATTGAGATAGGGGATATAGATGTTGAGGCCTTGGATGTTGAGAGTGCAGGAATGAGCTCATCTACTGGTAGTGGTAGTATAGGTAGCAGTACTGGGGAGAATTCAGAGAGTGAGGATGATTCTTGGGTGGTGAGGGGAGGGGAGATGAGGGATTGGGTGATAGAGTGGAGGAGGGTGATATGGATATGGCCATGGGAGGGATGAGCATAGATCCTTCTGATCTAGAGAGACTTACACAGTAGATATCCAATTTATAGGCCAGACTTGCCTCCTCCAATGCACATGCCACTACTTTGGAGGCTAGAGTGATAGCTACTAAGGCCATGACAGGTGCAATGAAGGCTAGAGTTGTAGCAGCTGAGGGCAGAGAGAGACAGGCTCAAGCTGAGGTCCATTCATTTATTGATAGTGTATAGGATGCTTCTCACTGGGATGTATTGGAATGGTATTATAGATTTGGGCATGATGCTCAGAGAGAGATTGAGTACTGAAGGTGCCACTATGAGGGTGCAGTTCCTGCTGAGTAGAGAGTTCCCAGTTATACAACCTCTTAGAGATCTAGTAGGACTAAAAGATCATAGAGTAGTGGTGTTGGTGCTCCTAGTTCATCATAGATACCTACTACTGATATACCACCCCCTCGTCCACCTTGCGGTGAGGGTGGGGGTAGCACATGCTGATTTTGATATCTCTCCATGTTTGTATAATGTACCATTTTTGTAGTGATGTTCATTTGATATACTCTAAGGCTTATCCATTTTTGAATCTCGACACACTAATATTTATTGATATATATATGTTGATTACCTTCCTTTGTTCAGACTTGCGACCATTCATTGTACTCAAATATTTTGGTTGATATGAGATACAGCTAGTGATTTGATATGATTTGCATTGGTTTACTTGCTATATGTATGATTGTACATGATTTGGTTTAGGTGATGATAATGTATATGCAATATGATTCTATTATGTAGACTCGTAGATGGATGATTTACTTTTCCTATGATACTGACATGTTTATGTAGGATAGTGGAAATTAAATGCATGTTTATATGAGATTCTTATGGATGCATGTGATTTATGATTTACCATGTATGCAACTGCTATGTTTTTTTATTTTTTTGATGCACTTAAATGGAATGAATGCAATCTATTATGCACAAAATATCTGAGTAATGCATGTGTTAATTAGAAAGAGGTTAGTTTGGATAGATGTTCTCTAGGATTGATTGAATAGATATGGAATGATAGAAATGATTGTTTTTTCTTTTTTGATAGATATGAATGGATATAAAGGATGAGTGTTCCAAGTTGCTGCCCCTATTTCCAATATTTGTCATCATTGCATCTTTTTTTATTTTTTGAAATTCTGAAGAGCGTCTAATGCATCTAGATCACATACCACCTAGATACCGCTATGACCTCTTGATACGCAGAAGGAATAGAGAGATTGAATAGAAAGAGAACCTAGTGCACCCAAATATTGACCATCTGGGTTTAGCTATGTTCCTTGTTTGAAAAGAAAGAGAGCCAAAAGCACCCAGATATTGACCATCTAGATATCACTTTGTCCTCTGAATTAATTGAAAAAAGGAAACCAAGATAGAAATCCTATGCACCCAGAGTCCATTTGGATAACACTACAAGCTCTTGATCCCGTAAAGAAAAAGACCAAAGAAAACAAGATAGAACTCCTACGCATCTAGAGTCCATCTAGATAGCATTATGAGCTCTTGATTGCAAAAAAAAAAGACCATAGAAACCAAGATAGAACTCCAACGCACTCACAGTCCATCTGAATAGCACTGTGAGCTCTTGATTCTATAAACTAAACAAGAAAAAAAAAGAGAAGGAATGTCTAATTCTTTCCCAGGGTGAAGCTCAGATTGTGGAACCGCATGACTGCCAGATAACTGATAGCGCCTACCACATTTATCCTAAATCATCATGGCCCTGAAATCAAAGTGAAAATTCAACAGACAACAATCAAAGAAAATAAGTCATGATCTATCATAGCTACTCTCCTCACATGGTGGATCCTGGAGTAGCGTAAGAACATAACCATGCAATATAGACTAAAATCTGACCAACTAACTGACCTAGTAAACATTTTTGGATGGTTCCTTGATTCAGTTGGATTCTCTTGATTGGATCGACTCTTTTGATAGGTTTGATTGGCTTGATTACTTGAGTGTGTCTAGTTTCAGTAATAGATGACTCATATAAGACTAACCTATCTAGTTTTGAGCATATCTATCACTATATAAGATGATTGATAGGATTTGATCAAATTGGATGGCTGATCAGACTATGTCAGATGGGCCCAATGGTGATTCGCAAAGCTCATGATTGTGACAATTGATAGATTGGATTGGTTGCCAGTTGCTTGTTGATAGATTTGATAGATTGATAAAGCTATGTCATATGGGCCTAATGCTGATTCACAAAGCTCATGATTGTGACATTGATTGACTAGGCGTGATCACCCTTAGCTCTCTTGATAACCGAGTTGGCTTTATTTCTTAGGATTTTGCAATTTTTTGAATATTTTTAATGAAGATTGATTTTCTCAGAACATTTTGATCTTTTTAAGATTTTGATGTGTTTTTCAAATTTTAAGGATTTTTTAGGACCTTTAGAATTTCCCCCTAGTCTGGTGGACCAACACTAACCATGGATAAGTTTGGTGCTTAGAGGGGTTTGTGCTTCTAGATATAGCTTGGGTAGCCAGTCTTGCATTTGTAGTGTGCTCAAGTTTTTTGATCTTGGAGTTCATTGATGGTGAAGCTGGATTTGAACACTTGGTGCATGTTTTCTAGGTTTTCACCAAGGTACCTACTCAATAGTGCCTATTTTCCAGGTTTTCACTAAGAGAGTGATTTAGTTTCTCTTTACTATTTTGCATATTTTTTTTTGTTGTCACCAAAGCACATGATTGGCAGGTTTTCACCAAGGTAACATTTTGTATTTTTTTTATTTTTTTGGTATTTTCTGGATATGTAGATAGGTGCCTTAACCATAGATACCTCAAGTGTAGAACCTCTTGAGGTGCATGATTTTGATGTATTCAGGGAGCTGATCTCCTTATGGTGTTTCTAGTTGGTATGCCCCACTATGGGTAGAGCTAATAATGACAAATGGTCCTAGCTAGTTAGGCTCAAACTTTCCTAGTTTCACTCTTTCTGTTTGGTTCTTTTGATTTTCCATGAGGACAAGGTCTCCTACCTCAAATGTTCATGACCTCACCTTCTTATGATAGTTCCTTCTAAGGTGATTCTGATATCCTTGTAAGTGGTTGAAGGCATGCTATTTTCTTTCATCTAGTAACTCCTGTTCACTGAGCCTTGCTACTCTGTAGTCTTCATCTATAATTAGGTTCTTCAATGATATCCTTAGGGATGAGATTTCCACTTTGAGGGGTAGTACCATCTCTGATCCATAGACTAGGGAGAAAGGAGTGAATCCTGTAAGTGTTCTCACGCTAGTTCTGTATGCCTATAATGCGAGACTAAGCTGTAAATGCTAGTCTCATCCTGATTCATTCACTGTTTTCTTCAAGATTTTCAAAATTGTTTTGTTTGTAGCTTTGGCTTGGCCATTCCCTTGAGTATAATAAAATGAAGAGAACCCTTGTTTGATATGGAACTATTCACATAGCTCTTCAACATATTTGTTTTGGAAATGTGTAGCGTGATCTGTCAGGATGGTTTGAGGGGTCCCATATCGACAGATGATGTGGTTAAGTATGAACATTGATATCTGCTTTCCGGTAATGTGAGGGGAATTATTTCCACCCACTTAGTGAAGTACTTTGTTTCTGCTATGATGTATTTGTGTCCATTTTCTGAAGAAGGTATAATTTTTCCCACTAGGTCAAATTCCCACATAGAAAATGGCAATGGTGATGTGATAGGATTTAGTTCTTGGGCTGGTGCATGGATGATGTCTCCATGAATCTAACATTGCCTACACCTTTGTACATGTTTATGTGCATCTATCTCTATTGTGGGACAGTAGTATCCCATGCACATGATCTTCTTAGCTAAGTTGTTGCCAACTCCATGGGTTCCACAAATTCCTTCATGTACCTCATACAGAGCTCTCTGGGATTCTGTGAGGCCTACTTTTGACTGTTATAGTGTTACTATTTTGTTTTCATGCTTTCAGTAGTTTATGCTTTGACATACCTTGATTATCAGAAAATTTTTATACATTTGAGGATTGGTGGAATCTTGTGTTATATATTCAACACTTGATTTTGTAATCAGGGTACTTTAGAGATGCTTTATGTTCTGATTCAGTGTTAGTTTATGTTGATGTCTTATATGGATTTAAAATGTATGAATGTTACATGATTAATTTGGTTTAGGAAACTGATGCTAGATTATTTTAGTTCTAATGCAAATATGGTTTATATGTATGTATATCATTGATGTCATGTTATGTTTCATATCATGTCATTTTGGATCTACTGATGTGTGCATTGAGTTTACAAGAAAAGTTGACCATGGATCTATATCGGGGACCCAGTACTGGAACCTATGTAAATGCCCGTGCTTTCCAAGGTCCTGTCTATATAAAGAGACATGGACCTCATTGTTATGTGTTTATTTCATAAATGTGGTTTGTATGTGTGTAATTAAATTAGTAAATGTTCATGTTTTTTAGTCATGTCATTTGTTTTAATTTAATATGCCTAATTTGGCAATTGTTGTAATTTATTTATTGACATGGCTAGTTAAGGGAAACCAAGGTTAGTCAAGGGTTAACTAAGGTCATCTAGGAGTAGTACCCAAGCTTACCCCAGGGTTAGAAGTTTCTAGAATTCCTTTGACTTGGAAATTCGTAGGTTAACTTCAGGGTGAGTTTTAGAGGGTCTTTTGGACTCCTAGGGAATAACCAGGGTCAGTTTTAGTCACCCAACTTGGTACCCTATGGGTTGGGGGTCATTTTCTGTCATTAATGAGCCTCTAAACTCATTTATTACTCCCTTTAAGTGTCATTTTCAGCTTTGAGCGAATTTGGAAGAGGAGTGTGACTTTGGTTAACCTCACTCTCTCTTCTACCCA
>MU224033.1:598923-619819 GCA_018584345.1 Thuja plicata
AGAAGGAGCTTAGGAAGGATAGCTCAACACCATTCCTCTTCACACCTTAGCTTTGGATTAAGGTTGGATTTATTTAAAGTTAATTGTTTGTGTTTATGTGTGTTCTTGAGCTCAAGGACTCCATTAATGGAGTCCTATGTGTTTTGAAGCTTTTATTTTCTATTGAAAATTTTATATTTGTTTCTCAATGTCTTTATTTTGTGTTTGATTTCGAATGGGTCTTCAAGGTACACTCACCTTTGGGAGGGCAGAGTAGCCTTGGAGGGGTAGATGGAAATGATTCCTTTTAGTGTAGAGTCTCCCATGTGAGGAGGGAAAAACTTGGGGTAACATGATACCCATGAAGCCAAGAAGGGCCTGAGGGCATCTAGGAGGTATAAGGAGGTTATACAGGACAACATCTTGTAAAGATGGTCCTTTTCAAGTCCATGTGAGGCTTGTGTATTCTATGTTTATTCTTGGCTTTCTTCTATAGTGAGGTCTACCACTACCCCTGTTATGGAAGGTCTCTTGGAGATACTTCCTCTTGTTCACCCTGATGTTGGGAAGCTTTCTTGTGTTTGAGTCCTCTATTTGTTTCCTTCTTGTTGAGTGTTTCTGTTTGTAACCCGTTCCAGATTGGATCCCCAAGCTCGGGGGTGGCCTTGTAAAGGCCTAGGTTGGGAGGTGAGCCTCCATGGTCAACCTCAACATTTATCAGGTTCTTGAAGGGATAGTGAAGATGAATACTACCCTTATGTGTGAGATGAGGATAACCAGAAAATCATCGTTTGTAACCTATATTGTTTTAAGGTTTTCTTTATTGCAAAGTTGTATAAAGACATTTAAGGAAATATGTAGCATACTATTGTTTTGAAATTATATTAACATTATTGTGTTATGGAGAATCAATGGGAAGTGCAACCTTATTTTAAATTTGGGATTAAGAAAAGAGGTTTGGTAATCTATATGCAAGTTTTTTAGAGATTTATATAATCTAGTTAGTAGTAATCACAAAAGTTTTACAATTCCTTGGTATGTTTAATTTAAATTTCTGTTATGGGTATAAATTTTCTCTTCAAGACATTTTGTTGGAAATTCTTTTACTATAGGGATGGAATTAATCATTAATAGTGAATAAACTGTTTACCATAAGGTTGTATTTATTTACTCTTAAAATGGAAATCTTATAGTGAGAAAAGTTTTCTTTTATTTATTACATCTATTTTTTTTATGTTCTTGAAAGGAATTATAACATTTTTTTTTACAGTTAGCTGAATTCTATAAATAGTTAAAAAAAATTAAATGCTTATTTTAGAATTTTCTTCCACTAGAATGTGGAGATTAATTTATGGGTTGCATTGATCAAATAAAAATTAAAAAAAAAAGCTCCTATATAGCCCCTGTTTTGAGAATTACAGACAGATTTCACCAGTAAAATTAATTTAATTTTTTTTACCTTAGATGTTTAAATGTGTTTTATTGGCCTATACATTTAATTTAGGCTTTATCTTATTAACATACATTTTAGCAATAATGTTTTTTAAAAAAAAAAAAAATTTACACTTAAACAAATTTTGAATTCCAGCCAGAGGCTCAGATTTAGCGTTGAGCGCTGTTTTGGTATGTTTTAAGTTTTTAAAAAAAAAAAATAATATTTATATTTGTTTGGGGAGGTATGAAGGCCCCCCATGCCCCAGGCCTACTATTGGGGGCCGCGCGGAACGCGGGCCACCCACTGTGCTATGCATAGTGGGGAGGCGCCGCTGCCCGACGTCGGCCGCCCCTTCCCCGACCTCCTGCCTAGTTCTAACAATGGGCGGTGGTGTCATTGTCTGTGGCCACCACCGCACCGCCCCACTGCCCATTTCCTTTGCACGACCTTGTCACCCATTTCCTTTGCGCCGCCTCTTTTGCGCGGCCGCCACTCCCAAACCCCCACGACCTCATTTCCTCCGCCACCCTGCGGATGCTAGCAGTTGCCGCCATTGTTTCGTCTCTATCGCTCCTCCTTTTTTCGCCGCCTTACAATCATCTTTTAAAAAAAAAAAATTTCTTCTTTATAGATTCATTTATCATTTATTTGTTGAATGAGTTTTAGCATAAGGATTATTAGGGTTTTCGAGTTGGAGTAGGGTAGTTTTAGTTAGGATTTATTTTATTTTATTAAATTTATTTTATTATGTTTTAAATCCTAAGAATGAAATCTTATTATAGGTTAAACTTTAGTTTACCTAGTAACCTAATTCCTTTAAATGCTTAATTAGACCTTTAGCTTTGTATATATGTCTATTTTGTTAAAATTATATAGTTGGTTTTTCAATAATGTTCCTATGTAGTTCTATTCGAATTTCTTCATGAAAATTTTGTAATACTTAGAATGTTAGTTATTATTCTATTTAAATTCAAAGTTAAAAGTATTTAATTTAGTTAATAAACATTAATTTATTAAGTTTTCTCTTATATGTTAAACAAATTATACTATTAAGGGAATTTGATTACTTTAAGTATTTCTTAATACAATATTTTATCGTAGGTTTATTTAATAAACTTCTTTGATGTAGTTATCGTTAAGGGGGCCATAACAACTCTTTATCTTCACTTTATACATCTTTTAGGGTTTTATTGTACCCTTTGACCAACTTTGTGCATGGTTGACTTTTGGTCAACCATGGTCAAACCTAGTTTGATCATCCTAATTTTTGTACCAGATGTTCCTTGTAGCCTCTGTATCCTAGGGCTTCAATTTCACGCCCTTCGGTGATAGTTAACTTTTTGGTCAACATGGGTTGACTTTCTGGTCAACCATCTTGAATTGCATGCCTTGGCACTTCTTAGAACTTAGTAGCCCCTAGTGACCCTCTGTCACGTATTTTGAAGTATAGTTGACTTTTGGTCAACCCTAGTTGACTTTTAGTCAACTATCTTGATTTGCGTGTATGAGTTTTCCTTAGGGTATATCAAACCCTAGTGCTTACCTTTCACATGTTTTGGAGTATAGTTGACTTATGGTCAACTCTAGTTGACTTTTGGTTAACCACTTCCGTTTGCGTATAGATCAAGCTTGTAGCTTACGGAACCCTTCTTGTTTCTTTTATCCCTTGCACCATTTTGCGTGCACATGATTACCCTGGTGGTAGTACTGTCATCCTTTTTAGTGCATTTTAAAATTTTTGATTGTGTGTTTTTGCCCAACTTTTGGGCATGACAGATTCCATGGAAGTGAGACATCATAGTAGCGTTCCATCTAGACTTCGTCTATATAAAGTAGTTGAGAGGATGGTATACCTAGAGGCTTGGTAGATGAGGGACTTTCTCTATTTTCTAGACAAGTTATGAGGTAAGACACTATTTTGGAGATAGTTGTATACATCTTGGTACCGTGGGGTTTTAGGACCAACAAGGATGCATGCTAATTTTGTGATGGATGCTTGATGTGATGGAACCAAGAGTTTTTCTACTAGAAACTAGAATTGTGTTTCATTGCTTGGCATATCGATCAATGATGCTATGGTAGCCATCGCGTCTGCAACTTTGTTCTGAGCTTGTGGTACTTGCTCGAAGAAGATGTATTGGAACTTGGTGTGCAATCTTTCCATCTGTGCTCTATATGGTATTAGCTTCTCATCTTTTGTCATATAATCATTGTTGACTTGGCTAATGACCAACTACGAATCTCTGTATACCTTAATGTTCTTGAGTCTCCATTGAATTGCTATCTTTAAACTAATGACCAATGCTTCATATTCTGCTATGTTGTTTGTGCAGGGGAAGTTGAGTCTGAAAGATTTTGGAATCGAATCATTATCTGGAGTGATGAGCACTATGCCTGCCCCTACACCATGGTTCATGCATGACCCATCAAAGTATAGTTGCCATACCTCAATCGCTGGTTGTAGTGTCATAATAGATTCATCAGGAAAGTCAGAAATAATAATCCATGGTTCTACTAGTAATGTCGATTGCTCTTCTGTCAAGGGGAGGAGTTCCTTCTTTCCATATTCTAGCACCTCAGTCACTAGAAGATACGTCTTGTTTTAGATTTTTATCATTTTTTGTGTCAGTAAGTGCCTTTCGGTTTTCACTTATTGATGATTCTTTTTTATTTTTTGATTTGTTTTGATGACTGGAAAGAGGGGCTTCCTCCCCAAAGTATGCTGATCTATCGAGGTCAAAGGAGAAACCTACTTTATGATCTCCTAATGGCATTCCCTCTCTAAGTCCCATGAAGTCTGCAATGGCTTCATCATTCTCGAAAACATCCATATTAGGCGATCCTTGTTGATCCCACTCTATTAGTTCTGGGTGTACAGTACATGGGCCCTCATGTTGGTTTGACTGTATTTGGTTGAAAGGGACTTCGGATAGGTTTCCAACAAACCTAGACTGTGATGTGGATGCATCACTTGAAGAATGGAGAATGACATGTTTATCTATGCAAGGTTGGTCATCAATGGATAGTTGGTCAAATAAGTCTTCAAGGTTTATGGTGGTGGCTGATCGAGGGGAATAATCTGGGATCAACGGTTCAAATTCCTGAAGGGATCTCCACTCGTACTTGTGGGAGTCAGTTTCGATAGAATTCTCATGTTATGTCTCACTTCCTTTGTTATTTTTGATGGCTATGTTGATGTTTATTTAGGTTTGAGAGGTTCCCTCTTCAGCGGGCAACAACTGTTGCAGTATGTTTCTTATTAAGACATGTTTTGAGTTTTGCCCCGGGTGCATCTCTGCTATTTATTCTTTCCCCCAGACCAGTTGTACCATCATAACTGAATCTTTGTAACATTGTATAACCATTTCCATAGTTTGACAGGGGCAGGGGTTGTCAAAATGTCTCTTGTGGATCTTGGTACAACCATGTACTGATATCTTGTTCAAAAGGATTTTCCTCTGCAATTTCCCCCCATCTGGAAAAATTCATGGGCGGACATTTGAATAGAACAGACACTGGAGTTTCAGTTATAATAATCGGTTGCAGCATGCCACATGTTCTTAGGCTCTGAGGCATGTTTGTGATAGTGAAAGATTCTTCATAGCTGCATTCACCACAACCCTTGTTGGTAATGGATATTTTTCCTGCTTTCCATGTGACATCCTTAGGAGTTGATTCTGAAGAGGATGGGATGCTTGTGTCTTGGTTTAAGGGTACCTGGTTGTTAGTGCTGATTTGGACCATATTACAGTATTGGAAAGGATTGGGATCTCCCTCTATGATGATTTCTTCTCCCTGGTGTGGGAACTTGATGCATTGATGGTATGTTGAAGGTACGGCTTGCATTTCATGTATTCATGGTCTCCCTAGTAACATGTTGTATCCCAATTCAAGATCTAGGATCTGGAAAGGGGTATTCTTGACCATTAGACCAATACAGAAAGGTAGAATGATAATACCTGTAGAGGATCTTTCCTCTTTGTTGTAAGCTCTGATATTTATCCTCCTCATGACATCAATGCTTGATTCTAAATAGCCTAGTTTCTTGATTAACTTTAGAGTACATATGTTCAATCCAGCCCCACCATCAACAAGGACCCTACGAATAGCGCTTTTGTGAACCTGGACAAGTAATTGCAAAGGATCATTATGTAGGGGTTTATGCGGTGGCACATCAAAGTCTGTGAATTTTGTATGTTTGTTAGTAGCTATATGGTTAACCATCGTTTGGAAGTTCTCAGGTGTTATGTCCCTTGGGACAGCTGCATTCTAAAGGGCTTGGTCAAGTGCCAGTTTATGCTGCAGAGATATGCGCAATAGTTCAAACATGGAGATCTAGGTAGGTGTGCGCTTTAGTTGATCCACTAGGCATGGCTATGGATCTGAGGTTGACTTAGGATTGGTAGATATAGTAGATGAGGACGGTACTCCCTGCAAGACAAATCTAGTATGATGCATTTTTAAAACACATTTGTTACCTTGGTCTTTGATAGTGATTGTAGCCACATGGCTATATGAAGGATTGAGGAAATTGATGATGTTATCACTGTTGGCATATGTATAGCTAACATGTTTGGACGATCCACCAGACCTGGAGGCTTTCCCTTTGTTGTGATCATGAAATGTATCATTGAATATAGTGTGATCAATTGTTCCTTTGGCTTGGGTATTTATTACATCGATGACTCCTGTGTCAATTAGATCTTGGATAGCGTGTTTCAATCAGTAACAGTTAGGGGTTTTGTGTCCTTTCACCTGATGAAACTCGCATAAGTCATTGCCATTATACTACCTTGGTTTGTTTGCACCTTGGTCAAATTCCTTGATTTCTGAGAGAGTGATAGTGTTGGATTGTATCAGTTTTCACAAAGCTGATTCTATCAGCTCTCCTAATGGTATGAAATCTCGTTGCTGGAATTGAAACCATGGTTTGTGTTGAGTCTGTTGTTGACTGTTTGACACAATAGCTGCTTGGACAGGGGGAGGTTGGTTTTGAGTGTATGCTTGTTGAGTGGGCCTTGTGGGTTGTTGGTTGGCCATAGGTGTGACTTGCAGTGACACCTTGAGTTGTGTGTAATCGACTGTCTTCACATCAATGACACCATCGTTGGTGACATTTTTTTTTTGTTCCACCATTTAGCTTTGTCCATTACATTTTTTCTTGTATTTGTTTGTGTTGGATCTGCAAGAATTCCACGTTTGACTAAGTTCTTCTCATAATGAACTCCTCATTCGATGAACTACAATTCTATTGTGAATGACATGTTTGGGATCAGATTGTCAATGAACATGACTATTAGGTCTTGTTCGGGCACATCATAAGTTATTCAGTTTGTAGTATTCCTCCATCTTTGTAGGAATTTCATGAAAGACTCTCCATCCTTCTATTTGATATCGCAAAGGTCCTTGATACTGACCTTGCACTCGGTGTTGTGATGGAAGTGAGCGATGAACTTTTCAGCCAGTTCACCCCAAGATAGAATGCCATGAGGTAAATGTGAGAACCATTCCATTGTTGGTCTGGCTAAGCTTTATGGGAATAGTCACATTAAATATGTCACATCATGTACAAATTCCATGCAACTAGCAAAAAACTCTCGGATATGTTCAATAGGTTGGTACTGCCCCTATATTTGTCAAATTTTAGTACCGAGAAGTGAGTTGGGAATGGAGACATGTGAAGAGAGTGGTCAAAGGGGTATGGGTATAAATCCTCTGCGGTGTAGGATTTAGTTTTCCCCTGATTTTGCATATCCATCATTTGGGTTTGAAGGGTTTTCATTTG
The DNA here is from genome assembly GCA_018584345.1 of Thuja plicata. Lineage (NCBI taxonomy): Eukaryota > Viridiplantae > Streptophyta > Pinopsida > Cupressales > Cupressaceae > Thuja > Thuja plicata. The sequence goes on from MU224033.1 coordinate 606,123, forward strand.
TTGCATCAACATGTCCGTTTGATACTAAGGGTGATGTGTGATGATGTTCCTCTATGTTGTAGTAGGTATGAGGCTACACCTCTGCATCCCTTGAGTTGGAACATAGGGTTTCATCTCCGGGACTTGATAATGATTTCCCACCACATGATTTTGAAATAGGGGCACATGAGTAGCCCATGGTGGGTTTTGATGCATTTACTGTTGGGATTGGGAATGCTGTTGTTGTTGGAACTGTGGTTGATACTACTAGGGTTGATATTACTGCTACTGAGGATAGGGTTGCTATTGTTGGGGTTGGAATTGTGGCAATTAAAGCTGGGGTTGGAATGGTGGCAACTAAAGCTGGGGTTGGAATGGTGGCAACTGAAGCTAGGGTTGCTATTGATGGGGTTGGATTTGAGGCAACTAAAGCTGGGGTTGTTGTTGCTGAGGTTGGATTGGTTTTGGAATGGGAAAAGGTGTAGCCTTGGGTGGGCATTGACTGTAAGTCATACCTGTAGAGACAAATCCCTGCAAGAATGAGTTGTTGATCCCAAGACTAGTAGGAATTGACTGTAGTAGCGACATAGTTTCAAAATAGTTGGTATTTTTTGGGATGGAAGGCATAGCATGAGAGCTTGATTGTCAGGCCATGAGACCGAAGGTGGAGGCATACTAGTGACCATGGGTGCACTTAGTTGCGAGCTTGTCATGCTTTGAGTAGAAGATGTGCTTGCTTGGTTTGTGCAATTGGTTTGATTAGGTATCATCTGTTCCAATGTGGGTGTTATCGATGGTGGGAATATTTGAGAAACAATAGGTAGTATCTGAGAGGACTAAGTAGTGTTTTGACCTCCAGGAGGGTTTTCGGGCCATATGGTTGATACACTGAATTCAGCGGGGAGTTTGACTCCCTTCTTTATCAGCATGGCTAAGTAACATTCGAGATTCCTCTCTACAACAGTGTCAACTACTTGTGTGGAATAAGCATCTTTCTCAACATCTTCAATCTCCTCTTTTGTGACATTTTGGAAAAAAGATGACCCACGGGGTTGTTCAATGAATAGAGCAGAACTGGTATTTATGAAAGGATCATTCTCTTTCTCTATTTCCCAAGTGGGGAATCTATTGATATATGACTCATTAGGTTGTGTTATATCCTTTGACCTTGTTTAAGGCCCTCCATGAGGTGTTTGAGACATAGTGTGGTCCAGATTTTGTAACTAAAACAACTGATATAAAGAAAACAAAAAAAAGGATAACCTTTCTAAGGAAGTCCGAGTTATGTTTTGGACAAGGGTAATTCTAAGGATAGATGTTGATATATCTTGATCTCAAATTTACATGATGATGTAAAAGATAAGATTTGTCGAACTTTTCCTGGGACAAAGTCACTTGATAGAGATAATGATGATGTTTGATATGATGAGATCAAGATATTTCAAGTCTGAGCTTTTGAACTAACAATGTTTTTAGACAATAATCATGCTTTTTAGAGAAGGGATTATCTTTAATGTTTAGAGATTCACACAATGTTCTTCACATTTTTATAGGATAGACACTGGTCTTGGACACAAAATGAAGAGTTCTTTTAAGGTTTTAGGTCAAAATAGGTGTAAAATATCTCTGGTCAACTGCGGCATAACTCCACCGATTGCGGCAAAGTGAATGGTCGATTGCGGTACTTTATCAACAATTGTGGTAATAAATAGGTTGATTAAGGCAATAAAAAGTTTAACTGCGACAAAATTCCCTCAATTGCGGCATAATGCGGGCAATTGCAGTAAAAGGGGAACCGTCTCAAAAAGACTAGATGATAAGTATCACTGTCTAACAATTTTGATATTCTGAAACAAGGCTTCTAATTTGCAAGACAGTTGATGTTGAAAACCCTAAACTTTAACACATTTGACTTGTTTTGACAGTTGGATGTTTGATTTTCATTTTTTGAAACTAATCAAAGGACAAGCACAACAGACACTGTCTTTTGAAGAATGTAGACTGACAATGTGTATGTTCTACAACTTTTTCAAGTTGCAAGGTTATCATGAGGTCTCAACAATGAACAATCAGATTAATATAGGTCGATGGCTTCAAAATAAAATGTTATAGGCCCAATGCTTGAATGTCCATTAGCTCACACAATAATTGTCACACTACTAGGACATGAAGGTCCACGACGTAGGCGCCCATGTTTTTGCTATTGCCAGGTATTGTTTTCGTGGAGTGAAGATCTCTTTCACTACAAAAATATCGTGGGACACATATGTTGGGAATATTGGGGGGAAATTCTCCAACCCCTTGCACTATAATAAGGTATTTGTTTGGAGGTAAATTAGGCTGGTCTCTAATTAACAAGGTTGTAGTAAGGGTCCATGGCATCTATCCAATCGGTTTGTATGAGTGTGAATCACTTAAGAGCTTAGTTGACCACACTGGCTCCTTAGGGATATTCACCCGATCTAGAATATCATCAACACACTTTGCCTAAGCTTGGCTAGATAAGACAATACTTTGGTTCGTGCCTTGTTTATATACCGATCGAAAGGATTACCGGTTTAAGGTCGTTCTCTAAGGAAGAAGCTCATTCCCCGGATAGGCCTTTCTAAGAAAGTGTAAAGGTGTTTAATCTAACAGATTGTGCAAGTGCACCAAAGACTCAAGACACAAGGTTAATTGGTTAAACCCCAAAGATGAAATGTGAACTAAGATAATCCACCATACAAGCACAAGTGTTTAGTTTTAAAGCCCAAAGTAGGTGATGATTTGCTTGTTCAATTTTTAAAGCACAAAATTGAAAGATTTTTTGCCTTTGTTCAATTGTTAACCACCAAGTCGATTTTAAGCACCAAATTGGAAAAGTGAGATTTGTGATGTTTGTCTTTTTAAGCACTAAAATAACAAATGAGTTAATTTTAGTTTCTTTGTTAAATTTGTTTCCAACGCCACAAGTTGAAACAACAAGGTTAGTAACACATGCTGAATCCTGAAAATTGACTAAGTCTGAAATTTGTTAAACTCCTCCAAAATCTAGATTTTGTATTTTAACTCCTAGAGATCTGAAACCACTCTCAAACATCCTAGAAGTATATATTTAAAATATAACTTAAAGCATAAGAAAGGTAATATGTCACTTATACTTAAATGATATTTTAAATATTTCAAACAAAATTTTAGAAGCTGATAATTGTAAAACATAAAAATTCCCTCAATTGCGGCAAAGTTTCAGCAAATGTGGTAAACTTTGAATGATTGCTGCAAACTTTTGGCAATTGCGGTAAACTTTCAGCAATTGCGGCAAACTTTTGGCGATTGCGGAAAACTTTTGGCAATTAGCTTTTGGAAATTGTGGCAAACTCCTTGGCAATTGCGGAAAAATACTAGAAATAAAGATTTAAAGATTACAAAAAATGATTGTGAAACCCACATATCAATTGTGGTATTAAACTAGTCAAATGCGGCATAGTTTTGTCAATTGTGACAAAATACCAGCAATTGCAAAATTACAAAGATATCAAGAAAAAGATGGAAAAGGAGGTCTGAAACCATACGATCGAGGCTAAAGGATTCTATCTTTTGTCTACAAGATATATTTGGGTTGTTTGCTTCACGTCGGGTTCACCAAAATGTACGCCTCCTCTTTTGTGATTCGTGGTTCCCAAGCTTTCCAAAGGCGGGGGTTAGTAGCAACAATTTAAAATGATATAAACCAAGTACACAAAGCTACCAATACCGAATAACTTGAAACATAACCAGTAAAATGTACAAGCAAAGAAAGGAGAACAAATGAATGCAAACCCCAAAGTGCTTGAAGCTTCTATTGTCTCTCTCCACTCCTTCTGAAATGTTGTTTGTGATGCTCAGTATTGGTGTGGGCAGCGTCTATGACTTGAGAAGTGTCAAGAAGTTGATACTTGAAATGTGTGTGTAATCACAAGATGGCTTGAATGCTAGAACCAAACTGACATAGTAATGGCGCACAAGAGCTTGAAATACTGGATCCTTCAAATGATTATGAAGGGTTTATTATATAGGAATTGGGAATGATATGAATGGTTGAGATCAATCCCATAGATAGGGAGATGAATGGTTGAGATTAAAAGGAACTGGAGAAGCCATCAGTAAAATCCACCTCTTCATTTGGTAAAAAGGAGATAGAGTTTGGTTGACTGAAGAGCTAATTGTGAGTTACCTTTTAGAACTGAAGAGGTGGGTGGAGTTACCCATGTGAACTAGAGAGATGGGTGGAGTAACCCATGTGATCTGATTGGAGTTATCTCTTTGAAGATAAATGAATATTTAATTCATTTATTTAATTAAAGTTTTCAACATGTGAGATAATTGAATTCTTTTTGATTTAGAATTGCTTTATTGATGAAATTAAATTAATTTAATTGAAATTAATTTAATTAGAATATTTTAATTAATAAGTTTAAATATTTCAATTTAAACTATAGGAAATTAAATTTAATTAATTAATTAATGGTAATTAATCAATTAAGGTTAATTAATTAAATAAAATTAATTATTTAATTAATTTTGGGAATTTTGACTAGATGATTTGGGGAATGAATTTGGAGGAAAATAGATGATTTAATTAATGATTTAAAAACCATTAATTAATAGATAAAAATTAGTGTTTTTAATGTCAAGTTGCAAGCCTGTCCATTTTCGGGTGTCTACAGAAAGATCTTAGGTGCCTATTAAATTCATCTCTTTTATTTGTAGGTAGATTCATATAGGATAGTTGATATAATAGAATGGTTGTCAACACAATTTTTAGCATAGTTTCCCTAACGACAAAGGAAAGCCATTTCCCTTTCCAAGATCTTGTCTTTTTATTTATCCTTGACACAACATGGTCCCATAGTTTACTTGTCCTACTTCCTTTATCCATGGGGAGATATAAGTATTTACAAATAAATTTTCCTTTCTTGAAGTTCAAAACCTTACTGATTTCCTTCTTTGTGTTCAGATCTGTGTTGAAGAAGAAAATCTCTATTTTTTGCTCACTAATTTAATGTCCTAAGGCCATTGTGTAAGAGTTTAGAATATTCTTAATTTCTACAACCTCTTGTTTCTCCCCTTCACTATAGAGCATAGTATCATCAACAAACTGCTGATCTGTTAAAGGGTCCAAGTCTTGAGTTACTTTGACACCTTTAACTAGACCCATTTATTTGGCCTTGGTGAATGCTCTACCCAACTCTTTTGCCATGATAATGAATAGAAAGGGGGAGATATGATCTCTTTTTCTTAATCCCCTAGATGTATTGAAAAATCCTTCTAGGGTGTCAGTTAATAAGACTAAAATTCTAGGGCTAGAGATGCATTCAAAGATTAGGTTGATCCATTATGTAGCAAAGCCAAAGGCTTCTAACCATTTACATAAGAACCTCCAATCCACCTTATCATAGGCTTTCCTAATATCCAAGTTTATTAACATGCTCAGAATATGATTCTATTAGATTGAGTGAAATTCTTCTTGAGCAATTATCACTCCATCATAGATGGATCTACCAGATACAAAACCTGTTTGTTCCTCACTAATCTTGGTATGAATTTCTGAATTTTGTTACCTAAAGTTTTTGTAAGAATTTTATAGATAGTATTTCACAACAAGATAGGCCTAAATTTGTCATAATTTTCATTTTTTTTGTTCTTAGGAATGAGAGTAAGGAAGGTGTCATTTATTTCTTTGAGCAGATTTCCCTAGTTTCTCACCTCCTCAAGAGCTCCTACCACCTCATCACCAATAAAGTGGCAACATTTTTGAAAAAAGAATGTTGGAATCCATCCGAACTTGATGCCTTACTTGGTTGCATTTGAATCATAATGGTTTAAACTTCAGATTTAGTACATTTTGTTGTCAAGGCCTTATTTCATTCTACATTAATAATCCTGGGTATTTTTTCGAGAATCTTCCTTTGTTGATCTAGACTTGAGCCATCCCAATTATTCAGTATTTCTTTGAAATGTATAACTACTTCAACAATAATTTGATGAGGTTCTTCCATAGTGGTACCATCCATGATCTTTTCCTTAGTTATTCTATTGATATTTCTCCTTTATTTTGTGCTATTGTGCTTTTTTTTTTGTAATTTTGTCCCCAACATCCAACCATATTTCCATGGACTTTTGGCACCAAAATATATCCTCTTTGGCTAAGATATCCTCATAATAACCATCAATTTCTTCTATTTGAGGTAAATTTACATGTTAATACATTTATCATTCACTTCCATATTCACATCTTCTAACTCCTCCTCTATCCTTTCTTTTGATTCAAAGATATTTTCAAAGTGCTTCTTATTCCATAATTGCAATTTATTTTTTATTATCTTCATCTTGCTCACGAGGCAATATAGTTTTGATCTTGATACCTCAACTTCCTTCCACCATTGTTCCAGTGTCTTCATTAATTTCTCATCCCTTGACCATATTTTTTCAAACTTGAATGTGCAATGTTTAGGGTGAGTATCCTCAGTAATATTCAGTTGCACTAGAAAATGGTCTGAGCCTGAATGCGAAAAGATCTCAGCTGGAAGAGTGAAGGGGAAGTTTTCCTAGCTTCCTCTAAGGAGGAATCTATCTAATTTTTCAGAAATGTGGCTGAAGCCTTGCCTTCTATTATTCCATGTGAACAAAACCTCCTTTTTAAAATTTTTTTCTAGCATGTTGTTTTTATGGAACCACTCTATGAAGTCAGTGGTTGATTGAGATTCATTGGAAATTCCACCTCATTTTTCTTTAGGGTCAAGAATCACATTGAAATGGCCACCTATAATATAGATTTGATCTATTGTACTTTCTAGATACTATTCAATCTCTTTCTAAACCTCTCTCTTGTCCCTGTTCTGTATTAGACCGTATACATTTATGAATACAAAGTGTAGATTACTCCTTATACTCCTCACTAAGCCACACATACAATTTATGACTTACTTGTTTAGAGAAGGTGAAAGATGTAGGATCACAAGTTATTTCTAAACCACCCGAGGCTCCATAGAAGGGATACCTTCCATATCCCAAATGCCCAACTTCTTTCTTAAAGTTATTATGTATTCCTGATTGAGCTTTGTTTTGTGTAAAATTGTGATTTCAGATTTTGTAACAGAGACACACCATTTTAAAATATGCTACTTGGTAGGGGAATTCAATCCCCTAACATTCCATGTATTGATTTTTATAGCTCATTGGGAAGGACCTTCTCCCTCCCAGCTTTAAATAGAGTTGTGATCTTAGTCTAACCACTAGTAGACTCATCTTTTTCCCTTACTTTTGAAAGGTACTTCATTCCCCTTATTGTATTACTCTTTGCACAATCAGGGGCATATTTACTTAATTTAGTTTGCACAATTCCTAAGGCGGTCTCTATTGGATCCTCCTCTCTACTGCCAAGCTCAACGATTTCTTCCTCCATCACTAATTAATTCCTTTCTTCCTCTTCAAGTTCTATAATTTTGGCCATAATAAGTTGTTTTTCAAGGCCATCTTTTCTTTATTAAGTAAATCCTCAACAATCCATTCAAGGAGATCATCTAGCACCTTATTAAAAATGAATTCAAGACCTAAATATATATTTTCACCTGTAACTTCCCATCCTTTAGATAAGTAGACATTAGCTTCCTCCTTATTGTCTTTTTTCATCACTTCCCTCTCTTCCTCAATGATGTCTAGGTTTTTGAGCCCCAAATTTTTTTTTTGGCTCCTCAAGAGTTAAAATGATACTATCCTTAATAAGTTTATCTCCTTCATTAAAAACTATAGGAGTCTCAATATGGTCAATTTGAGTATCCATCTCCTTTCCTTCCTCAGAAACCTTCCTATACTTCACAATATCCCCCTCCTATATATCCACAATCTTGGATTCCTTAATATTTTTTGCTAGCCTATCCTGTGTTCTTTCCTTATAAATCTGGTGCACCATTGAGAGAATTTCTTTAGCCTCTTTCTGAAATGATCTACTTTCTTCATCCAATTGTTTAATTTCTTCTCCCATCCTATTACTAACCCCTTCTGTAACCTTCTTAGAGAGTCCTTGGTTACCCTCTTCCATCACTAGGTCAAATTGACCAGATTCTAGAGTAAAGCCTCCTAACTGATTGTTAAATTAAACTCTACATCCCCATATATGGGGCTATTGGGGAAGAGTTACCTTTGAGCTCAGGATTACCTTCAAATTAGGGTTATCTATAATTACATTTCTATGAATAGGGTCAAAGAAAAATTTAGGAATAATGAAGTATATATCTACCAAAGTAATGATTTCTAAAGGTTCGAGAGTTTTGATACTGACATCAATATTTACTAAGACTTTTACCTCTGTTGACTCACCAAAGTTATACTCAACACCTAAAAATGTACCCCATTCATTTCCATTTTCCTTTAGGGTTTCAAAATTTAGAAGTTACACTGGAAGATAAGGGATTTTAATCCATTTAGGGATAAATTTAGGCCAATAATATTTAAAATAAAAAATTGGTTGCCAATCTATAAATTGAAAGTAGGACCCATTCAAAATTACTGGTTTCCCATTCGGAAACCTATTTTTAAGAGATTCAAAATTACAATTTAAAAAGAAAAATCAATCTAAAAAAGAAGTTATACTTACCTAGCTTGTGAAGGTACGCAACCACCATTTCACAATTTCCTCCCTTTTCTACCTAGAACCACACCATTTTGCAAATAAATCATGGGAATTGCATTGCATTCACAATGTCTCCTTCTCTTGATCATGAAGGATAAACACCTTAAAGTCCCCTCTAAGAAATTATTTATATTTATTTTAATTTACAACTTGGTGGCTAAATCCCCTATTCTTTATATGTGGAGTGGGTAGGGAATTTATATGCTTATCAATGGAGGAGGTGAATTGGGGGTAGGATTTCCATTGAGCCTTGCTAGGTTTTGCATTTTTCTAAAGGGCATTGGAAATCCCCCAATATGCTTTTCAAACTTTTTCTCATAATTTTTTGAGAGATGCATCTTTTGTGATAGAGGCGAACAGTTAGCACCTAATGCAAAACTTGGGATGATGATCGATATTCTACTAGCTCCAGTAGTGAACAAGGCATCAAGTTGTCTAGCCTTCAAAGCATGCAGAAATCTTGAGGATCTTTCTAAATCTGAGTAGGGTTTCTGTCTAGCCTTATACCTAGCCGAACATCATTCATCCAAGTCATCAGAGAGGAAGAGGAAGCCTCAGATAATGACATCTTAGCCGCTCATTTTTCTCACTTCCCTATCACAACTTGCCATCCAAGTTTCACAGAGGAACCCTCATACCTTAGTGCTATTTGACATAGTAATTGTGTGTGTGAAAATGTGCACCTGATACCTGCGACACAACACTTCAATAGGTCATTGCGTTAGTGGAAAACATGGTTAGATGAGCATATAAAGCACTAAAATTGACCTATTTCTTTCTAACTAAGAAGAGTATGATAATCAACATAACAACCTTCAGATTATGCTACTATCAGTGACATATACAACTTAGCATGAAAGATTTGAGTTAAAACAAAGAAAGATATCTCCTAAACATGCATTCTAGCTCTAAAAAGCATGAAAATAACAATGCATAAACACGAAATCTAAAATATGACATGAATCTATGTTTATTCTAACAACATAACAATGCATTTGATTCTAAAATTATGGGCTTATTTGTGCTAAAAAACCCCTTCTATTTATAGAAGAATGAGGAGAGAGAGGGGGACAAGGTGCATTAATGGAGTTGAAAAACTCATTAATGTAGTGTAAGAGGCATTAATGCCTTGGGAATTAATGAGGCATGGTGGAGGCAAATGCATTAAATGCTACATTAAATGTGAGCAATTAAGAGGCATGGGTAGGGTTACAAGTCAAGCTTGAGAAGGTGGACTTGAGGAAAGGAATCTTGAGATTCCTTGACTTTCTCAAGTGGGTTGAGTCCTTAATCATTCCTTAATGGAATGTGACAACATTAGGAAGTGGATTAGGATAGAATTAGGATTTAGAATTAGATTTAGTAAGGGTGAATGGGTTGGGATAGGTTGAAACCCAGAGTCAAAGTGGTTGAAGTGGGTTAGGTTGGGGTTTAGAGGAATATTAATGAAATGAATAAAACTTGTTTAATTCATTCAAAAATAGGAATATTAATTATTTAAGCTTTTAATTGCTTTTTAATAATCAATAGGACTATAGACAATTTAATTAAATCAATTAGAATAGGGAAATGGGTTCCTTTTGCAAGTGAGCAATTAATTTAGGGCTTTATTTAATTCCTAGTAAATTAATCATTTTAGCCATGTATTTGATTGATTTTGATTTTGGCTAAAATTAATTAATTTAGTGATTTGATCACTTTAGGAGATTAAATTGATTTCAAAAGAATTATGCCAAGCAGTAATAGGGTCATTTGAACATAATTGAGGGTATGATCACACTTAGGGCAAATAGGGTCTATAGTCGAAGCAGACCATATCCAGGCTGTTACATTTGCCCCTCTTTGAATTGACATGTAAGAAACTTATTGATTCAAAGAAAGTTTTTGATTTTGACTTTAGAAAGATTGAGAATTTATCTCACGATTGAATGAAATGTCTGATGAGATCAATCTCACACTTGATCGAACTAAACTGATAGAATTGACTTTGAACTTGGTTATCATCCAACGGTCAATAAAAGATTTGAAAGATACCAATTTTGAACTTGGTTTTTGTCCAAAGATTGATAATACTATTTTTGAACTTGGTTGTCATCCAAGAGTCAGTATGAAGCTGCTAGGAGCTTAATAAGAATCTTTTAAAATGAGGAAACACAAGATATCTAGCTTATGAGAACCAAAGCTTTCTATCCAACAGTTATGACTTAGTCAAGGAAACTGTCATGCCCCTAGTTGTTTGATAACAAAGTCATTTTAATGATTTTTTGAGAAAGAATTTGATTGATGATAGTGTGATCACGCCCCCCTTGGGAATGGAATCAAAGGAAAAGAATAAAATCCCTCAGTTGAAAGAATGTATCACTTGCAGGAAGCGGTTAGGGAAAGAAAGAAGAGTAGAAGAAGTGGGAAAGGAAGGTGTGTTTAAGAATAAACACATGAGAACCAAGTTAATTACATGAAAATGTGAGTGGTGAGACTGATAAAATGATGTCAGACCAAGATTTATGATAAAATGTGCAATTTGACAGATTTTCGGAACAAATGGAGCAAATCTATATTTTTAAGAGTTGTCATAAAATATTATTGTGCTGCATAAAATACCTTAGGAACCTTCAATTTGGTTCCTGATTGATCAAATAGAGAACATAAATGTAGTTTCAGTTGCCTGGGAGGAGTTTTAGAACTCCTAAATAGCTCAAAAGACAAATATATATCTCAAAAATTACCATTTTACTATTCATTTTCACTTTTTCCCATAGTAAATCTGAGAGCTTTGCAGAGAAGATGGTGGTCCTCATTAGGAAGCATCATTTTGAGCTTAGTCATTGTCATTAGTGCCCGACCGACTACCCACCTCTAGTTAGTACTCATAAAACTAGCTCGTGAGTTTTGCAAATTTGAATTTCATGCATTTTTACAGCTTTTATAGCCTTTTGAATTCTGGGTCGCATCCGAGATTCCAAATCGCACCCTGTCAAACCCGTGTCATAACTGGTATTTCTTAGATCATATCTGGTTTTTCTATATTTCTGCATCGCATCCAATATTTCCTGGATCGCATCTTGTTTTGCTATTTTTAGCTTAGTTTACCAGTTGAATTCTGGTTTGTGTCATTTCCTGTCCCTTTAGGATCGTACCCTATTTTTAGGGTCGCATCCCATATCTCAGGGATGACACCCGATATTCTCTCTCGCATCCTGTATTTCTAGGATCACATCTGGTAAAAGATATCACACCCTACCCTTCCAGGATCGCATCTCATTTTTGGACTTAGAAATTTATCTATTTTGAACTGTTTGTCTGTTGCAGACCCTGAATTACTTAGTTGATCAGGAGTTTGCATCTTTGTTGTAGATAGAGCATTGATTTATCTTTGTATGTGCCAAAACATGCATATTTTGAGGTAGTCACATTTAGAGGCACATATCCAGGTCGTGTGCTTACCTTGTCTGGACTGTTATCAGTTGAGGAGTAGGAGATAGTGATCTGTTGTGGATTATGATCTTTGATAGATTTACCCAATATAGGGGTAAATCGAGGGTTGTTGACTGCTCTTTCCGAGAGATGGCACTCAGAGCACAACACCTTCCACCTTCAAATCGGGGAGATTATAGTTACTCTTGAGGATGCATGATGGATACTACGTGTTCCCATCATGGGTCGCGAGGTGAATTTTGAGGTGACTTCTACCATGGTGATTGGTGCAGCTCGTCGATATTTCAATGATGATACTATTGATTAGAGATAACTCTCCTGGGATTACATGTGCGATCACTATGATCAATTATTTGTATACTTAGCAAGCTTGATTAGTGGCATCTTGATGCCAGACAGAGGACAACACGAGTTCATGTTCAGATGGGTGGACATGGTAGAGTAGATGGTCATCCACAGACAAAGATTTGCATGGGGTAGTTGTATCCTAGCCCACATGTAGCGAGAGCTTCATGAGATTGTGTACCACTATACCCAGAGCATGACTATGGGTATTTTGATTCTTCAGATCTGGGCCTGGGAGCACATCCCTGTTACATGGCTGATAGTTGATAGAAATCGTGCACCAAAGCAGGCTTATGTATATATGTATGCAGGTCTCATTTAGCAGCCCCATCTGGGCAAGGTAGAGTATTGGTGATGTCTTTTTGATGACATGAATGAGGTAGTCTGGTGGCCATACTTAGATTGTGAGGAGTGGACCTTAGATGCTTGACAAGCTCCATTTTTGTTCCAAAGAAGGTACCTAATCGGGAGGACTAGATATATTGTAGAGTGGTTCATGCACACCCGAGTTCTAAGACAGTATGACCGATGACAGGGCAAGATACAGGACATTACTGTATACGCCCAGATCCATGATGAGGCACCATTATGGGGTGCTCAACTGAGATATGAGACCTATTAGCACTTTTTCTTGCAACACTTACCTAATGATGATAGTATACCTATTATACTCAGTTGCAACCTCTTTTAGGCAAGAGAAAGGCTAATTTCTAAGGATTGGATAATATCCTTCTTCGTTTTTGAGCTCCACAGACTCAGGCAGGTTTTACCTTTTAAAGATTACTGATATCTCAGTCTATGTATTTGGTGGATTGTTTCATTCACTGATTATGTACCTGAAACCTCATTGTAACAACTTATAAAATACTTCAGAGATTGCAATGATTAGTTTGAAATAGAGTATTACAAGCCAGGCTATGGTTTTAAGAACATGAACCAATGAGACAAGGATTTGCATCCTTCTTCCTTTTGATTTTAGGAGGGATAACCTAATGATTCACTCTCTAAAGAATCAACAAAGTGGACAAAATCCTGCTGATATAAGTCCTTAATGAGTTCAGCTCATTTGTTCTAAAAACTAGATGAAATTGATTAATTTGTGTATGACTGAATGGAGAAAACACTTGCTCAGCAAACTCTAGATCAGTGCCTATTCATTTGGAAAAGAGTCAATGAAAACATATGTCAACAATAAGAAACTAATGCAATACTAAAGAATGCCTTACAAACTTCATACAATCCAGATTGGATGCCTTACAAACAATCTACTCAACTCAATACTTCTTCA
>MU224033.1:619869-630523 GCA_018584345.1 Thuja plicata
GATTAGACACACTACCTTGTAGTAGGTATATTTCAAATGCCTTACAAATGAACTATACTAGAGCATAAACCACAGTTAAAAGAGACAAGACAATAATGAATAGGAACTGCACTGTATTCTCATTAATCCAAGTTGTTTCTAGATATCCAGAAAATAAACACAAGAATTAAACATAAAAAAGAAGTACGCTTTACAAATAAAATCTCCAAACCAATGGTAACTTGTACTGAACCAGGCAAATACAGGAACAAGAACAAGACCAGGAACCTCCATAGGAACCTGAAATCAGAACCCCCTTTACAAAAAAGAGAAGAGAATAAATAATAAGAGAAAAAACCCTAATCTCTCTGAGCAATTGACACCTGTCTCTCCTCAAATCTGATCTTTTACTCATCTTTCCAAGTCTTCAAAATATCTGATATATCTTCAATAACTAACTCCATCTGTCTGAGAAAATATCTAATTTTATCTTTATAATAGCTCTTTCATTCTCCCACTGAAAAGTCCACCAAATCTCATTTTATCTTTATAATATCATTAAAATCTGAGAAAATATCTTCTCACAAAACCTCCCAGAAAGCTCTAACAAATTTGATTTCAAAAGAAATAAATGTGCATTCTGTCTCATCCCTTTGTGCAAATCTGATTTTTTTATTCTACAAAAATATGATCTTTCTTTGCCTGAGAAAATTTGATTTTATCCTCTATCTCTGAAAAAATCTGATTATCTTTATGTTTATAAAAATCTCCAGGAATGCATATTTCTGATATTTGAGATAAATACATTGAAAACTCTACATTTGAACATTTCAAACTTTGCACATATTTAAATTCTTTTGAAAACTTTATTTTCTGCACTATTTTGTCCAAAAGTCACCAGAAATTGACATGTGGCACCCTCTGATTTGCTGTCATAAACTGTGCCTTTAAACTATGCTTTTAACCCTGGTTACCTTTTTTTTCCTTGTCTCCAAGTCGCTGAATCATTTTAACTCATCTATTAACCTTCGGTGACCATGCGAAAACCACAGTCTCATAGTCGCGAGCAAATTTTACCTCATCAGTCAATCCTGGGTGACCTCGCGACTGACATCCAGTGGCTAATTCCCATCTGGCGACCACGCGACCAGCGGCCATCTCCTCGTTGCAACAGTCATCTCTGGCACTCGGCTACTTCGCGACTAACCGCTAGCGGTTAGTTGCCAAGTCTCAGCGGTTATCTCCTTGGGCGGCTAACATCTCGTGACTGGGCAACTAACCACTAGTGGTCAGTCGCCAAGTCTCAGAATCCTGGCGGTCATCTTCAATTTGTCTCCCGACTGAGCGACTGGGTCCTTCTCGCAACCATGCGACCAGTGTCAAGTGTCCATTTTCATCAAAATTTGTTTACCTTCATTTTTGGGCATGAAAACCAAGGTGGTTAGATGACTAGGTGCGCGTGGATAGCCTCCTCACCTTTCTTCAAATTCATATGTATGCATTTTTCCTTATAAACATTTCAAAATCCACTTGTGGGAACAATGTGGGATATTGGTTTTCATGGTTTTAAAGCCATTTTCAAAATTCATCACAAAACAATGTGTACAGCCCATGCCTTCATTCCTCCAGCCCTTAAGAGCTTTCCAAGAGCCTCTAAGCTCTCTTATTTACCTATGAAGAAAGAATTTTGGTATATAAAGACCAAAAATGCAACTCTAGAGTGTATGTGGGATATTGCGAATTCACTATTTTTGACTTTTCCTGGGAACTTACTGAGTAAACTGCTCATTAATGGCTTCAAATCTCTGAAAATGGAGACCATGAACATGTTTTAATGGCTTGGGTGGCCCTTACTATGGAGTCATATCTGCAGATTTCACTTTAAAACCTCAAAGAAAATCCTTCCTTACCTCAAAAAACCATCGCAGTCTGCTGGAAAAACTGTTTTGTAAAGTAGTTTGGCTTAATATTTTAAAAGAATCTCCAATTTCCTTCCTTTGGCAGCGTAGATTCCTGAGCATAGTGGTTTGGGCTTTATATTGCATAAGTCTTTAAAGCTTTGCATTTAAAAAGAAACTTCAAATTCCTCCTTCTACTTGCTGCGCAGAATACAATGTAATGAAATTTATAACTTGCAATGTTAAAAACTGCATATTCCCTTCCCTTTGCAGTAGACTATGCATTTGATGTTTTCCCCCCCTTTCCTACGTGGCATTCTCTCTTTGCAAATTTTATAACAAAACAACCCAACTATCCTTCACATTAGTCTGCGCAAGGAAGGGCTGGGAACTTGGCTTTACACCTGTCCATCGCATTGTTTGGAAGTATTTAATGGAATGTGGCTTACACCTGCAGATTGCATTAGCTTGGAAATATTGAAAGCCCCCTCAACAAATACATTCTGCACACCCTCTGCAATCATCGCAGCCTGAGAAGGCATGTCATTGAAACATTCTGATCAAACAGCTCATGTGCCCTGTCTGTACTGTTGCTGAGTCTTTTGGCAAAGCATTAGATTAATATTGACCTCCAAAAATAGTGTGTAGTTTTCCATCTTCCATGGCCTGAGTTTACTTCCAAATGCTGCGCAGACCCCAGTCATTTGCAAAGGTAAAATTTCCTTTTTATAATCTAAAACATTGAAAGCAATGGCTCTTCTTCTGCATGGGCACTAATATTTGCTGTGTATTGATTTGAAGTTTCTCATAACATAAAACTTCCTTCATTAAAGTCTGTGCAAGTTTCTATCAATGAGAATTACATTTCAAAATGTTAACAATTCTTCAAAACCACTTCTTCATTACCTGCTGCACAATGCAAACTCTCACCTATTTCACAGCCAATGATTACAATTGGAAGTGTTAAGCTTGTTCTTAAGAAATTCTTTATTTAACACTTCCCATATTTGCATTTGACTGGGTAATGAGCAGCCTCCTCATCATAATGATATATAGCCATTAATGAAAAACTAATTGCCTTTAAAAAACTTCTTTTTCCCTTTTCAAAATCAGTGCAAAAATTGAATTAGCTTGGCAATGTACTTGTCTATGCTTCTAGATTCCTCTTTGTGCTTCTCACAATTTGCTTTGGTGTTGCAACTCTACACAATCCACTGATAATCAATACACAGGTAACCTTGTATTCACAAAACATCATGTTTTTCAATCCTTCATACATTATTAAAATTAACCCTTCTCCATTTTATATTCCCTGGTGCTTCAATTTATAGTTCCAATGCCTTGAATATAATCACCTCTTTTAAGTAGAAAATACTATGCCAATTATCTCAAGACGTCAAACAAGCAACTTTGCAATCAATTTTGCAAATTGAACCTTTAAATGGCAACTGGCTCCGGGGACTGGTCTCAAAAATTTACTGAAACAAGTAATCTGACCTCGTCACTTGGAAAGAAGATTCATTCATGTAAAATGACTATGCATGCAAGGGGATCTTTACCAAATTCATCATCCGGTGCAAGAGGCGAATAATCAAACTTAGGATTTTCAGAAGATTATGCAAATGCAAATGTTGAAACACCACAAATCTCTTTTGGATCAGTCATTGCAAAATGACTAAATCACACTCTGAAAATTTGCCATTAAGTCAAATAGTACACTCACATGCAATAAAGATAGTCCCTCAATCAGATCCTAGAAACAAATTTCAGATCAAAAGTTACCATTCTTGCAAAATGGCCATTTTGGAAACTGAACTCTTTTCCGCACTACAAACTGAACAATCTGCCTCCGAAACTGGACTCATAGGGTCATCAAAAAGATCTTTCAGAAACTCAACTTCTGGAGCCTAATTGAATGTCACATGTAGAACATGACCCCTCAATTAACTTATTCTAAAAGGAAATAGTTCAACTGATACCAATCTGCAAAGTTAGCACCTTAAACACTTTCTGAACCGAAGCACAACAGATATGTAGAAATTGGGTTTGGAATCGGCAAAGAAAAGTGATCTACCGGATTGGTCAAAGTTTGGGAATATTCAGATGAGTTCATTCCTAGGTCTAAAATACAGATCCACATTCAATTATGTCTGAACTTGAACCGGGTGAAAATAAGGAAACCACAAAGTATGCCACTTAATTCTGAATTCAACATTTTAAGTGAAACTTCAATAAATTGGAAATAGAAAGGCTTTGGCAAAGTGGATAAATGATTGGTAGGAATTTTTAAATCCTTAGGTGAGTACACTCCTATGTTTTCAATATGAGGCATAACTCAATTATCAAAAATGTTCACCCGGGTATAGACTTTCAAGACCTCAAAGTGGACAACTTAGCAATTCTGAATTTGAAAACGCAGGAAATCAGAATTATTCACCTACGGAATGGTTCTTGAAAACTTATCATCTGATTTCATAAAGATCTGCAAACTAGAAATATTGGAGTGTGTGACCACTAGAACATAGTACAAAAGGAATTTTCTCAATTGAATCAACTGGTCAAAAGTTATAACGTGTCAAACTGGGCTGTTTAGATTTCTAGGCAGAACAAAAATGCAGACAGTTCTTAGCAACCAACTTTGGGAAGTATGAAAAACTATTAAATGGATTTATAATGATCTAAGATTTAAAACATAAGCTCTTTGATATGTGTGTTAAACAGTCCCAAAGTGGAAAACTATGAAACTCAACAGGGTGTAAGATATTCAAAAGCAAAGTAGGCCCCGGACAACAAAATGACACTTAAGCAACATGCAGATTTAGGTGACCCCCTCAAAATGACTACTCCATAAACATGTCAGAATTGGAATTCAGGAGCTGGGACCGACTGTATATATCAAATGAAAGGCATTGAAGCCTTTTCCCAATCCGTACCTCATGAAAATCATCTAGGCATCTTTTACAAGCACTCTAACTGAGCCTTCTCACACAAAATTTCAAGAGTACATACTTTTCTCAACTGAAAAACTTAACATGGTCACTCCAAATTTGTTCCAAATTTAGGAGTACCAACAGTGGCTCTGACTGAGGATGGTTAAATTCAAGTTTATACCAAGAACCACAGATCTCTGGAGTAGAAGACCACCCCAAAACATAAAAATCAGATTTTACCCTTTTCTCTTTCCTCTTTCCTCTTACAACTTCACCTCTCAAAATTTTTCTTTCTTCTCAAAAATAGGGAAACCTCTTACTGGAAACAAACACACAATTGAAAGGGAAAGCAACTATACAATATGTACATTATCTACAAGAGGCCCAAAACCCCAAAACTGAGATTAATTCTTACCTCTGTCAAACACAAAGCTCTCTGCCCCATGTTTCAAAAATATGATATCAGTGCCACTCTTAACTGCCTGATTCAAGCTACTGTCATCATGTATCAACTCATTGTATGACAACAAATCTGCATATTCTTCATATGAGCTTCTATAAACATTAGGCAGATTTTCATCATAAAAAATTTGTGGCATATATGTGTCACATTCGTTAGATAAAAACATACTTAGATATCCGCAACATTTATCATCTTTGATTTGTAAGCCACAACTGAAAAACTCACCATTCAACTGAAAGGGGGGATATTCAATCTTTGTCACACTGCTTGGGCAAGCAACATTAAGTTCATTCACATGCATGTTTTGTCTCTCAAAAGAAAACATACCTTGATCTTTATGCAAAATTTCAGAGGCCTCATCATTTGGAAAATGATCATCAAACTTAGGACGCTCATCAGATATAACATGATAAATCTTCTTAGGATAAGGAGCAACAATCTCAGCTAAAAAATAGGAGGATCTTGCAGCTTATCATCATCAAACAAGCTCAAATAAAAGTGGTGGGTGGGAGGGAAAATACCAGCACATTCAATTTCTTCCTTTGAAACTTGAGCCACTGATTGACCATCATTTAATGGTTTATAGGAAAACTTAGAATCAAGACAAGATTCAAAATCCACACTATTCTCTAAATCAGTACTCAACTCCATATCTGGATTTTCCACATCTGCTGAATCTGAAACCGCACTGAAAACCTGATCATCTGATAAATCAAACTAAATTTTATTGTAGCCTAATGAAGAAGGGGTGCAAGAAGAAACAGTATCACATATGTCAAAATCAGAATGCACTGATTCATTTTCCTTTTCAAAATCAATATGTGTTGGACATGAAAGTGCAAAGCTTCCATTTCCTGAATATCTAAGATACTCAAAAGATAAAATCTCTGCAATTTGTTCACTGTGAAGGGAACAACAGTCATCTTCTTTATTCATCTCCTTACTGTCTTCTTGCATGATGCTGAAAATTTCTTCACTGTTGGATTCTTGTAGTGAAACCTCTAAAAATATATCACTTTGTGTAAGATCCTCACTACAAACACTCATATCTGCATCATAACTGTTATCTTGTTGGCTACATATATCTTTCTCATTGCCTTGTTGGTCATAAAGCTTTATATCAATATCATAATCAACAATATCTTCACCAGCAGTAGACTCTTCATCATCACTAAACATATATTCATTTTTATCACTTTCAATATCACTAAATTCAGACTCAGTGTCAGATTTATCATCAACATCTTCAATAATCTCAGAATTTTCATATTCACTATCATTGCTTTCAACATCAGATATATGTTTAGAAGAAACATCTTCTAAACCTTTTATCCATTCTATAACTTGTTGAAAAAAATCTGCCCTCTGAGAAATTGGCAAATTGCATGTATGAGGGAAACAAATTTGAACAAATAACTCAACCCATACATACTCCTGAGGACAAAAAATGATACCGTAGCCTTGTAGCTTATTAGTGAATCTTGTGAAAAAATCAGTTGGTGATTCACCTTCCTCCCTGCTCATGTGTTGTTGTAAAAGTAACACCACACTTTCTTGAAGCCTTCACCTCAACATATCTATCTCTATTTTGATAAGATCAACTTCTGATATAAAATCATTTGATTCAGATACGCCATGTTCTTCACTATGCTCTTCTTCATTATATTGCTCTATATCACTAAGCTGCTCAAAATCACTAAATCTTTTAGTAAAAGAAGCCTCTAATGCTTCCATGGATTCTATTGAGCCATGAGGCAGGTCTTTAAACCAGTCTCTTGCAATATCAACTAAGGATGTTACAAAAAGCTTCATCAATACACCCTCATGTGAAATGTTATAACTGTCTACCAAATCAGCAAAATTTTCTAAATGTTTCTCAGCTGATTATTCACCAAAACCAGCAAACTTTGGCAAACACTCCCTTACCTTTGATGGTATATGATTTGGGTATCCAGGGATACCCTCAAAACTGATTGCCCCAAACAAATTATTACCCCTCCAGTCACAAGAATATGACATCTTAGCAATTGAAAAGATCACAAACTACCACTCTTACTTATTACATATCTCATTCAGATTTTGCAAAAATGCAAGTAAAACTTGAGACATATAAACCTCTTTTACACCTTATTCCTTTTTTCTTTAGTGTTGCAATCACTTGATAAGGAAAATTTAAAAATTTATGAAATACCTAGATGTATTTGAGTTGTTGGAAAACATGTGGGCTTTGAAAACACCTTGTAAAGCCGCCAATTTGTTGCAGAGAATAATATTTGCAACCGACTGAGATCCTTTTTTCCAGCTCTGACTTCTTTAAATCAGCAATCTCTCATACACCATAACATAGAGTTTTTTATGATTCTCTATTTTTTTACACATGTATATTGTATATCTGGATCCTTCTAAGATCTTTCTTGTGTACACACACACACACACACACACACACACACACACACACACACACACACACACACATATATATGATTCTTCCTGATCCTCTGATATGCTGATACTCTCTATGTAGACTTGTGCCATATTTTGATCTGTACCATGTTTGAGATATATATCTGATGCAACTGTTTCTGATTCTGACATGTTTCATGATGTCTCTTTGCTTTGCTAGAATTATTTGCACATGTAATTAGATCTTGGTTGTATGATGAGTTAGATTTAGATGATGACATCATTTATGTTGTTTATGGTTTTATCACTGATATAAATATGTTCAAATGATACAATGTGAATATGCAAAATGTATGTTTTTGAGTTTTTCTTATGCATTTTAAATAATATGTGTGAGGCCTACTTTAGACTATTATAGTTTTACTATTTTGTTCTCATGCTTTCAGGAGTTTATACTTTGACATACTTTGACTATTGGAGACTTTTTATACATTTGAGGATCAGTGGGATCCCGTGTTATACATTCAACACCTGATTTTGTAATCAGGGTACTTTTGAGATACTTTATGTTCTGATTCAGTTTCAACTTATGATGGATGTCCTATATGGATTTAAATGTATGAATGTAATATGATAAATTTGGTTTAGGAAACCGATGCTGGGTTATTTCAGTTCTAATGAAAATGTGATTTATATGAATGTATATTATTGATGTCGTGTTATGTTTCATATCATGTTGTTTTGGATCTACTAATGTGTGCATTGAGTGTGTAGGGAAAGTTGACCATGGATCTAAACTAGGGACCTAGTACTGGAACCTATGTAAATACCCATGCTTTACAAGGTCCTGTCTATATAAAGAGACATGGACCTTGTTGTTTATGTGGTTATTTCATAAACATGGTTTGCATGCATGTTATTAAATTAGTAAATGTTTATGTGATTGAGTCATGTCATTTGTTTTAATTTACTGTGCCAAATCTGGCAATTATTGTAATTTAAATGTTGACATGGCTACTAAAGGGGAATCATGGTTAGTATTAGGGTTAACTAAGGTTACCTAGGAGTAGTACCCAAGCTTACCCCATGGTTAAAAGTTTCTAGAAGTCTTATTGACTTAGAAATCCGTAGGTTAACTTCAGGGTTAGTTTTAGAAGGTCTTTTGGGCTCCCAGGGGGTAATCGGGGATTGTTTTAGTCACCCAACTTGGTACCCTATAGGTTAGGGGTCATTTTATGTCATTAATGAGCCTCTAAACTCATTTATTTCTCCTTTTAAGTGTCATTTTCAGTCTTGAGCGAATTTTGAAGAGGAGCGTGACTTTGGTTAACCTCACTCTCTCTTCTACCCAAGTTTCATTTGACTTCACCCATGGAGGGTTAGGCAAGTGGATAGTTAAGGGTTGGTTAGAGTTACCTCACCTTTGGGTTAGGCCTTGCTCTTTTTGGAGGTTTTCCTATTTAGGGAAGGATTTAGGATGAGTTGAGTATTCACCCACTCTCTACCCTTAGAGACAGAATTCAGTTTGAAGGAGCCTTTTTGGAAGGAGCTTAGGAAGGATAGCTCAACACCAATCCATTTCTCATTCTAGCCTGGAATTAAGGTTGGATTTATTTAAAGTAAAATTATTTGTGTTTATTGTGTTCTTGAGCTCAAAAACTCCATTAATGGAGTCCTATGTGTTTTGAAGCTTTATTTTCAGAATTGAAATTTTAATGTTTTGTTTTATAATGTCTTTATTTTGTGATTGGATTTCGAATGGGTCTTCAAGGCACACTCACCCTTGGGAGGGAAGAGTAATGTTGAAGGGGTAGATGGAAATTATTCCTATTAGTATAGAGTCTCCCATGCGTGGAGGGAAAAATATGGGGTAACATGATACCCATGATGCCAAGAAGGGCCTGAGGGCACCTAGGAGGCATAAGGAGGTTATTTCAGGGTTGCATCTTGTGAAGATGGTCCTCTTCAAGTCCATGTGAGGCTTGTGTGTATTCATTTGATTTCTTGGATTTATCCTACATTGAGGTCTACCACTACCCCTATTTCAGGTAGGTCTCTTGGAGATCTATCCTTTGTTCATCCTTGTGTTGGGAAGTTTTCTGGAGTATGAGTTTTCAGTTCGTTGGTCTGCTTGTTGTGTTTGTCTATTTGTAACCCATTCTAGATTGAATCTCCAAGCTCGGGGGTGGCCTTGTAAAGGCCTAGGTTGGGAGGCGAGCCTCCATGGTCAACCTCAACATATTACAGGCTCCTGATGGGATAGTGAAGATGCATTATAACCTTATGTGAAAGATGGGTATGACAAAAAATGATCCTTTGTAACTTTTGATGTTTTAGTAATTTTCATTGTTTCTAAAAATGGCATTGAGACCATATGTTGTAACTTGTATTTATGTAATTATATATTCCAAATGTGGGATGAAGTCCTCATGAAATTTTGTATCCATATTTAGTTTTAATAATTAAGGAGATTTGCAAAATTTATGATGTGTGTCTTACCCTTACTAGGTTTACCATTATGTTGATATGGAAACAATAAGGAAATTACTAATTTCATGGCTCATGTAAATGTAGATAATTACAATCTAAAATCATGCATTTCACGTTAGTAATACATGTTTTATTTATATTCTTGTTAGCAATTTGGTTATTATAAAGTAAAAGAACAATAGTAGTAGATCCCTTACCTTATGATTAGTAATAGTGGAGGTTCAAATAAATAATTTAATGTTTATGTTCTTAAGGAAACAAAAAAAAAATACTACTTTATACTTAGAAAATTTTCAGAAACAAAAAAAAAAAGAGAGATCAAAATTTAATTTTTTTTCCACTAAATTGTAGAGTATAAAATATAGATTACTTTGAGCAAATTAAATTTGAAAAATAATGTTCCCTTATAGCCCCTATTTGGGGAGATACAAACCTTTTTTTTCACCAGTCCATTCTTGTAACTTTTTGTTTTATTTAAATATATATATATA
>MU224033.1:630573-643051 GCA_018584345.1 Thuja plicata
TAATGGAGTCCTATGTGTTTTGAAGCTTTATTTTCAGAATTGAAATTTTAATGTTTTGTTTTATAATGTCTTTATTTTGTGATTGGATTTCGAATGGGTCTTCAAGGCACACTCACCCTTGGGAGGGCAGAGTAACCTTAAAGGGGTAGATGGAAATGATTCCTATTAGTGTAGAGTCTCCCATGTGTGGAGGGAAAAACATGGGGTAACATGATACCCATGATGCCAAGAAGGGCCTGAGGACACCTAGGAGGCATAAGGAGGTTATTTCAGGGCTGCATCTTGTGAAGATGGTCCTCTTCAAGTCCATGTGAGGCTTGTGTGTATTCATTTGATTTCTTGGCTATCTCCTACAATGAGGTCTACCACTACCCCTATTTTAGGTAGGTCTCTTGGAGATCTATCCTTTGTTCATCCTTGTGTTGGGAAGTTTTCTAGAGTACGAGTTTTCAGTTCATTGGTCTGCTTGTTGTGTTTTTCTGTTTGTAACCTATTCCGGATTGGATCCCCAAGCTCGGGGGTGGCCTTGTAAAGGCCTAGGTTGGGAGGTGAGCCTCCATGGTCAACTTCAACATATTACAGGCTCCTGATGGGATAGTGAAGATGCATTATACCCTTATGTGAAAGATGGGTATGTCAAAAAATGATCCTTTGTAACCTTTGATGTTTTAGTAATTTTCATTGTTTCTAAAAATGGCATTGAGACCATATGTTGTAACCTGTATTTATGTAATTATATATTCCAAATGTGGGATGAAGTCCTCATGAAATTTTGTATCCATATTTAGTTTTAATAATTAAGGAGATTTGCAAAAATTATGATGTGTGTCTTACCCTTACTAGGTTTACCATTATGTTGATATGGAAACAATAAGGAAATTACTAATTTCATGGCTCATGTAAATGTAGATAATTACAATCTAAAATCATGCATTTCAAGTTAGTAATACATTTTTTATTTATATTCTTGTTAGCAATTTGGTTATTATAAAGTAAAAGAACAATAGTAGTAGATCCCTTACCTTATGATTAGTATTAGTGGAGGTTCAAATAAATAATTTAATCTTTATGTTCTTAAGGAAACAAAAAAAACCCTACTTTATACTTTGAAAATTTTCATAAACAAAAAAAAAGAGACATCAAACCTTATTTTTTTCTCCACTAAATTGTAGAGTATAAAATATAGATTACTTTGAGCAAATTGAATTTGAAAAATAATGTTCCCTTATAGCCCCTGTTTGGGGAGATACAAACCTATTTTTTTTTCACCAGTCCATTCTTGTAACTTTTTGTTTTATTTAAATATATATATATAGAAAAGATCAAAAGAAAATACATTTAAATAAAATACAAGTTTTAAGTCCTGCGCGGACTGGCCTTGGAATTTCTTTTCTTGACTATTTTTTTTGGGTCGGAGAGGAGGGCCAAGACCCTACCCCGCGGCCCCCTCTGTGTAAGAGTGGGGCAGGGAGGGCCGACCTCTCCCCAGCTGCCGCCGTCCACCTCAGTGGGTTGGGTCACGCAGCAAGCGGGCCGTCCACTGTGCTTTCACAGTAGGAGCGGCGCCGCCGCCACCGGTTCCCCACTGTCTTCTCCATCGCCGCCTCCCGTTTAAACCCTCCACCCCATGCGGCGCCATCTGCCATTCCTCCTCCACCCTGTAACAAATTTTCCCCCACCGCTCCTCCATTCCTGCGAGATCTCCTTAAGGATATTTAGGGTTTATAACTTAACATTTTATCATATTTGCAAGTTTAAAGTTTTATTTATTGTTTAGATGGGATTTTGTTATATAATATGATTTTTGTATGAAAGGATTGCTGGGTTTAGAATTCTTGATTTCATTTTATTTATAGGTTAGATGTTAAGTTAATAACATATTACTTTTGATGTTAATTAGATACTTTTTTTTTTATGTAAAAGGATTTAATATAAATGCTATTTCTTCTAGATTAGATTTAATAAATATTTAAATAGATTTAATGTTGACTAGATTAGATCTTATATTAGATTAGATATTATTTTACCCAGGAGATTTAATTCATTTTAAAGGATTAAATTTGACTTATAGTTATGTATATGTTTATTTTGTTAAAACAAATTTAGTTGATTTTTCAAATAATGTTACTATGTTGGTCTAATCGAATTTCTTCATAGGTATTTAATAATACTTAGTATGTCAATTTAGATTTAAAGGGGTTTAAATTAAATTATTTAAATTGAAGTTATAATGTTATAAAGATAAAAATTTATTTCTTTAGATTAGATAGGTTAGTCCCTTTAATTTATGGACTATTAAATCTTAGGTTAAGGGATATTGCGTTTGATTGTTTTACGTGGGTTTTATGTCGTTATATATTCTATTTAATTATTCCTTTAAGTTAACAAGCGATCGACGTAGATATCGTCCCCCTTTTTACCAATTGTGTGAATGAATGAATATTTGTCAAACGTGGTCAAACCTTGGTTGTTTGACTCAATTTTTTGAACCAGGTGTTCCTTGTAGTCCCTAGGTCTTAGGATTCCAGTTTTGTGCTTTTCAGAGATGGTTGAATTTTTGGTCAAATAGGGTTGACTTTTTGGACAACTATCTCAATTTGTGCACCTTAGCCTTTCTTAGGGCTTAGTAGGCCCTAGTATCTTCCTTTCTCTTATTTCAGAGTATGGTTGACTTTTGGTCAATTGTCTCGATTTACGTGCTGATCAAGGTATCTAGTTTAGGATTACCTAGTAGGATAGTTCTAAGAGATATCCTGCCCCGTATGACTTATCCTGTTACTATTTCTCCTCTGAACTATTTAGCATGCACTTGCTATACCTTTGAGGTAGCATAATCATTCGGTTTAGAGCATTTTAAATTTTTTTGTTAGTGTATTTTTACCCAAATTTTGGGCATGACATTTTGGTATCAGAGCAAGGTTTAGCAATATTGGGAACCTAACCCACTATGTTGTCACTAAATCTGTCTTGTATTTGTAGGATTCCACCTATCACTCACCAAGTTCATCAGCAAGGGCGTGGTCGAAGACATGTCCCCATGGCATGCGTTGAGGTATGAGCTGAAGTAGAGGATCGTATGAGGGATTAGAGTCCACCTCCCGAACCCCCTCCCGATCCTTATGCAACTCTATTGTTGGCCTTTCAGAACCTGGTCAGGCTCATTCTCGACCACATGCCACCTGTTAATCAGGAAAGAGAGAGAAATAGTAGCCCACCTCCTAGAGTAGGAGGGAATCAGGTAGATTAGGAAGAGGAGTCCATTGCAGCACCAGATGGTGTTCCTAGGGGAGGTGCACAGAGACTCGATAGAGCACCCCCGATATTGGGAATCAGATCACAAAGTTGATGAGGCTTAAACTTCCTCCCTTCACAGGAGAAGTAGATGGGGAAGGAGCTGAGGCTTGGATTTTAAGCCTGGAGAGGTGCTTTGGGTTGTAAAATTATGGTAGAAACCTTAAGGCACGGTTCACAATTATTTTTCTTTGAGATGGGGCATCCACTTGGTGGAGGGATGAGGAGACCAAGGGACTCATAGACATTAATACCCTCACACTTGGAGCTTTCCTCAAGCTCTTTAGAGAGTGGTATATTTCAGAATAGTTTAGACAACACTGTATAGAAGAGTTCCATGAGCTCTGGCAACGGGGTCTTACAGTAGCCCAGTATGAGGGAAAGTTTCTCGACCTCCTACCCTATGTTGAATACATGGGAGACGAGAAGTTGCAGGTGAACAGGTTCATCAAGGGATTAAATCCCACGATTTCAGATAGTGTTCACATGGTACCTTTAAGGAACTTAAGGTTCATGGTAGACAAGGCCTTAGTAGCTGAAGAGATAGTCCAAGGCCCATAGGATTGTAGGGATAGGTTGCAGAACCACAATACCTCATCTCAGGCCTCTGGATATTAGAAATCCCCATGGAAGGGGAATCAGAGGAACTCTATAGGGACATTTAGGGCCCCATAGTAGTAGTAGCCACAACAGTCACAATAGAACCAGCAACAGAGGCCACCATAGGTTCAGTAGGGCTCTAAGCCCAAACGGTGGCAGTCATAGGGTCCTAAGAAGGACCAGAGACCTCAGGCACCATATACCCCTCCAGCACAGACTCAACAATCCTCTAAGGGTGGCTATAGCAGTTCATCTAGGACCATAGGGTCTCAGTATTCCAGGCCTCCTGGTGTTCAAGTTCAGTCATGGGGGCCATGTTACACATGTGGTGCCATGGGGAACTTAGCTAGAGAGTGCCCATAGGGTGGTAGTCAACAAGCAACAGTTTCTAAACTGACAGTTGGGGACAGGGGGAAGTCCCACATGGTTTTTCCAGCAGTGGAAAACTGCCAAGCAAAGCACCAGGCTACCATTATTGAGGCCTTAGGTAAGATCATAGGTAGTGATGTTACTATTCTATTTGATACTGGAGCCACTGACTCCTTTGTTTCTCCATCGGTTGTGGAGTGTTGCGGACTAGTTTCAACTAGACAAGAGGTTAAATGGGAGGTGGAGTTAGCTTCAAGAGCTAGAGTTTCTATGACCTCGATGGTTAAGGAGTGTCTGATCCAGATTGGTGGCATGACCACCATAGCAGATCTCAAAGTCACTCCCCTTGGATCTTACGGCCTAGTTCTTGGGATGGATTGGCTAAGTGCCCATAGAGCCAAGCTGGATTGTCGTAAGAAGAGGATTGAATGTTTGGATGATGATGGTATGAATACAATTATTATTGGGGTTCATAGGCCTGTATCCCTCTTGTGATTTCCATCATGTAGCTTAAGTGATGCATGCGGAAGGGATGCCAAATGTATGCCATCACCATCAGCGATAGGGAAGAAGAGACAAAGAAGGAAACTTCTCTTGATGACTTCCCCATACTTCAAGAGTTTGCAGATGTGTTTGTGTCAGAGCTACTTGGTATGCCTCCTCGTAGGGTAGTAGAATTTCACATGGATCTCATACTAGGAGCTGAGCCAGTTTCCAGAGAACCTTATAGGATGACAACTAATGAGCTTAATGAGCTCAAGATATAGCTTGAGGAACTGTTAGAGAAAGGACACATTTTTCCTAGTGTTTCTCCTTGGGGTGCACCACTTATCTTCGTGAAGAAGAAATATGGATCACTTAGGTTGTGCATGGATTACCAACAGTTGAACAAAGTTACCATCAAGAATTGGTATCCACTTCCTAGGATCGATGACTTGTTCGATTAGTTGCAGGGTGCCTGAGTCTTCTCTAAGATAGACCTCAAATCAGGTTACCATCAGTTAAGGATCATGGATAGTGATATTCACAAGACTTCATTCCACACTAGATATGGCCACTATGAGTTCACTATGGTTCCATTCAGTCTTACAAATGCTCTAGCTGTGTTCATGAGCCTTATGAACGGAGTATTTTGTACCTTCCTTGACAAGTTTGTAGTTGTGTTTCTCGATGACATCTTGATATATTCCAAGGATGAGAAAGAGCACAAGGAAGACTTGAGGCAAGTATTGCAGTGCCTTAGAGACAACCAGTTGTATGGTAGCTTGTCAAAGTGTTCTTTCTTTAGAGTAGAGGTCAAGTACCTTGGCCATGTTATTTCGGGTGATGGGATCTCAGTACACCCATCAAAGATTGATGCCATTATGGATTGGCCAGAACCTACCACTATGACCGAAGTTAGGAGTTTCATGGGTTTAGCCAGTTACTATAGATAGTTTGTTAATGGTTTCTCTCAGGTATCACACCCCATTACTTCTCTTCACTGAAAGGGAAAGAAGTTTGAGTGGACTGAGAAATGTGATAGGGATTTTTGGGAGCTCAAGAGAGCACTTACCAGTGCACCAATTCTAGATATATCAGAACCTTCAGCAGACTTTATGGTTTGCATAGATTCTTCTTTGGATGGTTTAGGAGTAGTCCTTATGCAAGGTGGGTGAGCTATATCCTATGAGTATAGGAAACTAAAGACTCACAAGCTCAACTACCCTACCCATGACCTTGAGTTCGCAGTAGTGGTGCATGCTTTAGTCAGATGGTGACACTTTCTCTTAGGACATTGGTTCAAGCTTCATTCAGACCATTAGAGTCTTCAGTACATCTTCACTCAGCTGAACCTTAATTCTAAGCAAAGGAGATGGATGTAGTTCTTATGTGAATATGATTTTGATGTCCATTACATCAAAGGGAAAGAGAATGTGGTTGCAGATGCCTTGAGTAGGAGACAACACGAGCTTTTTTCTATGACTACTAGAATGGATTTGAGAGATCACATCCTTCATCACTTGCATGAGGATGAGATGTATGTAGAGGTTTGTGAGTTGATTCAATCTCAGAGACCCCCTGAGGGGAAGTTTTCAGAGTATACCTTGGAGTCTGATGGACTTTTGTGTCATAGAGGACATATCTATATACCTTATTCTAGGGAATTGCATGAGTTTGTGATTCTTGAGGCTCATAGGGCCCCTTATGCAGCACATCCCAGAGTTAAGAAAATGCATGCCGACTCTAGGAAAATATATCATTGGCCAGGCATGAGATTGCAGATTGCAGAGATGGTAGCTAGATGCTTAGAGTGCCAGAGAGTGAAGGTGGAACAACATCATCCAAGTGGTCTCCTTTAGCCTCATGAGATACCAGTGTGGAAATGGGACACTATATCTATGGATTTCATAGTAGGCCTTCCTATGTCTTCTCATCATCATGATGCCATCATGGTGACAGTTGACAAGTTGACTAAGGTGGCTCACTTTTCACCCGTGCATACTACCTTTACCGCACCAGCAGTGGCACAAGTGTTCTTGCAAGATATAGTCAGACTACATGGCGTACCTCATAAGATCATCTCACATAGAGATTCTCTCTTCACATCATCCTTTTGGAGAGAACTTTAGACAAATATGGGTACTAGACTCAACTTCAGTACAACTTATCATCCTGAGATAGATGGTCAGATCGAGAGGGTCAATCAAGTACTAGAGGACATGCTTCGCATGTATGTCATGGACCATCAAACCTAGTGGGAAGAATACCTAAACCTAGTGGAATTTTTCTATAACAATGGACACCAAACTTAATTGGGTATGCCTCCCTACCAGGCTCTTTATGGTAGGCCATGCAGGACCCCACTTAGTTGGGATAGGATCAAGGATAGAGTTTCCATTGGTCCTGAGCTAGTCAGAGATATGGAGTAGTAGGTGACTTTTATTAGGCAGTGACTTGAGGAAGCTCAAGATAGGTAGAAGAAGCATGCAGATGTGAAGAGGATTGATCGAGCCTATCTAGTTGGAGACAAAGTCTTCTTGAGAGAGTGACCGCATAAGAGTCCAATCTATTTTGGAAAGGGCTCTAAGCTAGCACCCCATTTTGTTGGACCTTTTGAGATCCTTGAGAGGATAGGAACAGTCGCTTACCATTTAGTGTTTCCATCTATCCTATCATGCATCCATGATGTGTTTCATGTTTCAGTTCTGAGGAAGTATATTTATGATGAGTCTCATGTGATAGATTGGGATGCCTTACAGGTGGAGTTGGACGGGAAGCTGGCTTTGGAGCCAATTCGTATATTGGCTCGGCGGACATTGGGTCTTCGAGGTAGAGAGTTGGACTAGGTTAGGGTCCAATGGGATTTCTATGAAGAGGTTACAGCCTCTTGTGTGGACACAACACAGATGAGATCACAATACCCTCACCTCTTCGATGAAGTCTAGGAGGAAGTTCATGCCTAGAGGGGGTGGATGTGAGGCCTACTTTAAACTATTATAGTTTTACTATTTTGTTCTCATGCTTCCATTAGTTTATACTTTGACATACTTTAACTATTAGAGACTTTTTATACATTTGAGGATCGGTGGGATCCTGTGTTATACATTCAACACTTGATTTTGTAATCAGGGTACTTTTGAGATACTTTATGTTTTGATTCAATTTCAGCTTATGATGGATGTCTTATATGGATTTAAATGTATGAATGTAATATGATGAGTTTGGTTTTGAAAATCGATGCTAGATTATTTCAGTTCTAATGCAAATGTGGTTTATATGCATGTATATTATTGATTTCATGTTATGTTTCATATCATGTTGTTTTGGATCTACTAATGTGTGCATTGAGTGTGTAGGGAAAGTTGACCATAGATCTAAACTAGGGACCCAGTACTGGAACCTATGTAAATACCTGTGCTTTCCAAGGTCCTGTCTATATAAAGAGACATGGACTTCATTATTTATGTGGTTATTTCATAAATGTGGTTTTCATGTGTGTTATTAAATTAGTAAATGTTTATGTGATTGAGTCATGCCATTTTTTTTAACTTAATGTGCCAAATTTGGCAATTGTTGTAATTTAAATGTTGACATGGCTAGTAAAGGGGAACTAGGGTTAGTATTATGGTTAACTAAGGTTATCTAGGAGTAGTACCCATGCTTACCCCAAGAATAGAAGTTTCTAGAAGTCTTCCTGACTTAGAAATCCGTAGGTTAACTTTAGGGTTAGTTTTAGAAGGTCTTTTGGGCTCCCAGGGGGTAATCGGGGTTAGTTTTAGTCACCCAACTTGGTACCCTATGGGTTAGGGGTCATTTTTTATCATTAATGAGCCTCTAAACTCATTTATTGTTCCCTTTAAGTGTCATTTTCAGTCTTGAGCAAATTTTGAAGAGGAGTGTGACTTTGGTTAACCTCACTCTCTCTTCTACCCAAGTTTCATTTGACTTCACCCATGGAGGGTTAGCAAGTGGATAGTTAATGGTTGGTTAGAGTTACCTCACCTTTGGGTTAAGCCTTTCTCTTTTTGGAGGTTTTCCTATTTAGGGAAGGATTTAGGATGAGTTGAGTGTTCACCCACTCTCTACCCTTAGAGACAAAATTTAGTTTGAAGGAGCCTTTTTGGAAGGAGCTTAGGAAGGATAGCTCAACACCAATCTATTTCTCATTCTAGCTTGGAATTAAGGTTGGATTTCTTTAAAGTAAAATTATTTGTTTTTTATGTGTGTTATTGAGCTCAAAAACTCCATTAATGGAGTCCTATGTGTTTTGAAGCTTTATTTTCAGAATTGAAATTTTAATGTTTTGTTTTATAATGTCTTTATTTTGTGATTGGATTTCGAATGGGTCTTCAAGGCACACTCACCCTTGGGAGGGCAGAGTAACCTTAAAGGGGTAGATGGAAATGATTCCTATTAGTGTAGAGTCTCCCATGTGTGGAGGGAAAAACATGGGGTAACATGATACCCATGATGCCAAGAAGGGCCTGAGGACACCTAGGAGGCATAAGGAGGTTATTTCAGGGCTGCATCTTGTGAAGATGGTCCTCTTCAAGTCCATGTGAGGCTTGTGTGTATTCATTTGATTTCTTGGCTATCTCCTACAATGAGGTCTACCACTACCCCTATTTTAGGTAGGTCTCTTGGAGATCTATCCTTTGTTCATCCTTGTGTTGGGAAGTTTTCTAGAGTACGAGTTTTCAGTTCATTGGTCTGCTTGTTGTGTTTTTCTGTTTGTAACCTATTCCGGATTGGATCCCCAAGCTCGGGGGTGGCCTTGTAAAGGCCTAGGTTGGGAGGTGAGCCTCCATGGTCAACTT
This sequence comes from Thuja plicata, assembly GCA_018584345.1. Taxonomy (NCBI): domain Eukaryota; kingdom Viridiplantae; phylum Streptophyta; class Pinopsida; order Cupressales; family Cupressaceae; genus Thuja; species Thuja plicata. The sequence continues at coordinate 640,134 of MU224033.1, forward strand.
CAACATATTACAGGCTCCTGATGGGATAGTGAAGATGCATTATACCCTTATGTGAAAGATGGGTATGTCAAAAAATGATCCTTTGTAACCTTTGATGTTTTAGTAATTTTCATTGTTTCTAAAAATGGCATTGAGACCATATGTTGTAACCTGTATTTATGTAATTATATATTCCAAATGTGGGATGAAGTCCTCATGAAATTTTGTATCCATATTTAGTTTTAATAATTAAGGAGATTTGCAAAAATTATGATGTGTGTCTTACCCTTACTAGGTTTACCATTATGTTGATATGGAAACAATAAGGAAATTACTAATTTCATGGCTCATGTAAATGTAGATAATTACAATCTAAAATCATGCATTTCAAGTTAGTAATACATTTTTTATTTATATTCTTGTTAGCAATTTGGTTATTATAAAGTAAAAGAACAATAGTAGTAGATCCCTTACCTTATGATTAGTATTAGTGGAGGTTCAAATAAATAATTTAATCTTTATGTTCTTAAGGAAACAAAAAAAACCCTACTTTATACTTTGAAAATTTTCATAAACAAAAAAAAAGAGACATCAAACCTTATTTTTTTCTCCACTAAATTGTAGAGTATAAAATATAGATTACTTTGAGCAAATTGAATTTGAAAAATAATGTTCCCTTATAGCCCCTGTTTGGGGAGATACAAACCTATTTTTTTTTCACCAGTCCATTCTTGTAACTTTTTGTTTTATTTAAATATATATATATAGAAAAGATCAAAAGAAAATACATTTAAATAAAATACAAGTTTTAAGTCCTGCGCGGACTGGCCTTGGAATTTCTTTTCTTGACTATTTTTTTTGGGTCGGAGAGGAGGGCCAAGACCCTACCCCGCGGCCCCCTCTGTGTAAGAGTGGGGCAGGGAGGGCCGACCTCTCCCCAGCTGCCGCCGTCCACCTCAGTGGGTTGGGTCACGCAGCAAGCGGGCCGTCCACTGTGCTTTCACAGTAGGAGCGGCGCCGCCGCCACCGGTTCCCCACTGTCTTCTCCATCGCCGCCTCCCGTTTAAACCCTCCACCCCATGCGGCGCCATCTGCCATTCCTCCTCCACCCTGTAACAAATTTTCCCCCACCGCTCCTCCATTCCTGCGAGATCTCCTTAAGGATATTTAGGGTTTATAACTTAACATTTTATCATATTTGCAAGTTTAAAGTTTTATTTATTGTTTAGATGGGATTTTGTTATATAATATGATTTTTGTATGAAAGGATTGCTGGGTTTAGAATTCTTGATTTCATTTTATTTATAGGTTAGATGTTAAGTTAATAACATATTACTTTTGATGTTAATTAGATACTTTTTTTTTTATGTAAAAGGATTTAATATAAATGCTATTTCTTCTAGATTAGATTTAATAAATATTTAAATAGATTTAATGTTGACTAGATTAGATCTTATATTAGATTAGATATTATTTTACCCAGGAGATTTAATTCATTTTAAAGGATTAAATTTGACTTATAGTTATGTATATGTTTATTTTGTTAAAACAAATTTAGTTGATTTTTCAAATAATGTTACTATGTTGGTCTAATCGAATTTCTTCATAGGTATTTAATAATACTTAGTATGTCAATTTAGATTTAAAGGGGTTTAAATTAAATTATTTAAATTGAAGTTATAATGTTATAAAGATAAAAATTTATTTCTTTAGATTAGATAGGTTAGTCCCTTTAATTTATGGACTATTAAATCTTAGGTTAAGGGATATTGCGTTTGATTGTTTTACGTGGGTTTTATGTCGTTATATATTCTATTTAATTATTCCTTTAAGTTAACAAGCGATCGACGTAGATATCGTCCCCCTTTTTACCAATTGTGTGAATGAATGAATATTTGTCAAACGTGGTCAAACCTTGGTTGTTTGACTCAATTTTTTGAACCAGGTGTTCCTTGTAGTCCCTAGGTCTTAGGATTCCAGTTTTGTGCTTTTCAGAGATGGTTGAATTTTTGGTCAAATAGGGTTGACTTTTTGGACAACTATCTCAATTTGTGCACCTTAGCCTTTCTTAGGGCTTAGTAGGCCCTAGTATCTTCCTTTCTCTTATTTCAGAGTATGGTTGACTTTTGGTCAATTGTCTCGATTTACGTGCTGATCAAGGTATCTAGTTTAGGATTACCTAGTAGGATAGTTCTAAGAGATATCCTGCCCCGTATGACTTATCCTGTTACTATTTCTCCTCTGAACTATTTAGCATGCACTTGCTATACCTTTGAGGTAGCATAATCATTCGGTTTAGAGCATTTTAAATTTTTTTGTTAGTGTATTTTTACCCAAATTTTGGGCATGACATTTTGGTATCAGAGCAAGGTTTAGCAATATTGGGAACCTAACCCACTATGTTGTCACTAAATCTGTCTTGTATTTGTAGGATTCCACCTATCACTCACCAAGTTCATCAGCAAGGGCGTGGTCGAAGACATGTCCCCATGGCATGCGTTGAGGTATGAGCTGAAGTAGAGGATCGTATGAGGGATTAGAGTCCACCTCCCGAACCCCCTCCCGATCCTTATGCAACTCTATTGTTGGCCTTTCAGAACCTGGTCAGGCTCATTCTCGACCACATGCCACCTGTTAATCAGGAAAGAGAGAGAAATAGTAGCCCACCTCCTAGAGTAGGAGGGAATCAGGTAGATTAGGAAGAGGAGTCCATTGCAGCACCAGATGGTGTTCCTAGGGGAGGTGCACAGAGACTCGATAGAGCACCCCCGATATTGGGAATCAGATCACAAAGTTGATGAGGCTTAAACTTCCTCCCTTCACAGGAGAAGTAGATGGGGAAGGAGCTGAGGCTTGGATTTTAAGCCTGGAGAGGTGCTTTGGGTTGTAAAATTATGGTAGAAACCTTAAGGCACGGTTCACAATTATTTTTCTTTGAG
>MU224033.1:643101-688330 GCA_018584345.1 Thuja plicata
AAGAGTGGGGCGGGGAGGGTTGGCCTCTCCCCAACTGCCACTGTCCACCTCAGTGGTTTGGGCCGCGCGGCAAGCGGGCCATCCACTGTGCTTTCACAGTAGGAGCGACGCCGCTGCCATCGGCTCCCCACTATCTTCTCCACTGCCGCCTCCCGTTTAAACCCTCCACCCCATGCGGCACCATCCACCATTCCTCCTCTGCCCTGTAACAAATTTTCCTCCTCCGCTCCTCAATTCCTGCGAGCTCTCCTTAAGGGTTTATAACTTAACATTTTATCATATTTGCAAGTTTAAAGTTTTATTTATTGTTTAGATGAGATTTTGTTATATAATATGATTTATGTATGAAAGGATTGCTGGGTTTAGAATTCTTGATTTCATTTTATTTATAGGTTAGATGTTAAGTTAATAACATATTACTTTTGTTGTTAATTAGATACTTTTTTTTATATAAAAGGATTTAATATAAATGCTATTTCCTCTAGATTAGATTTAATAAATATTTAAATAGATTTAATGTTGAATTAGATCTTATATTAGATTAGAATATATTTTACCTAGGAGATTTAATTCATTTTAAAGGATTAAATTTGAATTATAGTTATGTATATGTTTATTTTGTTAAAACAAATTTAGTTGATTTTTCAAATAATGTTACTATGTTGCTCTAATCGAATTTCTTCATAGGTATTTAATAATACTTAGTATGTTAATTTATATTTAAAGGTGTTTAAATTAAATTATTTTGAAGTTATAATGTTATAAAGATAAAAATTTATTTCTTTATATTAGATAGGTTAGTCCCTTTAATTTACGGACTATTAAATCTTAGGTTAAGGGATATTGCATTTGATTGTTTTACGTGGGTTTTAAGTTGTTATATATTCTGTTTAATTATTCCTTTAAGTTAACAAGCGATCAACGTAGATATCTTCCCCCTTTTTACCAATTGTGTGCATGGTTGACTTTTGGTCAAATGTGGTCAAACCCTAGCCATCTGACTCAATTTTTTGAACCAGGTGTTCCTTGTAGTCCCTAGGCCTTAGGATTCTAGTTTTGTGTTTTTCAGAGATGGTTGACTTTTTGGTCAACTAAGGTTGAATTTTTGGAGAACTGTCTTGATTTGTGCACCTTAGCCTTCCTTAGGGCTTAGCAGGCCCTAGTATCTTCCTTTCTCTTATTTCAGAGTATAGTTGACTATTGGTCAACTATCTTAGTTTATGTATTGATCAAGGTATCTAGTTTAGGATTACCTGGTAGGATAGTTCTAAGAGATATCCTACCCCGTAAGACTTATCCTGTTACTATTTCTCCTCTATACCATTTCGCGTGCACTTGCTATACGTTTGAGGTAGCATAATCATTCCTTTTAGAGTGTTTTAAATTTTTTTGTTAGTGTGTTTTTTCCCAACATTTGGGCATGACAGTATCGATGCACTTAGGATGTAAAAAATGAAATGCAATGCGTAAATACTTTATTTTTGTATTTTCTTTCTGTCTCATTTTATGAATGCAAAATGTATGCTATGGATTGGAAACGATATTGATATCAGTAATAGTAAATGGATGTAATTAACTTGGTTTTAAAAGAATAAAATAGAAATCATTTTTTGAGCCCAAATTCCTTATGCTTTTACTTCTTTCACAAATGTATCATGCAATCTTTAAATGCAGCTATATGCAGACTCTTAGGACTTGTCACTAACTTACATATATTGTAGCATTTCTATCATCATTAGGCATTGTTTGGAACATATACCACCTGATAGTACAACCATCACTAATACCCACTGATATTATGAAAGTATGAATACTATGTTTTATTGAAATGCCGAAAATAGAGTTAGGCATCAAGGCATAGAAGCTAGGATGACAAGATAGTCACCTTCCTTTTAATATATCAGATTATGTGTAAGACAAGCTATTAGACCCGCAATGACCTTGAAAATTCACATCCTTGGGTACATTATGCTTCTTATACCTTAGCGAGAATCTGAGGGTTTTTAGAAAAGAGATAAGGAAATTGTTCCAACCTTACTGTAGTTTACACATAACAAAGATCGAGATATATGTGGCTATCCACCCATAGTGGCAGCTCTTACCATGAATATCTAAGTTAGGTGAAACTTATAGGATCATTTGGAACAATCACCATACGTAGAAAATCAAGAAAATATTATGCCCCCCATCCTTGCGACTCTTTGTCTTTGCACAGACGTCATGGAGTAACTCGGAAGACATAACAAATATCAATTGTGAAGCAATCAAATAAAATTCATAACTGCTTAAATGCCCCCAGTGAAAACATCATGGGTACATAAAAGAGTCACAATCAAACTATGTTTAGGTAGTATTGATTCTTTTTTCAAGCGCAGTAGAGATTCAATAATAAAAAGTTTGGAATTAAAGCAATATGTGTTCCATGTCTATGAACGTTCCTTCTATTTGCAATCCAATGTAGATCATAGGAACATCATTTATGTTAGTACAATGTTTGTGTCATCCTTGTTTCATGAAGGTGACAGTTTGATGAAAACATCGAGTATCATTGTGTCACAATACAAAACATTCTATGACAACCTAGCAAACGCAACCTATCATGCCGACAAAGATGCCCTCAGTGTAGAATGACTTGATCCTAAGACAGAAATGCAGACAAATCCCAAGCGAGGATAATATTTTTGTAAGGAAATAAAATCAACTCATAGCACAGGTATAATCGTGAAGGCTTAGTATCAGTAATGTATTGATAGATGGAGCACAAAACACAAGTGACTCCCGATTGCTAGGTTTTCACCACTTGGCAAGACCGTTTATTATTTTTGCTACCAAGATGCCTGTTTTACCATGTTGTCATCAAGGCACTTTTCTCTTTTTCAATTTTTTTGCTATTTTTTCTTTTTTTGAATGTTTTTGTAGTATCAAGGTGCCTATTTTACTAGGTTTTCACCAAGGATACCTTTCTTTAGGAATTTTTCCACTATTTTTAGATTTCTTCAGGATCAATTTCTAAATGTTTTTGGTATTTTCTGAGAACTATTTCACTGTACAGGCTTTGCTAGCCGAACATCAAGCGTAGAACCACTTTAAATGTAAAAATTTGATAGGATCTGGAAGGACGTCTCCCTCAGGTGTAGCCAGTTGATAGGCTCTAGTCCCAAAAGCAACAGTGATAACATAAGGTCCCAGCCAGTTAGGTTCAAATTTCCCCTTTTGTTCTCTGTTGGGCTGGTTCTTAGGATTCTCCTTTAGGATGAGATCCCCCACTTGAAATTGGCATGGTTTAACCTTTTTATTGTACCCTTTGGACATGCATGCTTGGTACAACTTCAGATGATCGAACGCCTATTGTCTGCGCTTGTCAAGTAGGTCTAAATAATTCACCCTATCGATGCAGTATTGCTCATCAGTAACAAGACCTTGTAAAGATATCTGCAAAGATGGGATTTCAACCTCAATAGGTAGTACTGCTTCAGCGCCATAGACTAGGGAAAATGGCATGGCTCCAGTTGGTGTTCTGATGCTTGTTCTATAGGCCCATAATGCTGGATTTAGTTGTAGATGCTAGTCTCTGCCAGACTTACTCATAGTTTGGTGTAGGATCTTGAGAATATTCTTATTAGATGCCTTAGTCTGTCCATTACCTTGAGGATAATAGATTGAGGAGCAGTGTTGAGTAATGTGGAATTGTTCACAAAGGTCATCAATGTCTTGATTTTTAAGTTGGCCGCCATTGTCTATTACAATTGATGAGGGTATCCCATATCTATAGATAATGTAGTTCAGAATGAACATAGCCACCTGTTTGCTAGTGGCTTTGATTAGCGACATGACTTTGACCCACTTTTTGAAATACTCAGTGGCTGTAATGATGAACTTATGTCCATTTGAAGAGCTAGGATATATTTGTCCAACCAAGTCAAAGGCCCATTGCTAAAATGGCCAATGTGTAATGAAAGGTATAAGTTCTCTGGCAAGAGCATGGATGAGATTTCCATGTGTCTGGCATTTATGACATGTTTTGGAAAACTAAATAGAATTTTTTTCTGTGGTAGGCCATTAATAGCCTACTCTAAGCAGTTTCTTTACTAGTGAAAATTCATTTGAATGTGATCCACATACACCTTCGTGGACTTCTTTTAACACGTGATCGGACTCTTCAAGTTCTAAACATCAAAGAATTGTACCATCAACACCTTGTCAATATAAGTTATTAGTTATGAGGACATAATGTGATGTTGTCCTAATCAAGGCTCTTTTCTCATTTCTGGATAGATTGTTAGGAATGGTTTGGTCAGTTAGATAGGCAATGATATTAGCATATTGAGATTGGTCTGGGGTGTTCAAAGCACAAATTACTTGGTATTTAGGGGTATCAAAGGCATGATAGGAGAGTTATTCCACCAATAAGTCATAGTGGAATTGATGTTCTTCTAGTTGTAACATGGAAGCCAATGTAGCCATAGCGTCTGTAGCTTTGTTCTCTATTCTAGGTATCTGCTAGAATGTGATAAAGACAAAGTACTTCTTGAGGTCATCAACTAGTTGCTTGTAGGGTTTCAACTTCTCATATTTTTTCTGGTAATCTCTATTGCCTTGATTGATGATGAGCTAGGAGTCACCATACACATGTAACTCTATAATCTTCCATTCTATGGGGAGCTTAAGACCATTTACCAATGCCTCATATTCAGAAATGTTGTTCGTGCATGGACACATCAACTTGTAAGACTTGGGGATTTTGTAACCTTGAGGAGTTATGAATAGAACCCCTAATCCAGAGCCTTGTTGCATGAAAGAACCATCAAAATACATTTTCCATGGGTACTCAGTTAGATGCATAATGGTCTCATCAGGGAATTCAATCTTTAAAGGTTCATCATCTTGAAGTGGTGAATCAGCTAGTTTATCTGCAAGGACTTGTCCTTTAATAGCCCTCTTGTCTACATAATCAATGTCGAATTCACTTAGAATGAGGAGCCATTTTTCCAGACATCCTATCAATGCTATTTTTCTTAAAAGGTACTTTAGAGGATTGATCTTAGCAATGAGCCTTACTATATGAAAGGGCATGTAGTGCCTCAATTTCTATGATGTGAAGACGACTACTAAGCATGCTTTTTCAATAATGTTTTAATTGAGCTCATTGGAGACTAGCATTCTACTGATGTAGTAGATAGTTCTTTCTTTCTTAGTTTCATCCTCTTGTGCTAACAATACTCCTAGTGATGTAGCTATAGCTAAAATATATAGGAGTAATGGTTTTCTATGAATAGGTGCCATAAGAATAGGAGGAGTAGCTAGGTACCCTTTTAATTCTCTGAAGTTGGCTTCACAATGTTCATCCAATTTGAAGGTGACCCCTTTATGTAGAAATTTGGTAAAGGGTTGTGCTCTATCAACAAGTTGTGACATGAACCTCCTGATCGATTGAAGTCTCCCTTGGGATGTCCTTATTTGACTGATGTTGCATGGAGGAGTCATCTCTAGTATAGCCTATAATTTTGTAGGATCTACCTCAATTCCCTTCGTTGAGACAATAAACCCTAAGAGCTTTCCTGATTGGACCCAAAAGTCACACTTCTTTGGATTGAGCCTAAGTTGAAATTGCTCTATCCGATCTAATATCTTTCGTAAATCAGCAATATGAGTACTCCTTTCTTTGGATTTGGCTAAGGTGTCATCCACGTAATCCTCCATGTTTTTATGGATCATATCATAGAATATAGTAGTCATTGCTCTTTGATATGTGGCAATGACATTCTTTAACCCAAATGGCATGACGTTCCAGCAAAAGGTTCCCCACGCACATGTAAATGCGGTTTTCTCTTGATCCTCAGGGGCAATTTTTATTTGATTCTAGCCTGAGAAACCATCTATTAGTGAATACATTTGGTAGCCTTCTATGAGGTCTATGATCATATCGATGTTAGGTAGGGGGAAGTAATCCTTAGGACATGCCTTGTTTAAGTCTCTAAAGTTTGTACATATCCTGATAGATTTATTAGATTTAGACACAGGGACCACATTGGAGATTCATCCTGCGTAGGAAATGACTCTAATAAATATAGCTTTCAACAATTTCTCTAGCTCCACCTTTACTAGAAATGCAACATGAGGATGCATCTTTCTAATTTTTTGTTTCACGGGCTTGATCCTAGTAGCTATAGATAAGTGGTGCATTATCAATTCAAGGTCCAACCCAGGCATATATGTATAAGACCATGCAAAACTGATCTTCTTTTCCTTTAGGAACTCAGTGAATTGTACCTTTTCCTCTTCAGATAAATATTGTGCTAGGTGTACTATTTGGGGATCTTCAATTGTTCCCAAATTAACTGGCTGTGTTGGTTCTATCAGAACTGAAGACCTTTCTTGAAAGTGCTCGGGGAGGATATCAAGAATCTCATCCATTGGCACCTTTGAGAGGTTTTCACCATTAGATGTATCTTTTGTTTTTACTATTTTAGGATCTGATACTGCCACAATGTGGTTTTCACCATCAGTTCCCTTTTTCTTTTTATTTTTCAATTTTTGAATGAGAAACTTGATATTCTCCTGTGACATGTTTACACTCCTTGCATTGGTGGAAGAAGGGTAAGGTTCGTAAGCATTTAGATAACAAGCTAAGGTGTAGTCATTGGGAAAGTCGAGGATAGGAGAAGGATCTGTACTAGTCCAATCAATTAGGTCTGGGTTTATCAAAGACAAGGAATCAAACTCTAGGAAGGACATCATCGTGTTAGCATCATGAATATTAACTGACATGACATGTCCTATTAATTTAAATTCTTTGATGTTTAGATCAATAAGAGCTAGATCATCATTAAAAGGGTCATTGTTAGTCATATGAGGACCAAACTCTAGTGACTCATTAGTAGAAATTTCATCATCATCTCTTTGTAAAAGGAGGATTCTTGCTTGTCACCTTTGAAATTCTTCTAGACTTATGAGAACACCAGTCTCTCCATCAATGATTGGCAGAAGGAACTCTTCCTCTACTTCAAGAATATCAGCGTTGTTGGGAGTAGTGTTAGAATGTTCACGAGGTGCCGAGGGAGCCTCAAACATGTGAATTGTAACTATTTCAATGTAATCTATGGTGACAGATAACTCATCCCATTCATAATCATGAGAGTCAGTGATTTCATCGTCAGATGGGTTTAAAAATTCTGCAATAGTTATCTGATGTACTCGGTTAGCTATCTGTGGATCAAAGTGTGGTAGATCAAGGACATGTGTGATTGTAACTAACTTCCCCTAGTGAGGATGGGAATCCTATTGTCAGTGTGTGCTCTCCATAGCTGTTGCTATCAATGGTACCTCTGAGCTACCTGTTGTTGTGTCCTCTACCTCTTGAATAAGAGGCTGTGATAACAAAGGGATGCGAAGATCTTGTGGTACCTCAAAGCTTGGTACATAGCACTCTCCTTGATATTTGGGATTCTTTGTACCAACATGTAATAAAATTTCATAGGACCATAGCTCCAGTTCTATCTCCTCTATTTCATCACTCCCTTTGTCAGAGATCAGACTATCTTTTGAAGTAGGTTTGTCAGATTCAATATTAAAATCTAGTCCTATTTTGTCTCTGGTATTCCTGAACTCCATGTGTATAGGTTCAATAAGTCCTCTTCTAGTATCTCTTATAGGTCCTTTTCCTTTGTATCCCATTTTCTTGAGGAGGTCGTATCCTTTACCATACTATTCTGGAGATATCTCTACATGTTTGACCTCAATTTCCGTTGGTTCTCCTTTGTAAAGCTAGTCCAAGACTACCTGTTCTTTTGTTTTATCTAAAGAATATGTGGATTCCTTTACCATTCCAGTTGCTTTGTGGATTTTTGGCTCCTTGGATGCAGTAGGTGTGAATGTCGAGGAAGGTTTTCCATAGGATCTTGGTGACACCAGAAGTTCTGTCAGGGATGGAGTCATGTCCAACTTGTATTCTCCCATACCTATTTCTTCAAGTTTTAAGGTTTTTCCAAAACTTTTCATAACCATGTCCTTGGTAGTTTAAGGAGAAATCTCATCCATAGCTTCTTTTTTATGTGGAATCATACTAACTACTTTGATATTGTTGCAAGTATAATTAGCATCCATAGGAATTGTCACTTCCACCCCATTATGTGGGAACTTGATACACTGGTGGTAAGTAGATAGCATAGCTTGCATTTCGTGAATCCATGGTCTCCCCAATAGGATGTTGTAGGCCAGGGGTAGATCCAAAACTTGACATATGATATTCCTTTCAATTGGTCTGACTCTGATGGGTAGAACAATAAGACCTTTAGAGGATCTTTCTTCCTCATCATAAGCTTTGATAGTTATTTTTCTTCTAGAGTCAATGGTCTGTTATGAAAGACCCAGTTTCCTGGTTAGATTAAGTATACAAATATTCAATCCTATGCCTCCATCTATCAATACGCATCTAACATGAGATTTATGAATGAGGACTTCGATATGGAGGGTTTGATTATGTGGATGTGTCAATGATTTATCATCATCTTCATAAAAGGAGAGGTGATGTGGTGCTGAGATGTGATTGACCATCACTTGGACTTTGTCTATATCAAGGTCCTTTGGTACATTTGCGGCATGTAAGGCTTTTTCTAGGATTTCCCTATGCACTGTGGATATTTTAAGCAACTCAAAAATGAAAATTTTGGCAGAGGTTCGTTGCAATTGGTCCACCAAGTCATACTTTTCTGCAGGAATAGTAACCATGTATTTTGCTACCGATTTAGGAATAGCAACAATAGGGATCTTGGAATTTGATGCTAGTTTTGGGGAAGAATTGGGTCCTTTGATCGTGACCTGTGCTTGGCTACGAGTCACCACATTTTTTTGGAAAGAAACACCTTTGATTGTGACCACATTAATTGATTCAGTTTGAATGTCTAGCATATTGATCACATTATCATTATTGGAGTAGGTGTAGTTTACTTCATTACCTTTCCCTTTAGATGTTTCCCCTTTGTCATAGTTAGGGAACGGTTTGTTGAAGGCGGTATGATCTTTGTTGGTAGTGTGTCCTTCTACTTTGATCTTCCCTCATTTGATGAGGTCTTGAATAACATGTTTAAGCTTAAGGCAATTGTTAGTCTTGTGTCCTTTGTTCTTGTGAAAGACACAGTAGGAATTATCATCCCACCACCTTGGTTTGACCGTTGGTTCCCATGGTTTGGAATCTGGGATTGTGAGAACTTTTTTGTCTAAAAGTGTCTTCAAAACAATCTCGAGAGGCTCTCCCAAAGGAGTGAATGTTCTTTGAGGTTTTGAAGTCCATGGTCATCCCTTGTTATTATCATTGTTTACTTTGGGTATGGGGGTTGTTACCTTGGTATCTTTTCTTGCTTGCATACTGTTGGTTAGATTGAATACCTTAGGTTTAGGACCAATATTGGATGCATCTACTACGCCATCGTTGACAACATTTTTGTTCTGCTTCCACCATTTAGGTTTGGAGTTGGAGTTGTTAGGTTTGTTTTCACTTTGAAGAGTGATCTCCCCTTTTTTGACCATAACTTCTTTGATACAGAGGGCATTCTTAATCATCCTTTTGAAGCTAGGGGAATCTTCCATCTGCAATGTGTAGTTCAATTCTGGTATCAAGTTATTGACAAAGATTTCCATTTTCATGGGTTCGAGAATGGCTCTTGAATACTGTGCAAAGATTTTCCTCCACCTTTGTAGAAAGTGGGTAAAGGATTTTCCAGTCTTCTATTTAGTATTGCATAGATCCATCATAATTACGTCATGCTGGATATTATAGGGGTGATGTTGGATAAACTGTTGTATTAACTCAAAATTTTTGACCTTGGGTGTAAGTTTTGAGAAACATTCCATGGTGTTGCCTCATAGACTTCCATGAAATAGTTGCATGAGGTAAGTGGGTTCATGCATGTACTCTATGCTAAGAGCACAAAACTCTCGAACATGGTCATGTGGATTAATCACTCCCATATACTTGTTTTATTTTGGCCGTGCCACATTGGGAGGGAATGGAACCATAGTGATACTCTTGTCGAAAGGAAATGGACAAATGGAGTCCACCGAGTATTTCATTTTGGGTTTAGCCTTCTCTTGCTTGAGAGTCGCAAGTTCCGTTTGCATTAAGGTAAGTTGTTTGGCAAGAATAGAAATAGGAGTCAGTATCTCCTTTTCTTTTAGTTATTCCACATCATAATCCTTGGGTAATTTTATGCCAGTGGATGCTAAATGGAGAAAGTATTTCTCTTTATCCTCATCAATCATCTTTTCTAGTATCTTTTGGAACCTCTTTCTCTGTTTGAGTTTATTGTACTCTTCTTCAGTGATGTCTTCCTCACTACCTGATTCAAATAGAGGAAGTTCAAATGTGGGTTCTTTTTCATTGATATCTTTGTGATTTTGGCTTTTTCTATTGTCATATTTGTCAAAAGCTTCACTCCATCCACAAGTGGACTTGTCCATTTATGGAGAGTCTAGATCAAGCAGGGAACTGTGAGATGTTTCTCCTTGAAAGTGTGGTGATTTAGGAGGCACTTTCAATCCTTTAGACATGTTCTTGTTGCATCTTGTGTTAACCATGTATCTGTATCTCCAATTCATCAAAGTTTCCCAAGAGTGTCAGGTAGTATTTTGAATCATTCAAGTGAGTGTGTCTAGATGGAAGTATTGTTTGTATCTTGGTGGGAGTAAATATTCCAGCATCAGAGGGTTAGAATGCCTTGATAGTGACCTGGGAACCAAGTTGTTGTAAGAAGTGGACATACCACACGTATTGAGATAGATAACAAAAAATTGACCAGACATACAAGGTAGATGTTTGAAAAAGTGTTTCGACACAGTGACAAGGAGACTAGAAAAGAAAATAGGGGCAGACTAAAGAGCCAAAAGGGTATCCAAATCAACTAAGTTTTCTTGAGAAACTATTCTGCAAATGCCCACTATCCTAGATGTGAGCTCCCAGATGCAAGCCTAGAAATACTGGATGCGAGCTACTGATGACCCTAGATGCGAGCTAGAACCCTATATGCGATGATATGTTGACCAGATGCAAGCCAGGATACCAAAAAAAATTTAGGAAATCTAGGATACGATTTTCTGATGTCTCTGTCAGATTTGATCAATTTTAAAAAAATTATCTTGGAAGTGTGTGAAGTTTGTCTGATTGCAGTTTTGAGTTCTGATACCTGTCAGTGAATAAAAACACATGTGTAGACCTAGGATTGAAATTTGTTTCTTGTTTTGAAAATTTTATCTTTTTAGTGATCTTTCAGTTATGTCAAGCATTGTTGCATTGTTAAAGTGGTGAAAAAACACATTTTTATGCCCTATTTTCTAGGTGGAGGATGGAAATCCTTGCTCGTTGACTTAGGTATACACTCAAATGCTAATCAGAATACAACCATCACCAAGCATGCAATGGCTCTAGTCATGATGCTATATTAGCCAACTCCAAATGCAAGTGAGGGCACAATATGATGAGTGTCTTGGGGCAATTACTTTTTGCCTTGCACAAGGATTATCACCCTTTCGGGGGTGAATCATGAATTCTTTTAGTTTAAATGTTGTCTATGATTAGGCAATCCGTTTGAAACTGTCCCCCATAGAATTGCACAAGGTAAAATTAAGGTGTATAGCCCTATGAGTACTCAAATATGTGTAGTCTCACAAGAAAGATTCAAGCGGCTCCGCTCTACACACCCCCAAGCATGTTCAAGGAATAATGTCAAAATTCTAGGAACAAAACTGATTCCATCTTTCGAGGCTTTGGCCTATGAGGAAGCAATTATTTATAGCGAGTTGGAAGGGTTGGCATAAAACCTGTCCTCACTTGGGTCATTCCCGGGAGATTTTTCCTCAACTGGCAGGCCCTCTACTATTAAATAAGTGTAAAAAGGATTGGCAAGTGTAGGACATCTAGATTTCTGATTCCTCCAAAGAAGAAGAGAATATTCTCCTAATCCATGTTGTTTTCTCCCAAAATAGTTTCAGTAAAATAGTTCATTCCCTCAAGCAATATTGTGCTCGATTTAAGATGTTCCTACTTTATGGAAAATGGAATGCTTGAAAGTAAAGTTTGTTTTGTTCCATTTCCGCAATTTTAGATGAGTAGCTTGTTCAATTTCTGATCCCCAAAATTTAGACAATGAGATTGTTCATTTAGCCCACAAATTTAGTGCTTTGATTTGTTCATTTACTAATCCAAAAGAAATTTAGTTTTGTTTGCTTTTGTTCAGTTATCTCCAAATTCCTTTCAACTCATAAACTGATGTGTCAGTTTCTGATTTTCCTTAAAAGGAAAAGAGCATAGTCCTCTAGTCAGTTTAGTAAAAGATTAGAAAATGTTTTTAGTGTACAAAGCATGTAAATAGAGGTCAAGAAGGGGGTTGGGCAACCTGAAAAAATTACGTTAGTATTATTTGTTTAACTCCCAAGAAAACCTTTGATAGCAACCTGCAAACACTAGTTAGGCTGCTTTAAAAGACCAAAAACCAAATTGATCAAATTGTTAGAGGTTAGGCAATGAAGTAAGCAAGATTTTTCACCAGATGCGATCTTAAAAATATAGGATACGATACCATATACCAGATGCGAGTACTTGTTACCAGATGCGAGTGAATGTTCCCTAGATGTGATCCTAAATTCAAAACAATCTGGGAAATCCCAGATGTGAGCCTCATTTTCTGTGTTGCGAGGGCGTATCCCGGATGCGAGCCAGAATGACCAGATGCGACTCTGGACCTGAAAATTGGGAGGAAAGATTAGTAAAAAATGAAGTTAAAATGAGGCCAAAGTCAAAATTGGGCCCCACGGTGGGCGCTAGAAATGTGTGTGTGAAAATGTGCACCTGTTACCTGCAACACAACACTTCACTAGGTTATTGCGTTAGTGGAAAACATGGTTAGATGAGCATATAAAGCACTAAAATTGACCTATTTCTTCTAACTAAGAAGAGTATGATAAGCAACATAACAACCCTCAGATTATGCTACTATCAGTGACATATTTGACTTAACATGAAAGATTTGAGTTAAAACAAAGAAAGATATCTCCTAAACATGCAATTCTAGCTCTAAAAAGCATGAAAATAACAATGCATAAACATGAAATCTAAAATATGATATGAATCTATGTTTATTCTAAAAACATAACAATGCATTTGATTCTAAAATTATGGGCTTATTTGTGCTCAAAACCCCCTTCTATTTATAGAAGAATGAGGAGAGAGAGGGGGGACAAGGTGCATTAATGGAGTTGAAAAACTCATTAATGTAGTGTAAGAGGCATTAATGCCTTGGGCATTAATGAGGCATGGTGGAGGCAAATGCATTAAATGCTACATTAAATGTGATCTTTTAAGAGGCATGGGTAGGGTTACAAGTCAAGCTTGAGAAGGTGGACTTGAGGAAAGGAATCTTGAGATTCCTTGACTTTCTCAAGTGGGTTGAGTCCTTAATCATTCCTTAATGGAATGTGACAACATTAGGAAGTGGGTTAGGATAAAATTATGATTTAGAATTAGATTTAGCAAGGGTGAATGGGTTGGGATAGGTTGAAACCCAGAGTCAAAGTGGTTGAAGTGGGTTAGGTTGGGATTTAGAGGAATATTAATGAAATGAATAAAACTTATTTAATTCATTCAAAAATAGGAATATTAATTATTTAAGCTTTTAATTGCTTTTTAATAATCAATAGGACTATAGACAATTTAATTAAATTAATTAGACTAGGGAAATGGGTTCCTTTTGCAAGTGAGCAATTGATTTAGGGTTTTATTTAATTCCTAGTAAATTAATCATTTTAGCCATGTATTTGATTGATTTTGATTTTGGCTAAAAGTAATTAATTTA
Organism: Thuja plicata; assembly: GCA_018584345.1. NCBI lineage: Eukaryota > Viridiplantae > Streptophyta > Pinopsida > Cupressales > Cupressaceae > Thuja > Thuja plicata. Next base: position 656,943 of record MU224033.1, read on the forward strand.
GTGATTTGATCACTTTAGGAGATTAAATTGATTTCAAAATAATTATGCCAAGTAGTAACATGGTCATTTGAACATAATTGAGGGTATGATCACACTTAGGGCAAATAGGGTCTATAGTCGGAGTAGACCAAATCCAGGTGGTTACAGTAATCAAGTTCATATATTTTCCCAGTTAGTTATAATTATAATTATAGATTAATATTATTAATGTCAATTTGTTGATAATTAATTAATTAAATTAAAAGATAATATTAAATAATTATGATTGATTTAACATCTTTCTATTTATTCTTTCCATCTAGATTTAAAGTTTGTTAGAGGTAGATTTTTTTTTTTTAAAGAATTAAAATTAGTTTTTAGGTTAGATTGCCTTTTAGTTTTAGATTAATTTGATGTAGATTAAATTTTAAATTTTTTAGATTAGTTTTTTTTTTAAAAAAAAAAAAAAAAAAGATTAATTTTATTATCATTTTAGATTAGTTACTAATAAGTTCCTAATTTATAATGATTATATATTATGGTAGTTTATCTTATCTTTAATTCCAGATGGGACAAATTATTAATGTACCATTTAGATATAGTTTTGTGTGAGTGATGTTTGTGCAAAATTAGGTAAAAGGACATTCTAGAAAGAATACGAACAAAAAAGAAGGATTCACCTAACAGAGCATTAGTGTGAAAGTGGGATCAAATATTTCTGAGGAACTCTATGTAATAGTCAGGATTTGATAGGATAAGGGATTCCTCTGTAGAGGGATCGATTTGAAAATGGAGGAATGCCTCCATCTATTCTATTTTGTAGTTGAGACTATCTGTCATGTTTTTGGACCTTGGTCCTGGGCTAGACCCGAGGTTTTCTTCTCCGTTCTTTCCTACCAGTGCTCACAGAGAATGAAGATAATGTAACTTTACCACTTTTTAATATAATTAAATCCATGGCTTAGGCCTTTTACTGATAAAAAAAAAGTTTCAAATTTAGAATTAGAATTTTTTTAGATTAAGTTTATTTTTTTAGATTAAATTTTTGTTACTTAGATTAATTTTTATTTTGTTAGATTTCCTTTTTTGTTAATTAAGTTTTATTATTACTATTAGATTATATTTTTGTTTTTAGATTAAGTTTGTTAATTAGATCATTTTTTTTAATTAGATATTTTTTTTATTTTTATTTTGTTAGTTATATTTTTTAATTAGATTTTGATTTTATTGTTGGGGGATCTAATTTTTCTTTTTGTGGACTTGTGAAGGTATTGATCGTTTTGTCAAAGACATTATTTTGAAACTACTAACAAAATTTGGTGTAGGACATTTGTTAAAGACTTAATTTTTTAAACCAATTGTCTGTTTAGTTTAGCAAACAATTTGATTTTGTGTGTAAAATTGGTATTACCACGTGTTTGATGTGTTTTGTGCTTTGACATGTTTTTGTTTAAGATAGAACCCGAGATAAAACAAACATATCCTTTCCCCAAGGGAACAACCTCAAGTGGTGCTTTTAGTTTGGTTCTCTATATAAATGAAGGATAAGGCCAAAGCCAAGTCTAATTGATATTAGTGCTTACTGTACAATTCCATTTAAAAGCGGGTGTACCTTGCATATATTAAACCCCCAATAGGATTGGTTAGGGCCTTAAGTGGCTTGTTGGATGATCACAACATGTCATTTCCCCAATTTTTACTAGAAACCTATTGTGTTAGTGACCAAAATATTTCTATTTGTTGGCGCAAGAGGTCAGACCTCTGAAGATATCCCACATTTTCACAGTTCAAAGTTGAGATGGAAAATTCCTTTAGGAATTAAAAATTTGGTGTGATCAAGAAGTGAATGTCATGTAAGGGGGAACCAGTGTTACCAAATTTCTAAGCTACCTTCTCTGAATAAGTGTGACTCATATTTATCCACGGTGTGATCCAACAGATTTTGTCCTATCCTAACCATAGGTTGTGCATGTATTCTATCACAAAAGACCACTTTGTTTGGTGTGTGCATTCAAAAAATATTCCTAACCAACCATCACTTGTCCAAACTTTTAAACATTTGCACAAACATATTTATCAAACCTTGATCGAAAACATTATCCAAACTTTCAAACATTGGAAACTCAAAACCTTGCATCTTTTTAAATCTCTACACATAGGTGTTCATTAGGCTGCCTCACTTGCATCATTCATCTTAGGGTCTAGTCTACCATAGTAACCATTTTGTAATTACCTTAGTCCATCCTTTCACACCTTCTTGGTTCATCTCTTCTAACTTGCCTTAGTTTATGACCTTAGACTACATTTAGAACCTTGTCCTTGTTACCATTTTGTCACTATCATTTTTGGACTTATCATATCTCTTGGTCTTCCTTCATTTGGTCCTTTCCCTTGACTTGTATTTATATCCTTAATTTTTTCCTTATCTTTAGGTTGCATTTAGGTAATTGTCCTCCACATTGTCATAACCTTGTCCTTATCATATTGTCCTTTGCCTTCATTCTATTAGGCCACCTTTAGAGTCCCATTCCATTTCATTGGTCACCTTTGACTTGCATTATCCAAATCATCTCAGAGTTATAGGGTATATCTTGTCTCCTTTAGGTTTCATTTGTCTTCCACCCCTTTGGAATCATATTAGGAATTTCCCTTAGGTCCATACCACCCCTTCTTTTATGTTCTATTTTTTATTTTTAATAAAGGGAACCACCCCTCTAGTGGTGCTTACCGTGTGTGTGTATCTATATAAGTATATGTATATATATACATATATATGTATATATACATATATAATATATATATGTATATATATATATACATACATACATACATATATATATATATATATACACACATACATACATACATACATATATGTGTATGTATATCAATATATATACATATGTATATATGTGCATATATATATATATAAATAAATAGATATTTACATATATATATATATACATATATATGTACATAGACATATATGTATATATGTATATAAACATATATGTATATATGTGTGTGTACATATACATACATACATACATACATACATACATACATACACATATATACATATATACACATATATACATACTTAGTCCATTGAATATTACAATAAAATTATATGTATGTCAATAAATGTTTTGGGTATTGTTGGAATCACAAGAGATATTGTTGATATTATTAGAGTTATTGATATGATAATATTATTCACAAAAATATAAGAACTGTATAAGACTTGAGAATACTTTTGAAAGAGAGTGTGATGTCGTTCCCCTAAAGGATTTATGTGGTGGCTTGGAGGAGCATACATGGTCAATGGCAAGGGATCCCTTTAATTCATGAGGTTGGGGAATGCATCTCAAGGCAACAAGTAAGCTCTAATATCCTAAATAGTGATGGTAAGCATGTTGATACTTAAAAATATAAAATGGTTAATGGGAAAAAATGCAATTAGAGGATTACTTCCTATCCCCGTTAATTGCACATTTGGAAGGAAGATGAGCCCACTAGGCTCAAGAGAAAAATAAAGTGTTGAATGGGACAAAGATCCTTTGCTAAATATGTAATTGATGTAAGTGATAGAAGAAAATAAATGTAGATGAAAAAATAAACAAGTAGATGAAAAAATATGAATAACAAACAAATGCAGAATGACAAAGAGTTGTAACTGATAGAAACACAAACTGGGATACATGTCTAAGTTGTACGTGAAATCAGGGAACAAAATGCAGGGTATAGAAAATTTGAAATGTTCTATACCTGGGAATAGTACGTTTGAAATGTTTTGTTCTAGGTGTTTTTGTCTGAAATTCTTGGGGAGCTTCTGAAAATATTTGATCTTTCTGGCTTTTCTGTAGTAGCTCTATAACTTGTTCCTTCCCACACAAAAATGGGGAAAAAGGTTGTCTAAAGGGTTTTATCTTTGTCAAACCCCTATTTAGGAATCATCCTTGGAAATGAAATGAAATTACATGAAGGAAAGTATTTAAAAAGGTAAATGTTTGATTCACCTTGCATAGATGCTCATGAATGGATGTAGAAATTTCTCATACCCACGAATATGCTTGAATATACTTGGAATCGAGGATTTGACCTTGAAATGTAGAGTATAAACCAAGTATGCCCTCACAAATGCATGGATATATGATTGTGATTCCTTGATCTTCAATGTAGATATGCTTGATAATCGTTTGTAGAGAAGAAGAATGAATGAGAATGGAAGAAGGATCTTATTTCTTGGTTGAGGATTCCTCTAATTGACCATCATGGGAGATAAAATTGCTTTAATTGAAAAATATATCCTTTTAATTGAATGATCTTGAAGAATCAGAGACTTGGAGAACTTGATCTTGAATGCTTGCCTTTAATCTTAAATCCAATTTTCTCAATTGTTCTTGAAAACTTGATAGCTTGATTGCAAAAATGCTTGCACTTGATCTGTTAGCCCTTTTTCTAAATTTTTTTTTCCTGGCTATGTCCTTTGCTCCAGTTTCTTAATTTTTTTTAGGTCTCTGGCCTAAAACACTAATTCTTTGTGCAAGTTTTGTGTCTTAAACCCTAAACCCTCATGGCTTGTTCTAATTTTGTGCTTTTCCAGGCCTTTATCTCCTAATCTTGTAACCTCAACCAAATATTCTTTTTCATTTAGCGATCAAGTGTAGGCCTTCGATCAAGTTCTATTTAATTTTTCATCTCACGGATGGTGCATAATCTTGGGATAAAGTCAAAGTCATGGAATATATGGAGATTTCACGCACAACATAGATCTTGCTTTGTCTTGGTCTTGATCATGTGGTTGGCGTGTGATCGCAAGAAAAAGGTGATGTTAGCCTTTTTATTTTGAGATTAAGCGAGGGCCGTAGATCTTGTTCTTTGCTTGGTTTCATCCTGTGGCTCATGTGTAATATTGAAGTAAACCACGAGTTAATTTTTTCTTTTAGCGATTCAGAGACTCAGTTGTCACGTGATCTCTAGATAGACCCAAGGTCAGGGCAGGGTTACTTTTTGTGTTTGGTTGCATGATCTTATAATGGACTCATGGTTAAGTGAAATGTGTCAAGATTAAAATGATGGTCGTTGATCTTGTTAGAGATGTGTGGTTCATGTTGTATCTCAATCAAATGGCCAAGTACAAATATATTCAGCAATTACGCCCAGGTTGTTGATGTAGTTTTGATCCAAGGGTGTCCGCTAGATCTCACAATGAATTGGTTGAGTAAAAATACTTTCTGGGATTAGATGCACATCGTTGATTGAGTTCATTTCAATTTCTAATCCTGTGTCTTGTGCATAATCTCATAATGAACCCATGGTTTTCCAAGACAGGTTAATTTTATTCGGCGATGCTTCTTTGTTGCGTAACCTCCAGATTTGACTCGATTACGTTTAATCTCAAGATCAGACTCAGGTTAAGTGAAGTTTTTAGAGACTTTGAGATCCTTTCAGTCACATGATATCTAGATGAACCCCAGTCAAGATAAAGTTAAGGTGAGGTTTCCAAGGTTCAGATCAGAGCCGTTGATATGCATGAAGATCTACAGGTTGCACCTAATCTCTAGGAAAAATTAAAAGATTCTTTTTCATTCCAAGATCTGGCATGAGCCATTGATTTGATCTTAATCTTGTGGTGTGCGTATGATCTCCAGATAGAACCAGGGTTATTTAAATCATCTTTCAATTTAGAGATAAGAAGAGATCTTCTAACTAAAGTTAAGGTGTAGGTTGAGGATTGGTTAAAGGCCGAGGACAAAGGATGAATTAAAGTGTAGGCAAGTCTTTATAGATCATGTGGTGGCCATAATGACTCAAAGTAAAGGTGTACGTGATCTAACCATTAAGGTATTGCACCTTGTTGGCACGTGTCCTTCCAATTAGTGGGACCTGTAGTTTCTGATCTAATGTCAAAGTAAAGGTTAGTCAAGTTAGTTTTGATCTGATGGTGGGCATAAAACCTTAAGGCCAATATGATCGAGATCTAGGGTTCAAAGAATTACACCTACATGAGGCATGTCAGGATATGTGTTGGGCTTGTTTAACTTAAAGTTGATCGATGGTCATGTTTTAAAAGTTGAGAAAGGACTTGATCTCGGCCATTGATGTGTTTAGCGCTAGAAAGATTAGCCATTGTAATTATAATTTGAATTTTTTAAAGGTCTCTGAAGTTTTTTTGTCATGGTTACATGTTCTCAAATTTGCAGGGGAGTGGCTCGAGGTATTCTTTTCCCATGATCAGTTTTAATGGCATCATTTGAGTAGCTGGGGATGTTTTATATGGTCCTAGAAGCATTCAATGTAGTATGGTGGTATCATATGTTTCTGGTCTACTTCCCATCTTGGGATGTTTCTACGCATGCCGTGAGTGCTATGCATTTATGAGATTAGATCTTTTCTTGTGACTTGACGAGTGATATGTCAGATCAGATCTTTTGTGATCTTTTAGAGAAAGATCAACCGGGAAGAAATACTGGTCTTAATTTCTGAGAAGGACTACTGTCAGAAAAAAACCCTCTTTTAGGGTTTTCCTTCTCCTATTTATCCCTCTCTTTTCTCAGTTTTAAGGGTTCTATAATTTTTGGCTTCTAAAGTGTGAATCCAAGGTTTTAGTTTCATGGATATAGCAGATTAATGTTAGATTTTAATTCATGATAAGATAGATAGTTCTTTGATCTTTTCCAAGTTATTGAATGGTGAAATCATTTGGTCATATTGTTACAAACTTTTGACTCATTATAATTAATATAAGTGTCTCAATTTCAAGTCTCTCCTTGGCTTTCATTGTATGAGTTTTGGATTTTATAATCCATTACATATTACATAGAGTTATCCATATATGTGTTCTATTCCATAGTTCTGATTTAGGATTGGATTAAAGTATACTTTGGATAGAACATAGATTCATTTGATGTATATGCATAAGGATCTTATAAGTAAGTGTATGATCTGAGATATTTGTGTTTATGGCTATGATTCTTGGTCAATAAGTTGTATTTTGTTTCAGTATTTGGATTTGAAAGATTTCCCAATGGATAAGGCACTGATCAAGAGCTAGTTTACTCTTTGTTGATGCATGTCTGATATAGTTTGGTTATGTTATCCATTTTAAATATCAAAACCATATTCAAGTCTCTAGTATTTGTGGTTATTGTTTGTTTTCCTATATGATAATTGAGATTCAATGAATGTCTGGTGAACATTCAACACTTTCTTATCATATATCTATTATTAAATCTAGAAGTAAGCGAAGAGTTATAAAAGTTATATCAAATCTAGATTAGGTGCACCCACCTTGGTTTAATAGAGCCAGAAGTGTAGAGGGAAATCTTGTCCCTATAGTTGGTCCAATTATCTTATAGAGCTTTCATACTTGGATCTAACCACTCCTAACATCAGTCTCAAGGCATATTGGTAGCTTTAAGTTACATAAACATTTTCAAACACCAACATGATCATGTATTATGAATGTCTAGAAAAATGAGGAGAGATATAGGGTTTATGTACTAAATCCTACATTTTGGGATTTAAAATTAAGCCAGGCTAACCATGAGATCAAATTTATCAATAAAACCTTGGCATAGGGCTTTAGCCCAAATTTCTACCCAAAAAAGTGGGAACATAACATTTGAAACATTTTGTTCCTAAGAAGTTGGGCCCAAATTCTAACTAGGTCTTGGGAGGAGTGAAAATATGTGGGAGGAAAAAGGGAAAGTTGCCAGGATCAATCATAACAAACATTTTGACCTCAAAATAACCAAAATAGGGTCTAATAGGTCCTGATAAAACATCCAATTATGGGTGCTAACTTTTTAGGATGGTACATTTATTCCACACTTTAGTAAGAGTATGAGACAAACTCATGCTCATGTTAAATTAGATCAATAGATAAGAACAATCTTATCAAGGTCAAGGAGACAAAGAATCATTAAGCTTGCAAGAGACTTAAGTCCTCATCAAAACCAAAGCAAAAATAAGAGATGCATCACTCAGAAGAGAGAATAAAGAGAGGAACATGACCACTAGCCTAGTAAAGTATTTCCTTACTATGGATTATGCAAATAGAAAGTGCTACAAAAAATGGCATTCATAGTCTAGAAAACTATATTATGTTAGTCAACCCATCAAAGAGGATTAGTCCTTAAGGAAATAATTATCTCTATTAAGGGGTCCAAAAGGGTGATCAATCCTAAGGAAATAATTGTCTCCAAAAGGATCAAAGAAGGAAGATCAATCCTTAAATAAAGTATTGTCTCCATTAAGGGATCTAGAAAAGGAGGAGTAGCCCTTAAGGAAAACATTGTCTCCCTTAAGGGATCCAATGAAAAGATGAACACAAGGAAAACATTGTCTCCTTATCCATCCATAAGAGGTTGCATTGAATCATTGTGTGTGTGTGAAAAATGTGAAACAAGGAGTGGAGTGTATTCCATCACATTCAAGTTATTGCAAATGTCTTAACAAGAGAAATGTATTTAACATAGAATACATGCACCCATAAGAAATGTTTCCACTATGAGATAACCCCAAGAAAGGACAAACCAAGGGAAATGAAACACATAACAAAGGAACACAAAGAGATATACTATCTCAGGGATCAAAATGATCACCTATATGATACCATCATCATCCCCTAGAGGTGAAGAAGAGCACGTAAGACTGACAAAGAAGAGTCTTTTTGGGTTGGTATCATAAAGACCAAAAAGAACATGTAGCTACCATTTTGCATATCCCAAATCAGACAAAACAAAGTCACATTTAGGAATAGTGGTACATGCATGCCATAAAAGTAACAACATATAGGAGAAATGAGATAAAAATAGAGGAATGTCATGAAAGATCACCGACAAATCAATTTCTTTATCACCTTGCGCCAATGGAGCAACAAGGGTCGTCTAAAGAAATCTAAACAAAACATATAACAAGAAGTACATCATGGGGGAATTAGATTATGTTGAACATACAATATACTGAGAGGGGAGGGGTGAATTAGTAGACCCTTAAAAATTTTAAAGAACTTAAATGATTGTCCACATAACATATTTTAATTATGTTGGAAACTAAACAACTGAAAACATAAAATAAAGCAACACATAACAGTAGTTTTTTTTTGTGGAAACCCAAGATGGTAAAAACCATGTGAGAGGGTTAGATCTCAATTATTATGTAACCATTTAATAATACATAGGGTATCTCACTACTGGTGTGGCTCACTATCATTTTGCTCACTACATTTGGGCTCACTGCCCAGATACAAAAATAGAAAAGACTACTAAATATACAAAATTAATTAGTGGGCATGCATCTAAAAATGCACAAATATAGTTCTCAGTGTAATACAAATCATCTCCTTTTTGTTGATACAAAAACTTCATATACAATTCGCTTACAATAGTTGACATATACATACAACATCAAAGATAACAAGAATCAAATAGATTTCATATGTTCAAAGACCCGATTTCATTGTAGTTATATACCATCATTGATATATACTTCCTTTATGTCAGTTGAAACCAAAAAAAAAATTGTAATCAATTTTTCAATTCAGATCTGTTATTGGCTGCACAAAATAGATTTGAGTGTGTGAAATGAGGCTAGACCAAACATGCCATGCTCAAAGTTAATTATGAAAGATCATCGATAATACCGCTAACTACTTCTATTTTTAACTGCCATTGATATCAACTATCGATGAACAAAAGAGCTGATACCAAAAGATAAAATAGTTTAACCAATACTGAAGGATGTTGACCAATATCAACTGCTCCAAAGTAGTGAAATCAATGACAACCAAAACTGGGATATTCCAACAAAATCCTCCTTTGTGATTTATAGAAAACCAAAAGTATTCTAGAAATCCAAAAATGATCATTCCAAACACTGAACTTGAAAAAATATGAAAAACCTACAAAACTCCCCCTGAGAGGGATATGTTAATAACTTATAGTTTTCATTTTTCAAAAAAAATTTCAATTTTTTTTTTGTTTACTTCACTACTACTACTCCCCCTTTTTCCATTAATGTGAAAGGGGTCTCAAAACTATATAAACTAAAACAAGAAAAAAAAAGATTGCAAAATTGAGACGTTAGCCTCATGTGCCTTCTTCAATTGTTGTAGCTCCTCAATCCACTTGTATTTATTTTCCTTCCATGCATAAATAACATGATCTAGATGAATAAGATGTACACAAACCATGGTCAACATGTCCTCTACTTTAACAATCCTTGTCAGTTCTCCTTCTGAGTATCATTGTGCACTTACGATTTCATTTCACAAATCAAAAATACATGGAACACACAGATCTTGAAAATTTGCTAAAGTCACAATAGTATATTCTCATCGATGTTGTAGATATAAAAATGTATGCTTCATTTTGTCCAACTGAGTCCTAATAGACCTATTAAGATCATTGGTGATCCTGTATGACTAATAAGCATTTCTAATCTACAAATCAATGGAGTACATTTCATGTTTGAGATTTTCTATGGCCACAGGCCAATGTAGTGTGTAGAGATATAATTCATTTCCATTTTCTAGCAATACTTGAACTTCATGAATTGACTTATGTAAATCAAAGAAGGATTTGTGGTACCTTTCTATAAGTTTCTGCAAGAATGTCTATCTTGTTTCTTCTTCCTTCAACTAAATTTGGTTATCAATCAAAGTTGTCAGGTCTTTTACTACATTCAAAAGTAACTTGCATTTATCTTTTATGGAACAAGAAGGATCAACTATATATGAGGGAAAAATAACTTGGAGTTCCAATACAGTATCTTCACCAACTTCTTCATTTTCTTCACATTCTTTCACTAACTCTTCCTATGCAAAAACTAGTCCCAATCAAAGCTTTTGCTTTGGAGTCACCTTGTTGAAATCTATGAGATACATGGAGTTAGTGATTGATTTAATAGAAAGTGGTGACAACATGAAACTTCTTAGAAACCTGTAAGAACTAGACCCAATATATGGTCTACGATCAATAGCTTCAATTTCTTGCTCTTTTCTCCTTGGACTACTTCTAACAAGGTTGTCAGTAGAAACTGAGACTGAAACATCTTTTTCCCTACTCTCCTCTTATAGCTTTGCTTCTTCCTCTTTTTCTTATTCTTCCTTCCCAATTTCATTTTCCTCTTATATTTCTACTTTACCTTTTTCTTCTTCATCTAATATCACAACTTCTTTCTTAAATACATATATTTCTGTCGATTTGATAGTCTCATGGCTCTTAATAGATTCATTTGTCCTAATTTATTCTGATATATTTTTAGTTTCCATGTCTTTTCCTTCATCCTTTTCCTTTTCCTTATCCTCATTATCTTTCATTTCATGAACTTCTTCAATTTTCATAGGAGATCCTATCAGAGCATCAATAAGAGACTTAATTTTGGGAGGATTGTGATTCAAATTGTAAACATCACTATTGGTAAAGTCTGTAATAGATTATGGTTTGATGGGAGAAAAATGTGATGTAGATGGACCTATAGTATCAACCTTAGAAAGAATGTTTATCACTTTTGCAAGTGATGTCAAATCAGTAATAAATTGTTTCATCTGCACTATGATAGATTTGTCTTCCATAAGATATTGTAATCTCTTCTTAGATTTGATAACTTTTCCTTTTGCAACAAAAAAGAATGTGTCAACATATTTTTCTCCAATTGCTATCTTACAGACCTCATCTAGAGCCTCCTTAAGAAAATCTCTTTCTATCTTCTTTTCTTCCATTTTGATTTTATTAACCTCATTCCATATATAAATGGGAACTTCATTCTTATAATCCTCCAACTCAACACCAAATTTTGCACCATATTGGAGGAATGCATCAATGATGGCATGTTTTCCATCATCAAATGTCATATCCTAGCACCACTTCTTTCACCAATACACAAATTATCAAGAACAATAATCGAATCTAAGGGATATGAGCTGAAATTAGATCTTGAACTATTCTTTTTCTGCTTTCTTTTAATAGTTGTTCTTACCTCAACCTGAAACTAATCAGTGTCGCTATCATACTCGGTGGATTCATCTAAATAATTTCTAGAATCAATACTAACATGTCTTTCTCTTGCTTTCACCTTCTTTGAATTAACATGCATTGAGCCGATATTCTTTCTTTTCTTAGAGGGGCTTTCCTCTTCCATTTTAACCAAAGGCGTAGAAGATGTTGCAACATAGGAAGAACTATGTATAGTCCTCCTTAACATATTATCTTTTTCATCCTTGGATATTCCTTTCTCATCTCTGACCTTTCTCAAAATATTTTCAACCTTTTTCTTGGCATCTTCCTTTATTTTATTACTATAAATTTCAAGATTTTTCTCCTGAGCAGTGCCAAACATTTCCTTTTTTTTATCAATAGGATTCTCTAGAAGAACCTTGGCATAAGCTTCAATATGTTTTTTTGTTAACTCATAGCCAAGTAATGATAACCATTTCTCTCTCGGTTGAACAACTTGCATAATGCAGTGGTCAATGGTAACAATAAAAGTGATATAGTTTTTATACTTCTCAATCAAGGATGGAGTAATTTTGTCCTTCTTATGCATTCCCTTTTTTAAAATTGCAAATAAATATGTAAATCCATCCTCTCTGTCTTCAATTATTTCTCTCTTCATTAACCTTCTCTCAATTTGATGTGCAACAAGTGCATCCTCAAACCAAAACACTTTACCATCACCGGTATATAGTTTTAAAATTACAATAACAGACATATGGCTAATGAATCAAAAATGAAAACATACAACTTTCTTGCTAATCTTTATTCCTCTCAAGTTTTCAATAAATTCATCATTAATTAAAGTACAAAGTTCATAGTTTGTAGCTTTATCCATCTAATAAGCTAAAAATATTGCAGTCGTCAAGATTGGATTCTATCGATTAGTGTAGAAGACTTTGTTTCAAATAACATGCGAAGCATATCTGACAACAGGGTCTTTAATCATGCTCACTTTAAGTGATATTTTGTCAGGTTTAGCATCGGTTATATCTTTAGTTTCATGAGTTTTAACACTTTTATTCTTTGGTACTTCCTTGACGTTAGACAAACTAGTAACTCTTTTCATCACATCTTTAGTGATCAAATGACAATTGTCTTCAAGCTAACATAAGTTGTCGTGAAAATGATTGATTTCCATTTTTACCCATGCATCTGAAGGAATTATATTTTTCCATTAGTATACATAAATAAAAAAATTATCTTCACCATCGGTTGTCACTACACCGACAAATAGGGAACAACACTACCCGATGCCAAGGTTACCCAAAAAACACTGTTCAAGTGTTATCCGATGACAAAAAGGTAAATGGAACCCGACGAGTAACATTAGTGCAACCCAAGGAAACAACAAAGAGAGGAACCTGATAGACAAAGGGAACCCAACGAATAGTTCAACAAAGAAATGCTGAGAGACTTTCAGTTCAACCCGATGACCTAGAACCAACAGTCAGTTACATCCCACAAAAAATGGATCTGACTTTCCATGTCAGATAAATCACTGAAGTTGTATTTATAGCTTCTTGATTTACTTTTAAATCCATTATGTGCGGAGGAAGCAATGTATTTAATATTTTTTAAATTAGTTTTACTGATTTAAAACATGCAAACTAAAGATCAAGGTCAAGTTGTAAACCTTGGATCTAAGAGTTAACATTGTAATGCGTGATTTTAGAATAGGTCAAAGAATTGTATAAATAGATGCTCAATCTAATGTAAACAGTTGTTTTTCAATGAAGATTGTAGCCACAAAGAGCATCTAGAGACCAGACAAGATAATTCATGCAGAAGGACAAAAATAGAATGAAATCAATTTCAAGAACAAGAACACAAGCTACCGACGAGTAGAGAAAAGGTATTCATCAATCACTTAAGGTGATATTTTTATTCTGAGAGCTTTAATGGATCTGTAATCAACAATTGTAGATTGCATACAGTTAGGTCAATATTTGTACTCATTCTAACAAGTGTAGTATGCATAAGAAATCCTTTCAAGAAAGGTGGGCTTAACCATCCTATTGTAAATCTCATAATTGAGTGCACACTTAAATAAGTGTTGCTAAAGCTCTTAACAAAGTAGATCCTAACAGGTCTCCACCTTAATACTCCTAATAGGGTAGATCATCAAAAGTGATCAAATCGTAAGCCTTAACTGGCTCCCTTCCATTCTGCAGATAGTGAAGTTTTGTGGGTGCCATCCCCACCGCAGTTTTTACTTCCTAACAGGAGTTTTTTACGATACCATATCTTGTGTTATGTGTTTATTACTTTCATGAATGTTTCTATGAATGTTTCAAACTAATAAATATTATAAATGAACAATACATGCATAAGAAAGAGCAATAGTAATGGTCGGTAATGCAGTAATGAATAATTACTAATGATGAATAGTAAAAGGTGTTAAAAGTTTTAGAGGTACTGATTCACCCCTCCCCTCTCAGTACTACTTCCCATCAATTCCAACAATTGGTATCAAATCTAAGTATCTTCTTGGAAATCTTAAAGGGTTAAGATAAAAGATCATACAATGGAGAAGTACAAACTTGATAAGAATATTGAGAACACAAGCTTGAGATACATATGTTCTATGAATAGTATAAAGAAGCTATAATCAAGATGAGAGAGCTGATGAATGAGAGGAAAGGTATGGCTACCCGGAACAATGAAAAATATTATCAAGAAGAAGAGATTCCAGATTTCTTTGAATCTTCAAGATCAAATGCAAGTAATACATCAGAAACATTAGAAGAGAACATCGCAAATCTAAAGGAGATCAATCAACATCTGACAGAGAAAATAAAGATGCTGCAAATCGGTCAAGAGAGACAAATGGTAAGAATGATTGATGTGATGAGTTCTGCTAGACAAGATGAAACAGAAAGAACACTTTCTATTGATGATAGAAGGAAGATCACATAAAATATACAAGAGAAGGAGTTGGAAATTCAAAGACATGCTGAGCATCACCATGAGATCACAAATTAGATTATTCTAATGAGTCAAGAAGAAAATAGAATTAATATAGAACTCATTAAAAGAGTGTAGGTTATCGGTGAACTAAGAGAAGAAAATGAAAAACTAAAGCACGAGGTTAGAATTCATAAAAAACATAATGAAGTTATCAGAAAGGTTGAAGAAAGAAATAAGAGAATGGATGATTTTATTGAAGGACAACAAAGATTCAACAACAACAATGGTTTAGGCTTTACTGAAAATGGAGAATCATCAAATCAAGCCAATCCTTAGAATGTCTATGAAAATCCAAGACCAAGAAAGATAATATGAAAGCACTGTGGAAAGAAAGGGAACACATCAAATGTATGCCGAGGTAAAATGAGAGATATTCCTAAATCTACATCTACATTCATAGGATTCTATTATAAATGTAACAAGAAAGGACATAAGGCTTATGAATGCAAGACTAAGATAGAACAACAAAAGAAGGAAACCTACAAGGAAAAATACTATCCTACCTGCAAGATGAATGGGCACACATCTGAAGAATGCTAGAAAAGGAAAAGGTAAGCATGAAAGATTAAAGGACAAGAAAATCCTTATCAACCAAAGAGAATCAGTAATCAATATGTATGGGATTACAATACTTGGACAAAATGTACAACATGTGGTAGATATGGTCACATTGCTGCAAACTGCATGAGAGCATGGACCAAAAGGTCTAGAGGCTGGTCAAACCCTAGAATGACATGCTTACACTATCATAAAGTTGGTCACCTCAAGAAATATTACAAAGACCGATTGACAGAGACAAGCACATGTCCCAATGGAAATGCCACTGAAGATATCCAGAGGGCTAGAGATAAAATGTGGAGAAAAGCTTCAAGCAATGATGAAGTTGGACCAAGCAATGAAAATGGTGACACCCCATCCAATGGATCTGGTGACATCACCAACCCCACTTAAGTTGAAAAAGTAAGTATGGAACTGCACTATACCAAGTCATATTTTGCATCAGATCCATTATACAAATTGATAGATAGTCAAAATCTGCATAATAAAGATGCATGTTATGTTACTTGTTCCAACTCTGAGAAAACAACCCTGTCGGTATACACATATTGAAAATCATCGGTGAAAATAATCGATGAGCTATCTACACTTACCAAAAAATTTTAGTCAACACATAAAATGGAAAAGTTACCAATGTAACCTAACACCCGTTGGCAAGAAAGAAAAGTCACAAAGTTGTCACGATAGAATACTGATATCCATCGGTAAAAGCAATAATGGAAAAAGCTATCTCAAGCATCCTCAACATCACAAAAAATGATTGTAAACATCTTCCCAACAGACTCTATCTTTATGACCTGATGATTCATTGAATCATTTATTGCTGATTTAGGGCAAAAGCCTATAAATAGTCGATGGAAGCACTTCATTTTGCACCCGTAATTTGAAGAGAAAGCAAAGCAAAAAATAGAGAAATTGAAGAGAAGAAAGTAGAAGCATCCTTGACTCAATTCAACACATAGCAACCAGGTCATAACCATTACCATGGATCAAAGTAAGTACCGAGGGCACCAAAAGCACTCTATCATTATTTTCAAGAAAGCCCTAATTTCAAGAAAGCCCTAAAACTTGAAAAACAATGGCAACCACCTCAAGAACCGCTAAGATCAAGAATGATAAATGGAATTTGGTTAAGTTGATTAATAATAGCACTTGTATAGAGCCCAAATATAAGATATTCCTGGAGAGCGCATCGAAACCCAATGAAACTAGAGCATTTTCAAAAATTCCACCTAGGGTTTTTCTCATAGAAGATGTTAGGTCTTATATTCACTACAAAATTTCTGAGATAGGTGATCTTGAGATGGATAAAGCTTATATAAGGCTCTATGATGCTAAAGGAAACCTGAAGGAAGAACAAAAACACTTGGAAGTCAAAGGGTTAACTAAAGCCCTACATTTCCCAAGGGAATTCAAGACCGACTGGATCAGGTTGGTACTTAGCAGATTGCATGACCAAAAGTTATGGTTGGATCAACCCAAATGAATCACCAAGGATGTCCTTCATGCTATCACTGGTTATCCAATAATTGACAAGCCTAGGGCACACAAGCATTCCTCTAGGAAAGAAGATGAAAAAATCACAAAAGCTAAATGGGACAACAGAGGTCTAAAAGTAAATACCATCACTGATGAAGAACTGAAATTCGGTGCATGTGTTATTGGGTACAAGATTTTTCAAGTGAGAAGATTGAACAACATATCTGCAACATCAGTAAACACAACTTACAAGATAGTTACCAAAGGAATTCAGATGGATCTGTGTGAGATCCTATTAAAACAACTTGATGAGAACATGATCACAATTAGGTCTACAAAGACCAACACATGTAAGTTCGGCTCACTTATCATGTGTATCTTTTTCTATTTTCAAGAGTACTTTCCTTTAGTAGGAAAAGTAAAATGGGACTCTACCAAACTAGTAACACAACAGATTAGTGGACTGATTAAATCACTAGGGACAATTTTGAATCTGTTATGTCTGCATACTTCCTTGAGTTCAAGGAAAAGATGATGGAGAGGACTAAGAATCCTGAACAACTTGTGGAAAAACATAAGGATGAAATATGATTTATGGTGGATACTGATTTCACTCATATCAAACCAATTATACCAAGAATAGATTGGTTAGCACCATTAGATTATGAAATAAATATTGATCAAGCTACAAGTGCAATTGATGCATTAATAAATGAGCCTGTTGACAGTAAGCAACCAAGGTTTGGAACCTATGCAGAGGCCATATCTAAGATAAAAAGAGGCCTAGAGATAAAGAAGACTGTCAACAAAAAGGATAAAATGGTTAAGAATCTCAAGAAGATTCTATCAGTTATAGAGGAAGAACAGGAACAACAAGAGGAAACTGATGAATAGGGCACCATCGGTGAGGGACAAGAAGAACATAAATCATATTCTGAGGAAACTGAATCTGATACACCTCAACCTCCACCTCTCACAAAGAAGAAAAGGACAAGGAGTCAAACTACTACAACCGATACCACACCACTTAAGAAAGGTCAGGTAAGGACCTATATAAGGAAGTAGCCAGCTAAAAGAACAAATTAACAAACTGTGAAAACAACACCTCCAAAGAAGAGGAAAAGGTTGGTTTGGTCAAAGGCTGACATAGAATATACTAAAGATGATGAGCCACATGTAGTAAAGAAGAATTACAAGAATCAAACTATTGATGAAGCTACTGAATCTATTGCTACATCCAACACCATTTCTGATAAGAAAATTAGATAATGGAATACACTAAACCTAGAGGACCATAATAAGATACAAGAGGAAATTATAAAGTCAATTATAAAGTACAAATATGCAGCAACTAAATTTTTCAATAAAATACCTAAAGAGATGGGTAACAAGATATACCAACAATGGTCATATGCTCTACAAACAGAGAGAGAAGCAAGGGAGAGGGTATTTGTACAACTAGTGCCTCCCGAATCTAAGGTTGAAGAAATCAAAGAAATACTCAAGAAGCATCCAGGTAAATTTGTAGCCAAGATAAGGGCATACAAAGTAAGAGAAAACAAGTTCATAGAGCTAGATACAATGATTGAAACAAAATGGAGACAACTCCTAGATCTTCCAACAGAGTCAAAAAGTCATGAGGAACAATTACTTCTCACTGACACACCTCATAGAGAGGAGGAGAAAGACAATGCAATTCCTCAACACATTGCTCTAGACAATACTGAAAGTGATAATGAACCCATAAACTTAGACAAAGTCATGGATGATCTTGACATCCAAGATATCACCAACTATGACTCTGATAAAGATCCGCAGAAGAAATATGAAGTAATATTCATTACACTTAAGGACCAGGGACAACAAAAATTATTGCAAACATCAGATGGTACAATAATTAATGTTGTTGATAAGACAGTGTAGGACACATGAGTCATGGAATTAATAGAAGTAGACCCTGTAGAGGAGATACAAAAAGATGAGGATGTCAAAGCTCTAAAAGATCAAACTGATGAGCAGGAAACCACTCAAGATATAGCCCAAGCTACCACTCAAAGCAATATGCCTATATTAATGAAGGTAATCAATATATTAGAGGGTAATACTGCAGAGCACACAAGAACACCTGAGGAAAAGGGAGATGGAGAAGCAAAATACACCATAAATAATACAAAGGAAACAACTGCAGAGAAGGATGCAACCAATGATCAGACAGATAAGTCTGCTGATCAAAATAAAGAGGAAACACAAAAGGAAGAAGGGGACACACAGACAGAAAAAGGTGAAGAATCAAAGCAAGATGAGAAGGAGAAGAAATCAGAAGAAAAATCTATAGAGACACCCAAGGTTGATGGAGAGATGTCTTCACAAAACCTATAGGTTCCACTTGAGCAAAAAACACAAGAAGCATCTTCCACAAAGCCTTCACCAAGCACTTCAGAGAGGAAAAATGAACTCGCAATGGTAGTTCATACATCTACATCCCCACAAATCTCAAAGAAGAAGAAGGGAAAGCATAAGAATCCAGTAACTCTGGATGAAATCATTGAGATTCTAGTTTGTGATCCAAGGACATTGGATCCAACTACATTGAAAAAGTATGCCAGACTTTGTGAGAGAAAAGCAATACAAGATGAACTAAAGAGAGCTGCAAAGGAGGTAAAGGTACTAGAAGTGGGAAGAGGTATACTTCAACAGATTGTACCTAATGTAGATATTGATAAAAAATATCCAATGCTTGATCAACTGGTAATAATAACATATGCAATAAAATTTTAGAACATAGATGCTGAGAAGGTTATGGAAGAGAGACTTGAACAAAAGTATGAGTTCAAGCTAGCCGAGAAGATAAGCCAGGGAGTGGAATTAAAAAAGGTAAAGCTTTCTGAATTAGTGAGCACAGTTGATCCAATCATCTCAGAAGCTATTACCTTAATACATAAATTGTGCACTCTAGATCAACTCACTCAGGAGTATACCAACTAGATAACATGAATTGATGCTAATCTTAAGTCCAATGCACAAAGTCTCACCAATAATGAAGAAGCAATTAAATTGCACGATGAGAAAATCAAATAGGCTCGGAAACTAAGATAGGACATACAGATTGCAGAGATGAAGTATAGAGATGAGGTAAATGAGCTTCAAGCTAATCTCTTATGGACACTTTCACTCCTGCAACAACATGTGACAGAGTTAAATACATTAATTGCCACCCCTAAAATGTCTGTCCTAGACAACATTTATGATATGCATGCAAGGCTAGACCTACAACACATGTCACTAGAACAAATGGAAGAAAAATGGGAGAAAATGCTCAAAGATATCAAGACAACCCATTCCCATATAGTTGAAACATTGTAAGTTGCACATTTTTGTCACAATTTTGGCATATTATAAGTTGTCCATTTTTGTCATCAAAGAAAGGGGGAAATTGATATGTTCACTCACCTCAGTTAAAAGAGGGAAATAATATGTTATGTATAGTAAAAGAAAGGGGAAATAAAAGAAGGAAATAATATGTACATAAAGAGCAACAAGCAGAGAATGTATAGTATACATTTACATATACTTATATACTATACTAATGCATACAGTTAGGGGGAGTCATATAATGAAAAGGATATAAACATGGTGTACATACTAAACACTTTAGTATTATGCACATATCATTTTTTGATACTAATGTCAAAGGGGGAGATTGAAGGCATTATATTTTTCCATTAGTATACATAAAGAAAAACATGATCTACACCATCGGTTGTCACTACACCGACAAACATGGAACAACACTACCCGATGCCAAGGTTACCCGACAAACACTATTCAAGTGGTTTCCAATGACAAATAGGTAAATGGAACTTGACGAGTAACATTAGTGCAACCCGATGAAACAAAAAAGAGAGGAACCCAACAGACAAAGGGAAATTGATGAATAGTTCAACAAAGGAACACCGACAGACTTTTAGTTCAACCTGATGACCTAGAAATGACAGTTAGTTACATCCCGCAAAAAGTGGATCTGACTTTCCACGTCTGATAAATCATCGAAGTTGTATTTATAGCTTCTTTATTTAATTTTAAATCCATTATGTGTGGAGGAAGAAATGTATTTAATATTGTTTTAATTAGTTTTACTGATTTAAAACATGCAAACTAAAGATCAAGGTCAAGTTGTAAACCTTGGATGTAAGAGTTAACATTGTAATGCATGATTCTAGAATAGGTCAAAGAATTGTATAAATAGATGCTCAATCTATTGTAAAATTTTTTTGTTCAATTAAGATTGTAGCCACAGAGAGCATCTAGAGACCAGGCTAGAGAATTCTTCCAGAATGACAGAAATAGAATCAAATCAGTTTCAAGAACACGAACACAGGCTACCGACGAGCAGAGAAAAGGTATTCATCAATCACTTAAGGTGATATTGTTATTCTAAGAGCTTTAATGGATCTGTAATCAGAAATTATAGATTGCATATAGTCAGGTCAACATTTATACTCATTCTAACAAGTGTAGTACGCATAAGAAATCCTTTCAAAAAAGGTGGGCTTAACCGTCCTATTGTAAATCTCATAATTGAGTGCACACTTAAATAAGTGTTGTTAAAGCTCTTAACATAGTAGATCTTAATAGGTCTCCACCTTAATACTACTAATAGGATAGATCATCAGAAGTGATAAAATTGTAAGCCTTAATCAGCTCCCTTTCATTCTGTAGATAGTGAAGTTTCTTGGGTGCCATCCCTACCGTAGTTTTTACTTCCTAATAGGAGTTTTCTGCGATACCATATCTTGTGTTATGTGTTTATTACTTTCATGAAAGTTTCTATGAATGTTGAAAAATATTAAATATTATGAATGAAAAATACATGCAGAAGAAAGAACAACAGTAATGGTCAGTAATGCAGTAATGAATGATTACTAATGATGAATAGTAAAAGGTGTTAAAAGTTTTAGAGGTACTGATTCACCCCTCCCCTCTCAGTACTACTTCCCATTAATTCCAACAACATCATCTCCATAGAAATTGAGAAAGATATTGAAAACATGCAACTTCTTCTCCACCAAAACCATAAATTCTGGTTACACATTTCTATCATCGAGTGACAGTTACTTTTCCCAAATTTCACCAAGCTTGTAGTGATCGAATTCATCTAATTTACACTTTAGGTGAACTTGAACATCCTCTGCATGAACGACACCATGTGGTATTTGTAAAAGACATACCAACATCTCATTTTACATTGAGATATTAGGGAACAAATGGAATAATGGTTGTGGCTTTTGTGATTCACCAATTAGAATGGGTGTGAATTCTCCAACCATTGTCATGAGTGAATTGAAAGATAAATGTAATGCTACTTTCAATTCTACTGAGAGAAATATTTTAAAACCTTCAGAAAACCCTAGCTCACCTTTGTCACTCTTCATCTCTTCAAATTTTTTTTGTAGTGTGTGACATAACTAATGACACACAATATTTGAGGTATAATCTCAATGTATTGAAGAATTAGATGTGTCATAAGTCCACTAACTCAACTTTTTTGACAAAAAAGAATATTCACCTTTCAATTCCTTCTATCGATAATTTCCTTCTGAAGTAAATTTAACATGTTTTCATTTCTCGGGATGGGAGATAGATAAAAAGTGTTTTCTCTCACTAACTGATAGTCATCAGGCTACTCAATTTTTTGAATTTACTTGTGTACCAAAATTGGTGCTACCATTATCTTTCTTTACCCCAATCTTCTTAATTTCCTCTCTAACTTCTTCCTTGTTAAATATTTTTATCATTTCTAACATTTCATCATTCATAGATCTGTAGGATTTTGCAATATGTCCAACTTTGTTGTATTTGAAGCATCAGTTATCCTATTTATTTTTCCTTCACCTACACTAGTTAGCTTTATGACCATATAGAAAACATGTATAATAATATCCAGTAAACTTTTTGCTATCATTGCTAGGTTTTCTACAATAACTTTCTTTATGACATAAAATACTGTAGTTATAATATCTACCGGTAAAATATTTTTTATTCACATAAGTCCTATTCCTATAATTTACTAATTTATTCCTGATTTGTTACATTTGAAACAACAACCACTAATACATTTGGTGTTATTTTTTGACAAAAACTTTCGATGGAGGATACACTTTTTTGTGAAATTGGGTTTTTTTAAATTCTCCCTGACAAAGTTAGAATTATGACGGCGCTTTATTAGACCATCAGAATTATGACGTCGGTGGGATATAAAAGAAAAAAAAGAAGTGAAAACTAAATCATTTTGATGTTAAGTTCGTGGCGGGAGCAAAGGAGCGTGAAGACATTCAAAGCCAAATTGAGGTAGGGTTTTTTATTAAACTTTTCTAAGCATTCCTTTCTTTGCAACTTTCTAGATAAAATGATGGTTTCAAGAGGAATCAATAATTGAAAGGATTAGTTAACCATTAGGAAATAGTAATCACCCCCTTGGCTTCATACCATCCATTCAACAATACAAACCCAAGAATACATTTAGCGGAAGGAGAGGTAGCTCCTTTGGACTTACATCAAACAACATACCTCCTTACTCAATGAAAGGAAGACCAAATTCATTTGCAAGGATATATATAGATTAATTTCAGCCATCCATTCACAATAATATACCATATCAAATATATATATGATCTTCATAAGGATAAGATAATATAACTAGATATATTTGGCTAATAAAGAATTAAAGGATTATCAAGTATAGTAAACACTCTTTACAATATATATATTTTTAGATAAAGATTAGATATCATATAGAAATTACTCTATTGTATCGATATAATCTTTAAATAGTACATGATCCAAGATTCATAGTACTAGTGCAATTTAGATAGGCAATTATATATACTAGTTAAAAGTAAATACTATTGATTGGGTCAAAGGCTATCATTTTTACACAAGGATTTTCAATCATATAATTATTTCAAAGTATCAAGATATTATATTTTGTCTGATAAGTAAAGACTTTGAATTAAAAGAATTCTATTGCAATCAAAATATAAGTATAAAGTCACTTAAAATATGGTCTCATGGATTGCATTGATAGGTTAACAGTGAGCATCAAAATGTAAATACACCAAATTGCAAAGACTTCTCATTTTAAAATTAGTAGCACATGAGAGTAAGAGCATGTTCAATAAAAGATTGCCAGCAGACCTTCTGATTAGACCCACCTCTCTCACAAACTCTCCTAATTGATAACAATTTTCATTCTTGATATATGCAAAGGCCATTTCTCTGATGGTCTGTTTCTCTATAAAGATTCCACATGATTTCAAGCACCTGCAAGTTTCTTCCATCTTAGTTAATGAGCCAGAAAAACTATAAGACTGTATAATAACATTGGCAGTTAATGAATCCACCTAGAATTCTGTTGACAACATTTCTTCCAAGACAACTTCCATCATCCCAAGTTGTTTCGCCTTGGCATAACAAGTCATTAATGTTGTATAAACACTAGCATCTAGAAAAAGACCCATAGATTTCATGTCTTTGAATATCTTAGATACTTCATCAAAAATCCCCATCCTCCCATAGGTATGGATCATATATGTACATGTAGCAGTATCTAGTTGGGTATTATGTGCGATGACATCTCTTTGAGGTATTCTGTCAAAAAGTTCACGTGCTTTGTTTGTGCTTCCACATTTTGCATGCATATCTACATGAGCATTTTGAAGCATGGTATCTAAAAAAAGTGAACCTTTAATTTTTCTTTGATAGATGTCCATACATGTCCATATACTATTCTAAGGCTCCCATTTTTTTATCATCTGTACTCACTTGTGCTGAAAATAGCACTATCCTTTGCTTCCCTATAATTAAAATGGTTCATGATCCTTTCAGAAAAACTTGATGCCTGCTTAATTTCAATGGTTTCTTATAGTGACATCTTGTCATTATTTTGAAGTTTTATTGACTTTGATAACTCAATCAGAATGAGAACCACTGTGATCACTGATTAATACTTGGTGCTCAATCATGACATGGGGATACTCTTTACATTAATACTTCTTTCCTTCCTTATGTTGACTTGTATTTTAATATATTTTCTTGATTGCATTATGAATATGATTCTTTTAGATATAATTTTGAAACCTCCTGTGGTAGTATAATCTTTCCTATAATCATGGTACTTCCATGTAACTTGGTGATTATAAATTGTTTGCTTAGTGTAAGTGTCAAGGTCTGATCCAAGGTAAGGGTCAAATGTTATGTATGTTGAGAAGGTGTTGGTGGGAGTATAGACAATCACAAGGGGACATATTTTGAAATTAGAGTTTGGAGTCCATGAAAGAGTCCATGAGTAGAGATTGAGTTCATGGTTGAGTTCAATCACCCTCACAAAGTCTAATTCTAGATTTTGGTTTTACCTGTGACTATCTTCAATTCCCAATATCCCAACAAAATTTCATCATACCACCCAAGGTTCTTGACTTGTAATTTGGTTCCCCTTAAAAATTACCATCTAGAGGACATCTTACTAAACCCCAAATACCCACACACTACTCTCATTTAACTCATAACAAACCAATCTATTCACTATTTTGAGATAGTTACCATTTAACATTGTAGACAGACACTTAACACCATTTAACCTTGTGTTACCTTCACTCCAATTGCATTTTAAAACTAGAAAAATATTCTAGGACCATGTCCACATATAAAAAATTCACCTTTAGCCATGAAACACAAGTCTAAACAACTAAGTGCAACCTTACCTTATCACCATCCCACTATGACAGTCAATACATAACTCTGTTACCTTGCTTTATTTGCCCCATCCTTGGAATATCCTACCCCTGAATGGGATTCATAATCTTTTATGACCTCCTTTCATCACTGAACATGGCCAAAATAACATCCTCTCACACCCTATTGGTGGACAAAGCCCTTTTGTTGTCATTGTCCCTATTCAAACCTTCGATGTGAGTGATCCGGGAACTTTCTCACCACCAAATCACATGCTCAATATCTGCATGATTTCAATCATTGTTAAAAAGGTAAAATACAAGACCTACCATAACCCTACCCATCATGGAGTCCATCACATGTGCAGACAAAAGGAAACTACATCTTATTATTTGTTGTTTACCCTAGTGAGGGTTTGAACTAGTTAGAATAAAATGAGGATATATTTCATTATAACCAACCAAATGGCTTCATTCAAAAACAAAAATGTTATAGATTCAAAGAATTATTAAATCCAATTTGAGTTATTTCGAAATAAGCCCATTGAACCAATACGAAATGACTAAAAAGTTGACTGTAATAGTAAAAAAAGTACAAAAAATGCAGGAAAACTTTAACTTTTTATTAATCAGAAATATTCCATTTATCATTCCTCTCCTCATTATCGGGCACCATAGTCTTAAATAGACTCATATGTGATTCAAAGACCACAAAAAAATGTTCAACTACCTCCCAAACCAACTATAACTAATCCAAAACCAATTGTCCCACAATTGTGTATTAACAAAAGATGTAAGAATGTTGTCAAGTTGAAAACTAAGTTGTCAACTCGACAACTAAATATCTAGTAAACCTTATTACAATTAAAGGTGGTGTTCTTACGACCTTATAAAATATTTAAAAAACATTAAAACTCATATTCTACCCATCAACCCCATAATTATCCCTCTTAGGCCTATTTTGGCAATATTAGATCTTTTTGCATCTTTATTGCATTTTATTACATTGAATGGCTCAGATGACCATGTTTACATTATTTAAAGACCTTATAGGTATTTTAGACTCCATTTGTCTTTAAACCTCAACTGCACTACCTCATGATCTTGTAATTGATGAATTGTTTATGAAAAAATGAAGGATGGATCAACAAGATCCTAGATAATTGAGAATGTTCCATGATGCTCTGCATCACTTCTCATGGACCACCATAGAAAACTCATCTTCTATCCCCTTCTCTGAGACCACTACTGCTATCTCATCTTCATGTCATTCTCCCTAGAATCCCAAACCAATATCTTTCTCTAAGTCTGCTTCACTATCCTCTATTTCTGCCACAATAGTACTCTTCAACACCTTCCTTGTTGTTGTTAGCCTTTGTATAAGCCATGCCATACTCTTTCTCACATTTAAGTGAAATGGTTTTGGTTTGTTTTGCAATTTTTCTATGTTCTAGTATTTCAATTTAGCATACTATACTAGAATATCATTTCATAACTAACTTTTCAATTTCTATATGTAACTAGGTCTAAGAAGATTTGTGTACTTTTGGCATCATTTTTCTTAATTTTTGAAGGTTATAGACCGGATTTTCCATAGCCCAATTTTTTTTCCTATGAAGAAGGATGATGTCAGATAATATAAGTGAAGAACAAGATAGGGAGACAATTTCTAGATTGTGCTCTAACTTCAAAAGAAAAGGTGATAGAAAATGTTATTGTCCCTGCAAAATTTGTAAGGGCTTAAACCCTAGAAGACCGCTAATAAAAAAATCTAAGAGACATTGTAGGGAGAATGGTCACAATGAAGGGGGACATGATTATCATCCACTGGTAAGTAGTTCATTATATCATTTTAACAATTTATATACATAAGAAATCACTTGATGATGAGATCATGATCATGGTTTATTTATGTTCATTATTTTTATATATGTTGAGATCCCCAAAGCACATGATATGGACCACCACAACCCAAAGAATATGGTTTTCAAAGTGGAGGAACGTGAAGGTGTGAATATCAAAGCTAAAGATAATGATCCCATGGAAGATGGCTATCATGCACCAAAAAACATATTTGAAGATGACGGTACAAATACATTGATCCATGACACATTTGGTACTAGTGCAACTGATGATGATGATCAAGATGACCTTGATGTCATCCATGATATACCTCTACTTGAGAAGGCAGACACAACCCTTTACAAAGGCTCCCAAACAAATCTTCTCTCTATTGTATTGTTGTTGGTGAGCTTGAAGGTTATGAATGGTTTATCCAACATAAAAATGTCATGTATGTTAAGGTATGTCATATATGTCATTATAGTTAATAAAGGGTTAATCATCTACCATTAATATTATTTATATTAACAATTTATAATTTTTTTGTAGATTGATATGTAAGTTTTTGTTACCACCATCAAATATTCTACCTTGCTCATATGGAGAATTATGTGCCATTATGAAAGATATTGGAATGGAGTACCAAGAAATAGATGCTTGTCCCAATGATCATATTATATATAATAAAGAACATGAATTTGCAACAAAATGCTCTGAATGTCATACGAGTAGATATCGAATATATTAAATAAAAAAAAGGTGCTTTGTAAAGTTCTTCATTACATTTCCATTATTCCACATATGCAATGATTATTCAGGTGCAGTAGCTTGGCACAATTTATGGATTACCATGCACGCAATAGAAGTCAAGATGAAATTATTTGGATGCCTGTGGATGGTTTGGCATTTGTGGACATAGAGAAAAAGTGGCCACACTTTGAAGAAGAACCTCATAATCTCAAACTTTCACTGGCAGCAGATGATGTCAATCCATTTGGAGAGCTGAGATTTGTTTATTAGGTGTGGCCCGCTTTTGTTATCAACAATAAAATTCCTCTATGGATGTCAATAAAGAGGGAGCACATTATGTTGGCAATGATTGTTCCAAGTATTTTATCATTTAATAGTTATCTACATGTAATTATAAATCTTGCAGTAAAATAATCACAATAATTATGTAATGTTGTTGTTAATTCAACTAGGTAAGTACCAAGTTAAAGACATGAATGTATATATTGAGCCTCTTATCGATGAGTTGCTAGAGTTATGGAATAGTGTCACTATGTATGATGTCTCTAGAACAATAGGACAAATACAATTTCAATTCCATGCAATACTTGTGTGTGCTGAAAATGTGACACACTTCTATGAGTCATTATACCCAAGATTTCTCAAGAATGAGGTCTCAAATGGCAACTCATAGCTCCCTATTCATAGACTTCAAGGGTTTGTGATTAAGGCTCTCAGTTTAGACCTAGTTATGTCCATGCAAGTACACCATAAAATGAGAGATTCAAAAAGGAAGAGAAAGAATTCTAGCCTCCATGATCACAAAATATGCATTGCAAATGAAAATGAAAGATATTCTATATGATAACAATGCATGGAAGGAAACTAATCTATATGATAAAAATGCATCAAATAAAATATGCAAATTAATCTATGAAGGAAACATGCAAGATTAATCTATTGAAAGGAAATATGAATCTAAATTAACATGAATATACTCTAAATGGATTGCCATGAATGCATGAGAGAAGAAGACAAAAAGAAGAGAAGTTGCATGGTTCAAGCTCAAATGCTCAAACTCTCCTCCAAAATTTCTCTCCAAACCTACATCATAACAATAGCATAAAAGTGTATCTCTTGATTATCCAAATGAGAAGGAGAGATTTCCTTTTAAAGAGCAATGGACGGTAGAGATTAAGAGGTAAAAAGAAATGAGCAATGGTGAAGATTAAATCTTGGTTGATCCATGTACTCATATCTTCAAAAGGTAAAATCAAAGGTTATGATTAAGAGGCAAAAAAATTCCACCACTTAGGAATATGTGTGAAGAAAAAGGGAGCTTTTATTTATTTTTATTTAATTTATTTCCTTTTTCAACACAAAGAGGGATTTAAGTGGGGGTTTTATTTAATTAAAAGAGAGATTTTCTTTTAATTAAATAAGATTATTTTATTTAATTAAAAGGGATATTTTAATTAAATAAGATAATATTATTTAATTAAGAGATATTTTAATTAATAAGATAAGATTATTTAATTAAAAATGGATTTTAATTAAATAAGATTATTTTATTTAATAAAAAGGAATTGTTTTCTTTTAATTAAATAAGATATTTGATGAAATGATCAAACCTTAGAAAATATTGAAATAATTGAATTAATTACGATTTGATCAAGGAAATTGATTTGAATTAAAATGTTGCAAAGCATTGATTCAGAAATTTGATAAATTGATTCTGTCATTTGATAAATTGAAGAATGGGGGCCCACAGTCTAGGCGACCATTTTAGGGTGCATACATTTTCCCATTTTTGACCAATGTGCGATCTTTATGGGAACACATGTAGTCAAAAAATATATTTGAAGTGTGAGATCAATTTGGGATCACAAAATAACCCAGACATGTGATTGATGGACAAGAACACATTAGGACAAAGATAAGCTGATTGAAAAAGACAAGGTCAACACCCCTGTAAATAGGTAATTGACATGTCCAAGATAAGAATCTCAAGAAAATTTTCTCCAAGTGGAGCAATTGATAGAATTGATAAAGTTGAATCAATGATTGAAGTTTGATAGGTACTGACCCCTCGTGATCGAAATCAAAATGAGATAGAGGAGAAACAACAAATTGATAAATTTGATCAAATCGAACTAAAGATAAGGCTCTTGATGTAAGATGAAGATATAAATATCACAGAACCAAGGTAGATTATCAAGCATGAAATATTATGCCCCAAGGTTGAATTAGAAGAAAAGAAGTGGGGTGAAAGTCAATGGAAGATAGAAGTTTGGAAGAGGTGGAAAGAAATGGAGAGAAGAAAGAGAATTTGCCTTAAGAAAGAGAATGCCCCAAAATCAATCAACTATTTAAGATAGAAAATGTTGATTGAGATCACGAAAGAAGATAAGGAAATGAATATCAAAACATGACCACAGTTGATTAAAATTCCACAAGAAAGATGAAGGAAAACCATCTCAAACTCATAATGCAGCCTAAAAATGCAAATAACATGAAGTCTAACAATGCAAGCTATATGAAAATGCAAAGGTATACTTGCAATAGAGAAACTGTAACGTAGGATTTTGTGTTCATCATTCATTAGAGAATGTTAAGGAACTTATTTTCATTATTGGGCCATTATTAACAGACATTGGAAAATCACACAATCATCACTAGTCACAAGCTCAACTATTAAGATATGAATGTGATTTATATCAGATTGGAATGTGAAAAGATTATAACATAAGCATCAAAGAAATAAAGGTCAAGATGACTATGATGTTAGCTTACCCAATTTAATGTAACAAAACCACGCTTGCATCAAGGCATAGATGTCGGGATGACCATAAGAATGGTTGTGCAAAAACAGTCAAGGATTGATAAATTTGATCAAATCGAACTAAAGATAAGGTTCTTGATGTAAGATGAAGATATAAATATCACATAACCAAGGTAGATTATCAAGCATGAAATATTATTCCCCAAGGTTGAATTAGAAGAAAAGAAGTGGGGTGAAAGTGAATGGAAGATAGAAGTTTGGAAGAGGTGGAAAGAAATGGAGAGAAGAAAGAGAATTTGCCTTAAGAAAGAGAATGCCCCA